>OX457037.1:14087931-14597931 GCA_949752735.1 Lumbricus terrestris | reverse complement strand
AATGTGGCGCTATAAAAATATCTGAAGGCTATTGTTGTAATCTCAGTTGCATGCACATTGCACATGTAGTTCATCGGAAGCTTTCCATATGACAATAGCTTTAAAGTAATCTGTTTCATGTCGCTCCACAGTGTGTGAATATTCAGAAAACAATTTACTATGCCACTGACCTTAATTATAGTATTGAAGATTAGAGCCACAACGGAAGTGCAACCTTTACGTGTTTTAATTTTTTTTATTAAATGGCAATTGAGTTCTGATGTTCCTTTAGCAAGTAATCTGCCAACGCCATCTGTAGCGTCTTATAAATAATTATGATCAACGAAATGTCGTAGGCCTATAGTCAATAAACCAGAAGTTACGCTCATGATTTCATTTTTTCGGTGGGTCTCGCTGCTGCAAGGTGAGCTGTGAGCAGGACTAATTTAGGCAGGGGGAAGCGAACGTGACAGGAGGGGTAGAGGTGGAATCTGAGCAGGAAAAGCAACAGGAATATGCAGGCCCGCCGACAGAAATTCCGGGCCCCTTGGCTGAGCAGCCATGGGCCCCTAAACTATCTTCTTGCTTTTGACCAAAATTTAAATGAAAACAATTAAATATAACAAAAGGATGGGTAAGAATGAACGATAGCCTATATACTCAGTATACTGCATACATTGATGATTTAAATCAGTTTTTGATGTTAAGAATTTATTTTCAAATAATATAGTCTATGGCTAACAAAAACCAGCCTTTCTGTGTTTAACTGCATCAAGGTCGTTTATAATATCCTGGCAGTTCTCTATTTTGTCTGCGACCCTTAAAAATGCACTTAGGAAATACTCTTTCTTCATCGCCTAGAAAATTGATCGGGTGTCTTATTTGGTCGTTTCTTACAATATTATAGGCCTAGAAGTAGGGGAGAGCGGGGCATAACGGGATAATTAAGGCATTTTGAAGTTTACACCATATAAATAATAAGAAATCAGTGCTTTTTTGTACCCACACTATGCAGGCATATATAACGCACGACATAAACTAGAATAATTTACTTAAGCATCAACTACACAGGAGATACAATTTTTTTTACCAACAGACCCCAAAATCCCGTTATGCCCCACCACCTGAGGTAAAATGGGATACCTATCCCATTATGCCCCATAACATGCAAAGTTCTATGCTTTCAAAAAAGTGTCACTTATTTTTATTATTGCTCATTTTATAATGTTAACAATGATTGAGACGTGAGGGGTACATAGAACCCATGAAATATTACAATATGAGAAATATGGAAAAAAAATAGCTGCAGAAGCATGAAATGGGGGAAAATGGGATATCTGTATCCCATTATGCCCCCAATATACCACAATTGTAAACCTGCCATTTTGAAACAAAACACAGGACTTGTAAAAAATTTCATATGGGAATGTGTGACTTTATATATTACCCTACACATGGATTGTATACATCCCTTGCTTAATGACGTAACGGCTCATTTGCATTATGGCCTGCGCCATATTGGTTCGCAGGCAATGCTTGTTGACATTGGATACGTATGCAAATGGCACCTATTATAAAAATGATTTTATGTGTTTTACGGTTTTATCTGCGGCAAACTTACTGACAGGGATAAAGGTTTAATTAGATAAGTCCAAAGTACACGAGTTTGAATGTCGAGGTTAACGTGCGAAGAGCACAGGCGGCTAAAAACAGCCAGAGACAAGCACTCTATCGCAAGCAAAACTGAAAGTCACTGCCACTATGAGCGGTTTTGCGATGCTCTATCAGCGGAGAAGGCCTCGGCCGAAGGACCTAGGGCGTCACGTCTGCAATGTCCACCTGTCTACAAAACCACCTTATCGGCTCGCATAGAGACTCAGACATTGTCTCAACAGACAAAATCCTCAGAAAGCAATGTAATTCATTTAGGTGTAGGCCTATTCGACAAATTATCCGAGCATGTTGTTTCAGCGAATAGCCTAATTAGCAGATCGCGGAATCGCCATTGACGAGAGTGCTGGTATTACTATAGTTACCTGGTGTTTTGTTTCAAATTTGTGTTCTAATTTGCTGCCTAGTCAGTGGCAAGAGACTGCAGGTTTCAGACCAGAAATTTAAACGGATTTTGAGCATGCAGGATATCAGCCTCCAATCTGAAAGATGTTTGCTGCACAAATGTATCAAAACCTTTACTCGTTGCTTAAGCCTATTAATTTCGCCATCTCAATGAAATATATCCCATCAGTCCACCACGCACATATTTACAACTCTGACGATAACTTTATTCCATCAGCTAACAATTCACCGTGTAACGGCGTGTAGCCTACTTTGACAACAGTTCACAGCTGTACACAAAATGGCCGACCACATAGGCCACGCCCTTTTGCAAAAAGTCTATAACCTAACTTTAATATAGCTCCACTGTTTCTATACAATTTCTGGATTATGGACGTACCTTACTTGGGAGAGCGTGAAAATCAACTTTTCATCTTAAAATTGCAAGACGCTTCGGAATCGAAAATGCTTTCGTCCTTCACCTTCAAAAATGCATTACTTCCGTTAGAATTTTTTTCGTATTTTTTAAGTAGGAGTAAGTACGACAATAATGAAGTTTCCCTTTATGCCCCGATATCCCATTATGCCCCGCTCTTCCCTAGCCTATAAACGGTCTCAATCGTTTGTGTAGGCTAGATACGGGCCCTAGCTGGCGGTGCGTAGAGTGCAAAGATCAAAAACCAAGCCATTTTTACAGCTCTACTTAATTTCAGCATTTTCACAAGTCTTGTTTATAATATCTTTCGGAATAACGATGCGAACACCGCAAATTTCAATTTCATGCATTCGGTTATGATCACTAGAATCAACCGATGTAGCCTATATAGGACAGATTAAAGGCTCTGATTTATCTTCTTTTGAAATTTCGATTTGAAATAGCATAGTGTGCGATTACCAACGTTTGCCTTTTGGTGTCACGACAACTCGTCTACCGACAACTCGTCTAACGACAACTCGTCTAACGACAAGTGGTCTCCGGACAATTCGTCTACGACAACTGGTCTACAGACAACTGATCCAGCGCTTGAGAAATGGAAGCTGGATGAAAGTTTTTGCAGGTGAAATGGAGGTTGAATTGATGAAAAAACGCAAGAGAAATTAAATCTGGATGATGGCTCTTTTACAGGTGAAATAGAAGCTGGGTTGACGAAAATAACGTATGAGAAACAAAAGCTGGATGAAAGTATTTCTTGATCTGAAATAGAAGCTGATTTGATGAAAAACGCTTAAGTAATGGAAGCTGGATAAGGGTAGATTATTGTTTTATAGGCTATCTGAAATGGAAGCTGGATTGATTTAAATAACGGGTGAGAAATAGAAGCTGGATGAAGGTATTTTTAGATCTGAAGTAGAAGCTGGATGCATGTCGAAATACATGAATAAAATCCTCGATCCAGCTTCCATTTAAGCTAAGAAACCATTTTCATAAATCCAGCTTCTATTTCATCAATACTATTCGTCTGTAGACCAGTTGTCGTTAGACCAATTGTCAGGAGACGAGTTGTCGGTAGACGAGTTGTCGGTAGACCAGTTGTCCTGGAACCTTGCCTTTTCAAACTTATTCGCTTGTTCCTTTCGTTATTGTGCTCCAAATTTATAGGCTATGTTTAGCCTATATTCCATCGTTACAAAGAAATTTATCATTTATTGACTTTATATACTTATGATTGAAATCGGACAATGCATAATTTGATAGAAGAGCGTTCTGACCGTTCTGAGACAGAAGTGGACGTGTCAGTTGGCAAAACTCTGATAATAAGCTAACTAGCTGAACTACCCGGCGTTGCCCGGGAAATTTCAAAAGTCCCCGGACCCCTGAGCATTTGCCCCTTTTGTCCCCCCCTCTCGGCGGGCCTGGGAATATGAGTGAGAAGGGGAAGGGTAACGAAGGGGGACGAAGTTGTGGGTGGGAAGGGGATTATACAAATTCATCAACGCAGGCTACTAAAAGTCATTTTAACCGTCTTAGGAGAGTCACTACACAGCGGAAAACATTTCGGCGACATAACTATTTTGGATTTTGCATACAGCAACTCTGTGTTACAACGTAATTTTTGCATTAATGTAATCAATCGTTTATGATGATGCTGCGGAATTAACAGGAGTGCCTTACTTTTGAAATGAGATTGAACTTCTACATTTGCAGAAGTTACAGACGATTATTATACTACGGGATTCCTTGGCACTACCACAGGCAGCATAAATCCAGGTAAGCAATATCGAAGCGATTATAAGTGACGTCTTTGTTGACATGTAGCAGCCTATATTCCATCGTTACAAAGAAATTGATCATTTATTGACTTTATATACTTATGATTGAAATCGGACAATGCATAATTTGATAGAAGAGCGTTCTGACCGTTCTGAGACAGAAGTGGACGTGTCAGTTGGCAAAACTCTGATAATAAGCTAACTAGCTGAACTACCCGGCGTTGCCCGGGAAATTTCAAAAGTCCCCGGACCCCTGAGCATTTGCCCCTTTTGTCCCCCCCCTCTCGGCGGGCCTGGGAATATGAGTGAGAAGGGGAAGGGTAACGAAGGGGGACGAAGTTGTGGGTGGGAAGGGGATTATACAAATTCATCAACGCAGGCTACTAAAAGTCATTTTAACCGTCTTAGGAGAGTCACTACACAGCGGAAAACATTTCGGCGACATAACTATTTTGGATTTTGCATACAGCAACTCTGTGTTACAACGTAATTTTTGCATTAATGTAATCAATCGTTTATGATGATGCTGCGGAATTAACAGGAGTGCCTTACTTTTGAAATGAGATTGAACTTCTACATTTGCAGAAGTTACAGACGATTATTATACTACGGGATTCCTTGGCACTACCACAGGCAGCATAAATCCAGGTAAGCAATATCGAAGCGATTATAAGTGACGTCTTTGTTGACATGTAGCCTACCTTTTTGCTTCAAGAACGTATCTTAAAGTCTGAGTTTCACTAACAGGTTTCTTCCTTTTGGGAATTAGCGGCACCAATTAGAGGCCATTATGCAGCCCAAGTTATTAGTTTATAAACAGTCCATCCTGTTCATCATCCATGACCTGCCCACATCCAAAGTGTTCCCATTTCGGTGACTGCAACTTTTTCGGACTTGAACTTTCCATCTGTCCGCCTGTAACCAATTTGTAATGTATAAGCTTATCATACTAGCTGAACTACCCGGCGTTGCCCGGGAAATTTCAATTTTTAGTTCCCAGCCATGCTGACCCCGCTTATGCACCAAGCTCCTACTCGCCTTTCTAACCCCGCCTTTCTGACCCAGCCTTCTTCCATCGGCCCCAACCCGGTCCCAACATGGGGTGCCTGGCGTAGTCCGTGAAATGTAGGTTTTTCGCCCCAACCCAGCTCCCACTCGCCCCTCCGGGGCGTGTTCGCCACTCCTTCGAGGTGGCCGGCATTTGCCGGTGAATGTTGGTTCTTTTGCCTAAACCTGTCCGCCCTAAATAATGTCCAGATGGCCTACGTACGACGACACTGTATATTAATTACCGGTATCCATTGTCATTATAATTATTTTGTCCAAACTTGCGATCAACCGTTCATAATAATTATTATCAATGTTTTTAGTATAATTTTGTGAAAGCGCGCGCTATAAAAATCGGCCGTCTAAAGTGAGGTAAAGAAGTGATGACGTCATAACTGTCTATGGGTTCTTTGAAAAGTGATTCGGCGACCAATCGTAAATACTGCGTTAGTTTTCGGATAGAGAATTAAAAGTGTCAAATTCGGGAAAAGGTAATTAAGATTTTGGATCGCGAACCCCGATAGGTTTGTTATGGGGTGCTAAGAAGTTGTTTTGTAAATTTTTTGAAAAAATCAGTCGCGTGGATCTGAGGATTTTTATCGCAAGGGTGGTTACCAAGTCTATTTTTTAGGTTTAGATTATTTAATAGGCTAAGCTTATATAATTATAGCGCATTTCGCAGTGCACATCAATCGTACGTCTAGTGCGCAGATGGGTGAACAACTGAACATGGTCAAGGTTCTATGAGATCTTGAAATATAATATAATATGATATGACATGAGTTGTCATGATAGTTATTCTATAATAAACCTAAGTAGGCTAAGTGAGACTTTGGTTTGCAGTGTTAAGGCATTCACAGATGCCTGTTGCATCTCTATGTAGGCCTACTAATAGGTCTGTGAATTAAATGCATTTTTAGTAAAACGTGTTGTTGTTCATAGTCTGCGGCGAATCTGCTTATGATGGTTCCTATGGAGTTATCAATTCTCCCAACTACCCTGGCAATTACGAGAACAACCTCTACTGTGATTATTACGTCTACGCCTCAACGGAAAGTTCTTTGGCATTCATCTTCAAATCGTTCCACGCTGAAGGCAATTACGATTTTGTGACAGTTAGTATTTGACAGTTTTTTATAGGCTAGATTTCGCTGTTGCTTTAAGTCTAAAGCTACACCGGGAGCTTCTTTGTAAATATCATTCTCAACTTCATTGACAAGCCACCTGACCGATAACAAAAACATTTCTACAGAGTCTCAACTAAGCTGTTATATGCTACGGTATCATAACTTCATCTCTGACTACTAGTTTCGCTGGCAAACCGATGTTGCGGTAGCACGACATTTAGTCCCGCGACACTTAATACCGCGACAGTTTATCCCGGACACTTAATCCCGGCGACATTTAATCCCGCGTCAGTTAATCCCGCGACACTTAGGCTAATCCCGGAGACACAATCCCGGCGACACTTAATCCCGCAACATTTGATACCGCGACACTTAATACCTGTATACAGTTATACACACGTGAGTACGAATAAATGTACGACTGTTCAAAGTGTTCAGGTTTTCTGTTGTACATCGGTAGGCTACATAAAATTATACATCATAAAGGGTTTTAAACAGGATTTGCTATGTTCAGTCTACGATAGGGCAGTGACATGGAGGCTAATTTTGGCTGCAGTTTTATCGAATTTTACTGGTTTTATAATATTTAATTGCAAAGGCTAAACTCTTTTGAACAATACTCATTGATTCATTTCAAGAATTTATATAGCGCACCTTCAAGAAACCCACCCAGAAGTGCTTTGCTTTGAATATTGCTTTTATAGAATTTAACTTCTTATGTTATTTTACTTTCCCGGTATTAAGTGTCGCGGGATTAAAATTTAATGTCGCCGGGATTAACTGTCGTGGGATTAATTGGTCGCGGGATTAAGTGTCGCCGGGATTAAGTGTCCGGTACTAATTGTCGCGGTATTAAGTGTCGCGGGATTAAGTGTCATGGAACCGATATTGCATAGTTTTACGAACGAATTTTGGTGGTCATGTTTTCCGTCTCAGTTTGGAAAATGACAACAATTTGTTATTATTCAAAACTGTTTAGGATCATTCAATAAGGAATGGCTGTCAGTAGCGGCGGCGCCAGAGGACTAGGGGCTAAGCCGCCCTAAAAAGGACATTCGGTTGTTTTCATGTAAAAATGAAATATTTCCATGATTAGCCCCCCCCTAAAAACTTAAACAAACGCATGAGATTTCGACCGAATGACTAAAACATGTCGTCAGAAATTTTGGCGGCTGGAAAAGGAAAACAATTTCCGCCGGAAAGATCCAGCCCCTAAAACTGAAATCCTGGCGCCGCCACTGATGGTTGTCATTCATAGCCTACTTTTCAGTTCAAATATAGGCTACGAATAAACAACTCTTTATAATATGAAACTGCCTGAGCGCCGTGCATGTCGTATTTGTTCACAGACCAATAAAAGAAGTTTATATGTTGGCATTTTACGGTCATTCCTAATAATTATTCCACAAAAATGTCATTGTCATCTTTAAACTTTACAGGAATGTGCAATTCCAAACAATGTAAACAATTATTGACTTCAGATCAGATCTGTTGATTGACATTCCTATTGCAAAATGAACCACAATACTTTACCGTGTAGCCTACTAATAAAATTATGAGCATAACATATAAATTATATGTTATGCTCATAATTTTATTATATATAATAATTTGAAAATCAAACTAAATTTTGCTTTATGCTACAGGTCAGCTGCTCTTCCAACTCGAATATTCCGCCGCAAGAATATTCCGGACATACGCTGCCTGAACCATTTTCAATTGCACCGTGCAGTCAAGGAAAAGTCAACTTCCTCACCGATTCCTCAATTGTCTACAGTGGATTTAGCCTTGATTTTTATGTCAGTGATGCAGGTAGGAATTTTTGGCTGGTGCTTTGATCAAGAATCGACGGACAACCAAGTGTAGGGGGCCTATTACTGCATATAGGCCTATGGTTTGTAAGCTTATGTGCACTTGTTATGGCGCCCTGTCAAGATAGCTGCTCAGAAGCGCTCTCGACTACAGCACAGACACTAAATCGGAATTTTACGCCGAATCGCTAAGCAATTGCGGGTAAATGACTTGTTTAAGGTCCCCTCGAGGTGGATTCGAACCTGCCACCTCCCACTGCAAGGCAACGAAAATATCCACTACACCACCGCGCTCCACAACATCTATAGCAGAGGTTCTTAGCCGGCGGTGTGTCGCGCAAAACTTGTGTGTTGTTGGTGTATCGCGAAGAATTAGTGTGTCGCGAATTCTCAGGGCATAAACCGTCGTTCGTGCATTACATTGACTTGCTTACTTTAGGAGTTTGGCGGGACTCGGTTGTGAGAAATCGTCTTTATCCCCATGTTTCACACTTTGCCTTGAAATATTATTAGGGTGGCTAGGACTATGTGGATAATTGATGATAACTTGCATGCTCTTTTTTAAGTCTAAAAGTGATTTATAAATATAGCCACAGCGTTACCCATAATGTTCACTCGCTAGTCTCGTTAAAGGTGATGCCCAAGTTTAAAGTGTCCAGGAACCTCTGGCTAAGTTGCTACGCAACTTATACACTGGTATATCACTCACAAAAAGCCAGTCGATCCTCGATCGCCTAGCTATCCAAATAAAATCCAGGAGCAAAAATCCCATTAGCCTTACTGCTAGGTCAAACCTTTAGCGTAGAGTCGTAAAACGCTGTACAAATGTACATTGTAGATTCGTAGTTCAAGATAGGTGGAATTTAGAATTTTGGAATAATTAGAAACTAAAAAACACTCAGTGTCAACATTTTTGTTCATTAGAATTTTAACAAATTAAAATAGATGAGCTATTTTAACTTTGACATAGCCTAGGTCTATTTTAATTTTAAAGATAATTATGACGATTGCATGGTGTGTCGCCAAATTTGAATGTAAAGATGGGTGTGTCGCGAGGGGAAAAGGTTGAGAACCTTGAATATTACAGGCTCTGCCGAGATAAGCTTAGGCCTACTCTTCATTTTTAACAGTGTCACAAGTATTTAAGTGCATGGGTGGAGGGTGACTTGACTGATTAGTGCAAAAATAAAACATTGATTATAGTCAATAGAACTACATGTATGAAGATGACTGTTTAAATCGAAGATTCTTATGTTCAAGCTCGGTTCATCTTAAAGCAATCACTCTTCACACTGGAATTATAATTATAATTATTATTATTACACGTTCAGTTCGTTTTAAAGCAATGTTGCCTGTGTAGCCTACTGTGCGTAGGTCTGCCCATGTTTAGGGTCAGCTCGGCTAGGCAAGCCGCTGCGAACATTCCCTAAGAAATCTTCAACATGCATTCTAGTCCATCATGGAACTGGACCCAGTATTCAGGCCCGGCCTAAGGCATAGGCAAAGTAGGCAGTTGCCTAGGGCGCCGAAGTCTTTGGGGGGCGCCGCGGCACCGGCGAATTTTATTTTTTTACACTAAAATTCTTTTAAACTGAAGACTTTGGTAAGAATTTAAGATAATTATTGATTTCATTGCAGGCCTAATTCAATTTCAAGGACTGCATAAATTTTATATCGACTAATAAAATTCTATTTTAACGGCATTCTTTATACTCTATGCTGTGTAGCCTATGTCTAAAATTAGTATAATAGACCCGATGTCTATGGGTTAATACTGACAAGTCATATTGACATCTTTCGACTGAATATACGCCAACAACTGAAGAATTTCCGTGTTATTATTTTATAGTCGTTGTGTCTGCATGGTGTGAATCTTTTGATCTGAATAATTAAATGATATCAAACCCTATGATTCCATGAAGCGTTAAAAGTCATCGGGTGCCCAAAGCCGCAAGAAAAAACCTAGAAGACAGAAGTTAGAATAAAAAGAAATAGGCTACGGGTCGGTTTCCAATTATTTAAACAAAACTGAGACAACTTTATCTGTCAATGGTAGGCTAGCGCCCAGTCGTCGGCTAGCCTATAGTAATTCAGAGTATGCGCGACGCTCAATTTCGGTAGTGAAGATCAGGGCTGGCCTCAGGCACAGGCAAAGCAGTCAGCTGCCTGGGGCGCCAAATTCTAGTGGGGGAGTCATTTGCACAAAAATGTATATTAATAGCCTTTTTCTCTGTTAGCCATTGTGCACGAAATTGGATTTTATCCAGCCTTCAGTGTACTAATAAAAAAAATATAAATTACTCAGCTGAGTGTAAAGGCTCTGGCTGGTTCATCTTTGGATTCTGACGTGGGCTGAAAAATTGAGTTTGAGTGGGGATCTGAGGACGCGAAATGTATGCTTTGCCTGAGGTGCCCAATGCGTGCTTTGCCTATGGCGCCAAATGCATGCTGGGGCGCCAAATGCATGCTTTGCCTAGGGCGCCATTTTAGCTAAGGCCGGCCCTGCCAGTATTGTATTTATGTTGCATGAAGGATTGTGGATTGTAGGCGTATAAATGTTTGCCTAGCCTACATGTAATTTTTACTCAACTAACGCACACGTTTAATAAATCGTTGCAGTTTGTGGAACAACGGTGTACACTGGGAACAACGGGTTTGTGAACTCTCCGAATTTCCCTGAATTCTAAGGCTACAACACACACTGCTCTAACATCATCTGGGCTCCACACCAAAGCACGATACATCTCAGTTTTCGCACTTTCAGCCTACCGGACGACTGCAATACCAACTGGCTGGAGGTATAAAATAATGTCCGTAAACTTCCAGCGTGACCATTGGTATTAGACGGTGCGCTATACAGTACACGTGCTAGACCCCCCCCTTAACCCTCAGGCTACTAAGTTTTTTTGTAACACGGACTACCAAGGGGTGGTTACCACCCCTGGATTTTGGGTTTGGCTTGAGATATCATAACTTGTAATATACCAATGGATTCAGCATTCATTTCTGCACAAAATGGTATATTTAAGTTTATATAGTATTAATGCACCTCGAAATTATGAATTTTTTACCATGGGTAGGGCCTACCCGTCGATTCCAAAAAACGTAGGCTATACTTACGCATAGGAAATATATTAGATTCTGTGTGTTTTAAACATGATTTATATATAAAAAATAGTTTACATATAATAAAGTCCAATGTTCAACTATAAAAACTAGTAATATAGTAAGAGTAGTTCGGCTTGCGTTTTATGTTCAATAAAAACAAAAAATCATGTTGCAGCCGCTGAAAAACGTTTATGCAGCCATATCGGCTTGCGTTGTAAAAAAACCCAACATTTTCACACATTTTAACCCTTTGTATGGTGAGGTGACCATTTGTAACGCCAGAGGTGAGGTGGGGTCTGACAAACCCCAATACATATTTTTATTTTCAAGCCGCGATATCAAATGGAAAATACTAAGTTGAGTTAAACTATTCTTCTATTATCAATAATCAACTAAACAGACGATTACCACGAACAAATTTCTGTTTTCAATCCTTATTAGATGGCTAGAAGGTGAACCCATCCAATGTGTACTTAACCCATGCAAGTTTGGGTCCTCATGTGCAACATTATCAAGTGCACGAATAATCATAATATATATATTTTTAATACAACATAAAATGTTTTAGCCATCATTGTCGTCAGCCTTCTCAATGCCAACACAGAATTGACGTGTTCAAGGCACACTCGCATTGCAAATCATGGCTCATAAAATCAACATGTATAATTTTTTTCAACGAAAAAATGCAATTTCCTTTAAATATGCAACAAAATAAAAAAAACGGTTCGTTCAAATTACCTGAAATTGTGGTAAAGTGTCCGTATTTCATATTCACAAAGGTAGAAAAAAATAATTAGAACTGGCTCCATGTTTTCCGCTAAAAATTTAAAGTAGAATGCCTCTGGGGTGTGTCACACCCCACCTCACCTCCAACGGGTTAAATTTATTTTGAGCACTTCCGGTCACCAAAAGACAAATTATTTAGTGTTGGAAAATAGCCCTAAATGCCCTCTATAGAATGGCATAATTTATTTCTATTAAAAAATAAATTATGGATAAGTTGTAATAGAAAAACCATGAAACTTTTATGAAAATAAAACACCTTTATATACATTTTAATTTATTTTGAGCACTTCCTGTTGTCAAAAGACAACTCAATGAGCACGGAAATGTAGCCCCACATTCCCTCTATAGAATGGTATAATATGTGTCTCTTCATATTAAAGGGCGCAAGAGTTATAGTCGATAATCTAGGGGATGGTATCCACCCCCTGCTACTTTTGGTATATCGGGTATAACTTTTGAACGGTAGGGGCATCATCAAAACTTTTATTCCAAACGTAACAAGTTTGATTTGGGAGAAACCTAGGGGGCAACCCCCTGGTAGCTCGAGGGTTAAGGCTTGAATTATGGGAACTGTTGGCTTTTATGTCCGGGTCTTGTAACTTCTGAAAGTTACACTTCTTAGTCATACGAAACGAACGAAAAGTCCGAATTGGGCGAATATTTTTTCCCGTTTCAGTCTAAAAGAACTGCATCTTTGACAGATCTCGGCGAATTATTGTTTAAATTGGTCACGAACTTAGACAATAATTATGAAGGAGTCATTATTATCACACGTCCATGCTACTTTGAGTTCAACATGGAAAAAATGACACTGCACTTGCGAGGTTAACGATTGGAAGCGAACAAACTAAACTAAGATAAAAACTGAATATACTCTGAGTTCCAATCGCTGGGGTTGTGACTACGGTTCCCTTATTGTCATGGGTAATTGGGCATAGTGCGCTCACAAGGCAGTGAATCACGGTTGTCACCGAATAAAGTTGCTGTGTAATGTAATCTCACGTACTTTTACATAGCGCCAATGGGGAAAACTTTACATGCGCTACCACGTGACCTAAACGAATGCTACCTGAGGTTGATTTTAAAAGACCGAACAGTAGGCCTACTGACATAGAAGAAATCTCCCAGACATCGTATGTAGCCTATGCGATAATTATAATGAGGCTATATGAAGATTACAAGTGCTGAAAAGGCCCTACATCATTCTGTTCATTTATATTCTAGATAAGCTGTTTAGATAACTCAGAATATGGTCCGCAAAGATTTTGTGGAAAACACGATGGCCACGAGTTTTACATCCAGCAATGTAGTCAAGTTCTTCTGTGGTTCCACAGCGATGATACCAGCAACGCTCCAGGATTCGTTATCGTGTACACAATCTACTCTACTGAAGGTCAGTGTCAACTGTATTTTATATATTCACCACAGTCACCAGTTATTTTGAGAGGCATTTTCGCTATGTCAACTTTGGAAACATACATAATCTTTTTTTTTTATTTCTCCACTTCTATAGCGCCCCTTCAAGCATCGCGACTTAGAGGCGTTCCCGACTGCAGCGCGGGCGCTGCATCGGAGTTTCACGCCGAATCACCCGAGAATGCTTCTTGTTCTGTTGCTGTTTAACGTCCACTGTGTGGTATCAATGACCATTAGCGACGCCCTCCTCCTTTATCCAGGCTTGGGACTGGCACTGGCAGAGTGAAACCAGTGGCGGAGTTACCCGAGAATGCGAGGGACTTGCTCTGAGTTGCTCAAGCTCACTACGCGGCGGCTTGAGATGAATTCGAAGGTATCCGGTCAATACCGCGCACACAATACCGCGCACACAATACCGCGATTTTCAATACCGCACACCTTCAATACAGCGCACGATCGATACCGCGCACGATCGTTACCGCGTATGTTTGTGAATTTGTTCAATCCAGCTTCTATTTCATACCTATAAATACCTTCATCCAGCTTCTATTTCTCGCTCGTTATTTTCGTCAATCCAGCTTCTGCTTCAGACATAGAAATACCCTCCTCCAGCTTCCATTTCTCATGCTTTATTTTCGTCAATCCAGCTTCTATTTCATATATAAAAATACCGTCATCCAGCTTCCATTTCTCATGCGTTATTTTCGTCAATCCAGCTACTATTTCATATATAAAAAATACCTTCATCCATCTTTGATTTCTCATGCGGTATTTTCGTCAATCCGATTGTGACGCATTGAGAAATGGAATCTGGATGATGGTTTTTTTACAGGTGAAATAGAAGCTCGAATGACGAAAATAAAGCATGAGAAATAAGAGCTGGATGAAGGTATTTCTATGTCTGAAACAGAAGCTGAATTGACGAAAATAACGAGCGAGAAATAGAAGCTGGATGAAGATATTTATAGGTATGAAATAGAAGCTGGATTGAACAAATTCGCAAACATACGCGGTAACGATGGTGCGCGGTATCGATCATGCGCTGTATTGAAGATGCGCGGTATTGAAAATCGCGGTATTGTGTGCGCGGTATTGTGTGCGGTATTGTGTGCGCGGTATTGACAGTAAACCGAATTTCAACATGGAAACCTCCGGCTACAAAGCACCGACGCCACTACTACACCACGGCGCCTCACAAACATACATACATGTACATACTAAATTTTCCTGTTTCGCTGTTGCCTCTGAATCTTTTGGACGGTAATGAGCCGCTTGCTATCGAGTTCTTATTGAGCGGCGACAGCTGACTCTTTCTCTGTGATGTATTACTATCAAAATAATCTTCAAGCTTCGCGTGGGCAAAACACAGAGCTACTGAATTAGTGCTGCCCGTACAACAAAGGATTGTAAAAAAGTCGGCCTCCACACATTCTGAGTCTTCACGAAGTCTACTCTTTGAAGGATGACGATGGCGATGATCCAAATAATAACAAAATTTTATTATTTTTGTGATACATTTTTTCGGTCGAGGTGAAAATGATCCCCCAGACTAAATGAAACAATCTTAACAGCTTTATCGTTCTTCAGTCAGTTGCGTAAACGTGTCACGAAGTATTGAACAGCAATAAGCGTAGGTATGCAAATCAGGGATTCCACTGGAACAAAATCATGAAATGATTTTTTAACAAACTCCCCGAGTCACATAAGATCCCTCAGAGACTTCATTATTAAATGCTGTTCAGAAACTAGCCCGGAATAGCCCTAATCGTCAATTTCCTGACCTGAGAAAGTTATAATTATTTTTTCACCCGAGTTACCTAGGACCCCTCGGTATTTGGAAAAAATATGCTTGGAGCTGTTTGTGAGTGCTTGGAAAATCAGACCTCGTCCTCTGCAACATTAGTGAAAGTGCCACGAAATGCGATGGCATTATAGCGCTGAATACAGATGGAAAAGCGCTGGAAGAGAAAGGTCACCTGCCATGGCTTTCCAGAGACGGCAAAGAGACGCTGACCAACCTTGCGGATGAAGCAAACCCAGGCAGAGTTGATGGGCCCCAGTGTTTTCATGGCAATGGGCACAAAGAGGTGTGACGATGGCAGCCCAGCGTACTTTTCGATTTTACGTACGGCGACTACTACTACTACTACTACTACTACTACTACTACTACTACTACTACTACTACTACTACTACTACTACTACTACTACTACTATTACTACTACTACTACTACTACTACTACTACTACTACTACTACTACTACTACTACTACTACTACTACTACTGCTGCTGCTACTACTGTGTTCCTATAAAAACAGTTTTTCAGTCTCTTCATGCCCAGGCATGCACTGGCCTTGAATCGCTGTACTGTGATAGATATGCACTATTTTTATTATTACTATTATTATTATTATTATTATTATTATTATTACTTTTATTTTTATTATTAAATAAATTTGTGCCCGAGCATGCAGTGTCAAATAGAAATTTGAAACTCAGACGCTGCAAAACAGAAGTTTGGGTCTAGGAAAGAGCACGACATTTCGTCTTGGAATGAAGTTCAGTCTTACCATGGCCCGTCATTTATTTCTACTATCGTGCTATCGATGGTATAGAGGCCTATTTGTATTTCCGAGCCGTTCCCTTTGCCTCACAGCATCTGAATACCCTTCTTATTCCTTTTCTTCTTCTTCTTCTTCTTCTTCTTCTTCTTTTTCCTCCACCTCCTCCTCTTCTTACTGTTATTCGTCTTCAGCATCTTTTTCTTGTACTTGTCCTTGTTCTTGTCTTTGTTTTGTGCTCGTTCTTCTGCTTGTTCTCCTTCTTTTGCCTCTCGCCATCTCGATACCCAGCTTTTCTCTCACTAATGGGAAGAACGTCTGAGTCAGGTGAGATACTACTTGTTATTATTCTTCATAACGTCTCCTGTTTCATCATTTAAATAGAAATGCAATTTCTTTTATATTTCATTACTTTAAAAGGTCTTTCATTCAACAACTTGCAAACTGCGATCGCATGCAGTCTCCATCTACTTTTCTGTAATACATGTACCTACACGCACGTTGCACCTGATAGCTCATTGTGTTTCAATGGTGGCTTAGTTAGGCTATTATAGAACACATCATTGATTCATTTCCACTCTATTCTAATCTGATCAGCAATGCTTTAGCTCCAGTTTTACTATACAAAATGTAGGCTATAATTATACATTTATGTAGCAAACTAATTTCTTCATTTGCTGCAATGGAATAATAATATTTATTGAATTCTGTTGGCTTTTTCATAGGCCTAGGCCTACTTTGTCAGTGTTTGTTTGGCGTTGAATTGCAAATTACTTTTGGCAAAATCTGGTGCGTACCAAATTCTATCAGTGTGCTTGATGGTTTTCTTGCTACAGCCTGCGGTGGCGTGTCCTACTTCGGTCCGTCTGGTAACATCAGTTCTCCCAACTACCCTGGCGATTACTACGATTTACTCTACTGCGATTACACCATTTACGCTTCAGCCGGGAATTCGTTGTTGTTCACATTCGATTCGTTCCACGTAGAAGACGGCTACGATTTTCTGACAGTTTGTATTTTTTAATTTAGTTGTATGCTGGTTCTTACTATTTTGCTTTAAACAAAAGATATCTGGGTTGCCAACTTTCCTCATTGACACCGCTGTGATAGTTTCACTGTTAATCTACTTAAGCGATATATGAATTTATTAGCCTATTAGTGTGATACAGACTAACGTAAACTGCTATAGACTGTAGCAGTTCAATAGCACACCAATGGTAACCTTAGGTTTACGTGATGTTTCAAATGAAAGCGTTAGCTTTTGAAAGAAAAAACTGTTTAATTGATCCAAAACTGGAAGGTGGAGATGCAAGGCGCTTTGGCCTGTTAGGGTTCATAAGTTACAGTGTGTTGCGTCTCATTGTCGCTAATAATTGTAATTGTAATTGTAATTGCAATCGCACAATTATATAGCGCCCCTTCAAGAGAACTCCTCAGAGGCGCTCCCGACCTGTTACCAAACCACAATCAAAGAGAATGGTTTTCAAACGCTTGCGGAAAAGAGGCAAAGCAAGACAAAGAAGCTCATTACGGAGACTAATAGGTAACTTATTCCAAAAAGACGGACCAACTATAGCAAAGCTTCTGTGCAGCACTGTGGAAGATCGAGCCCTAGGGACAACCAGGTCACCATGCGTAGCAGAGCGAAGGAATCTACGACCTGGTATGGATAGCACAGGTACACAGAGTTCCATAAGATAGGTCGGACCTCGGTCTGCTAAGCAATTACGCATTAGGGTGCTCCAGATTCTGATGCATTTTCAAAAAGTGTCTTAAAATACTGCTCCCTGGCAATTTTCCCATTCCATTTATCGTTTTGATCAACTGTACCAATTTTCAGACCAATTTGAAAAGGTTAAGCCTTGCCACCGGCATAAAAACTTTACAATGCGAAAATACATGGGAATTTTCTTTAAAATCGGCAATTTGGAAACCATGATGGGAATTGGTGGGAAAACTTAATTATTTCATGATGATTAACTTGTTTTACAAGCTTTTGTATATGCCTGACGATATTTATTATGATAAATCTTAGATGCACTGGGTGCAGTATGCGAATTGTAGAAAAATAACTGCATGGAGTCAGACGTTGATTTAGGTGGAGTTGCGTTGCGCAATGAAGACTTTACTGTGGATCTTAAGAAAGACTAGGGTGCTGAATCCCAAACCAGGACATTCTAGCACTGACTGGGTGTGTCTTAGATTGCTCAGTGAACATGGATAAACTATTTTTGACAAGTGATTACAAGTTATATGGCTTGTTGGGAGGGGGCAATTATCCCATTGTTAGACAACGGAATTTCTTTAAAAGGAGATGTTCTGCGTTTGTTCATTTATGTGAAAACGATCCAAATGTTCCTGTTACTATAACGATTCCAGAAGCAGTGAAAAGCAGTGAAAGCAATTAAATAAGTTTGGGGTTGCCCAACAACGAAAGAAGAACATCAAGGCCAAGATTATGGATCTCTACGATAAAAATTTTAGAGTCGTGTTTGCACGTTCAATGCCTTGTTTTTTGTCAAGGCTTGGCTCCTCGCGGTGTATACTGCAGATGCACCTTTAGATGGTCTGCAGTTCTGGAAAAACAGAACCACTTGTAACCCCCATTTCAGTAGGCTATTTCCGCAGTTGAATGCATCCTCAAAACTGATTCATTTGATTACCAAAAGGTCCGTGCTTATTGTTCAACCTACTTAATATTGAAAGTTATTGGCTCAGCTTAGGCTACTACCAGCACAGTGGAAAGCTGTTGACATGTTCCAGCAGGCAGCGCTGCTACAATATGTCTATTAAAGTTTGTTCGTGAATGGAAAAAGCGACGAAACTAATAAAATACTTTATAAATGCAGTCATAAAGGATGAATATCAATAACAGTCTACTCTACAGGTGGTTAAATCTCATCGACACAGATTCCGAGATTTTAAGCACTGAGCAAACTCTTGAAACAGTGTACATATATAACAATGTAAGATCTGTAGGTCTGTGGGAGTGGGAGTGGAATTGCAGTAGCAGTTTGTGGAGAGAGTTACATGTGTCTGTTGATATTATAGGGTCATGTTCTGACCAATAAATCATAAGCACACACTAGTTTTTCATATATACTTACATAGCTGCATTTTATATTTTCAACCGAAAAATAGCCGTTATTGTTAAACTTCATCGTGCTGGTGGCAAGGCTTAACCTTAACATAGAATCCTCAAATTTGGTTTTTTAGACTCATCTCTATGAGACGCATGGGAAAATAACCGGGGAGCTAAGAATTTTCAACTTTTATTTTTTTGGAGCACCCTATTACGCATGAACATTAGAATCTTAAATTCAATACGTTTTTGCATAGGCAACCAGTGCAGTTCTTTCCGTATAAAATTTGATATATAACTTTGGTATGCCGCCAATCAGGCGAGCCGCAGCATTAAGGACAGATTGTAACTTATTAATGCCGATTTAATGCGTGATAATAATAATAACTTATTAATAGTAATACTTGTTGCTTAAAGTCAGCATTTTATTTTTTAACGATCTTTTTCACATAATGAAAAAACTCATGCTTGTTTAAGCCTACCTTTGCTACGAAAATTTACCGCAATGTAGGGCATTGTATATAGGCCCTATTTCACAGTGCATGCGCTTATTTTGTGCATAGCATAATTATAGCCATGTTTGAATAGCGTCTGAATGGGTTTCTTGAACGGGCGCTATATTAATTTTTTTAAATGAATGAATGAATAAATGAACGGACTAAAATATGCAACATTTTCATCTGCTGTGTAACTTGTGCGACAGATTAGTTGCCCAGCCAACTCGAGTATTACTGAATATGAATATACCGGAGATAACAATCCCGGCCTGATATCGATTCCGTATTGCAGCCAAGGATTAGTCAACTTTCACACCGATGAAAGTATTGTCTCCAGTGGATTCAGTCTCAACTACTTTGTTAATACAGCAGGTACAGGTTTTCCTAAAAGATTACCGATTCAAACAATAAAAATAATATTATCGAACCCAGCAAAAGTTATACCACTTTTAGTGAGGCCACCCACCGTTTTTTGACGACTCAAAAACGAAACGCAACGGTAGGCGGCCTCACTAAAAGTGGTATAACATTTGTTGGGTTTGAAATAATTTGATGAAATCTGGCTATCATTTGTAAACATGAATTGTCTTTAATCCTGTAAAATTTCATGTCGCTATTCTTACTTCTGATCAAGATATTAGCAAAAACTAATTTTTGTTGCGTTTCGTTTTTGAATCGTCAAAAAACCAAAGGTGGCCTCGCTAAAAGTGATATAACTTTTGTTCCGTTTGAAATATTTTGTTGAATTTGATCATTGTACGTAAATATGAATTGTCTTTAAGACTGTAAAGTTTCATTTAAAAATTCTTATTTTTGGCCAAGATATGGGCTAAAAACCGTCGGCGGTTACTTTTTTATGGCCCACCCTGTACATACATGTAAGAGATCTTCGAACTAGGTGATGACTAAACAACGGTCATCAACCTTTTAGCAGGGAAGCTTGGGTTATTCCATCGACATTTCGGACGGAAGGCTAAAAAAAGATCGTCACAAATTTTTGCTGGAAAAGATGGAAAATTTCGACATCCGTCTGCGAATTCGTCCTCCCAAAATCTACGGCCGCTCGTTTTCGTCCCCAGCAAGTCTCCACCCATGTCGTGCGCTAGGGATGCATCATGCCGTGACGGAGTAATGAACACACTGTAACACTAACATTAGCTTATTAAAGGCACTAAGCATACTCGTGATCTTCAACTCTGCATCGCTACATAGCCAACAGAGAGAAGGGCTTCGAACGCCACGTTGTACTGAATTATCAACGCAATATTAGCAATGCAAGATGGTCTGGTTGTGATCCGAGCCTCATCTCAAAGCTGCGCTCACACACACACAGGCAAATTGCTAAAATGTGGTTTAATGTTGGATGATATTTGATGTTTGAACGCCGAATTGGACAGATTGCTTAGATGAAAAAGAAAGCAATGACAGCAGTACTTGATGGTCCATTATAACAGAGCTTCCTATTTTGAATGACGATTTTTAAGAAAAGGAAATTGCAAAACGTGAGAATCACACAGACATTTATGGCAAATATTCACTTCAGAGTTCAGTTCCGTTCTAACGCTATATGTTCTCTGTTATTGGTTTTTTATGTTTTGCACATGGTTTTTGTCCATATTTTCTCCTTTTTGTAGTGAAACTACACATGGTTTGCATTTTATAATTTGAATGCAGGTTGCGGAAATGCCGAATACTATCCTTACAACGGATATGTGACCTCTCCGAATTGGCCGAGTAACTACGGATACAATCAGGACTGCCACAACGTTATCCAGAATTGGGGAGGGGAGAAAACCACCTTCCACCTCAACTTTCAAACTTTCATTCTACACAGCTGCTGCAGCTGCGACTGGCTGGAGGTATGAATGCCATAATATCGTGCTCGCATGTATGACGTCATTAGATGGGGCATAGAGAAGGCAGCACACGAATATGGTTCCATCTCAGGCTTTATAAATATGATCATGTGTCAGGGTAGTTAGTGCAATCACCCATAGCCTATGTTGATTTGAATTTCGGCACGCCGTTCTGTTACACAGTGACCCGCGTATCTTTTTGTCTCCCTTTTTATGTATATTATGTACATGTGATGATGATGATGGTGCTCTGCCCGAAGGCAGGTTCATTGGCTTTACGCCCTGTGGATGAGATGAGTGAGGTGGTTTCCCGTTGCCTTCCTCACAGACAATGATGGGTAAGCAACTTGCCCAGGGTCGCTCCGCAGGAGCTTGCGCCCCTGCGTCCCACACGTGCTAGCCCGAGATATCTACATGTAAATCTCTGAATGTCAACTCCCTGCCCGGGGCTTGAACCGCAGTCCGTTGCAACCAACAGACGAATGCTGCTCTCGCTTACCGGTGTAGCTAACTAGGCCACATAGGTTCATTGGATTTACGCCCCGGGGGATGAGATGAGTGAGGTGGTTTCCCGTTGCCTTCCCCACAGACAGTGATGGGTAAGCAAACATGTAGGCTATATTATACACGGTGGGCCAAAAACAAAATACCCAATTTTTTCCAATATCCTGGCCAGAAGTAAGAATATCGAAATTAAATTTTACAGTCTCAAAGACAATTCATATTTACACTAGATAGCCAGACTTCATCAAAATATTGAAACAGAACAAAAGTTATATCCATTTTAGTTAGACCACCCACCGTTTTTTGACGATTCAAAAACGTAGCGCACCAAAAAGTAGCCAAAAACAATTTTATTAGGTCACATGACTCACATCTCAAATAACTGTTGTCAAATGAACTTTATAATGCTTCACAACACCAGTGCCACCACCAGTGCCATATAGGCCTACTTCTTCGAGTCTCTTTGCAAAGTTTTTGACGGCCCTGTTGATGCGTCCCAGAGGCAAATCTTCCTTTATCTACTTCACTGCGTCTATCAATTCTCTTACCGCTCTTGGTTTTGGTTGCAGATTGTGATATTTCTTCAGTATAGCTCTCCGAAATTGATTATCAATCCATCGTAGATTTGGGCAATTTTGGGGCCATTGACTTTCTCAATGAAACCGGGACAATCGGCATTGAGCCGGTGTCACGTGATATTCTACCCCCTGAAAACTATCCGGGGGATGAATTAATCTATACCCCCGGATGGAATTAGCCGGTCTAGACTATCCGGGTGATACACTATTCTATCGCCTTTTTTGAAAAATGCGCATGATTGAAAATTTTATACTCTAATCAAAATTTAAAGTGACTCTAATCGTTTTAAATGTCCTAAGCAATTTTCAGGGAAAGGCAACTCGAATTTATTTTAGTGAATCTGAGTGCTCTTAAGTGTTTTAAATGCTCTAAGTGCTCTAAAACCAAAGGAAGCAAAATTATCTATTAGGAATAAGCATGCCTGTTAGTGTCGTAACTGTCGTTGTTCAAAACAAAGCGGATGAAAATTAATTTGCAACAATAAATGCACGCGGAAGTGGCTTTTTCGACTTTTCCTCATTTGGGGGATACGATTAATACCGGGGATACTCTATTTCGTGACACCGGTAAATCTCTTAACTTTCAGCTTAATCAATAATTTTTTCGCTCTCACTGTTTATCAGAGTAAACGTTGCTCATAGCCTTATATCTTTATGATCTTGCTCAAGAGGTGTCTGAACACACATTTTGTCTTTCATTGACACCTTGGCCATTTTAATTTTTTAGAAATTTGAATTGCATTCATTTAATAAAGAAATTAATAATCTTACAGATTCCTTATTTACCAACTTGATTGTCATCTTGCTAAGTGACTTTGCAGTGACGAGCATCTACGCTGGTACCCTGTTTCTGTTTAAAATAGTAATAAGCTTAATACTGGTCATCTGGCAATATTAAGGGTATTTGATAACAATTATTTGAGATGAGACTTAATAAAAATCGCTTCAAGTCGTGCAGTCATGAGGACATAGGCTATAGATGTTGCATGTGTGTCGTGATTTGGGTCTTCAATGAAGGTTAACATTTTAATTGATTATTTGAACCGATAGAGGATCTAATTCTAAGAGCATTCACGAAAGCAGAGCAAGATGTTAATTGAATGGCGAGTGACTTTCTTTACAGCGCACAATGTTGTAACGTACCGGTAACAATAATTGAACACCGTGGATTACGACCTCTGGGATCTTTCTGCGCGTTTTTGTTCTAGATAAGTTGTTTAGATAACGCGGACTTCAATCCGGCTCGTTATTGTGGATACTCTTCTCCTTCCGACACATACATCAATAACTGTAGCCAAGTTCTTCTGTGGTTCCATAGCGATGGTTCCGGCAACGATCAGGGATTTAACATCGAGTACACCGTCAACTCGAATGCAGGTCAGTGTAGGCCTAAATTGATTTTGCAATTCACTGGGGTTCCATTTGGATATTTTGCGCTTAATAAAGCAGGTATGCCATTGCCTACTAGTCAATCATACAAACACATAGATTGTAAATAGATGCACCCGTAATGAGATCCTTTTCTTCAAATTGCCAGTTGGAATAAATCATAGATGTAAAAAACGATGGAAACGGAATAAAAAACGGTAAAAAACGTCGTTTTTTTCAGAAAAATAAAAAACGACAAAAAAACGATAAAAAACGGAAACGGTAAATAATTTGACTTTGCTACATCTGAAACCGCATTTTAACCGTGAAAACATTGATAAGGAACCTACTACACCCAGGCTATCTCTTAAATGATGATGCTAAACGATGAAATAATGACTTTAGTTAGCTGAATCCTTGATAGTTGGTGGAAAACATAAGGAATATCAGAAAATAATAAAATTAAGGAAAATAATAACATAAAGTAAATGTATAAATAAAGTTAAAGAAAAAATAAAAAACGATTAAAAAACGATGGTGAAAATAAAAAACCAAACAAACGACGTTTTTGGGGAGAGAATAAAAAACGGAAAAAAACGTTTTTTACAACTATGGAATAAATCAGCTGGTCACGCGTGGAATTTGTACGATAAATTTAGATCGGTCAGACTTCTAATGCGACCTAGAAACATTCGGTCGTCGTGTTAAATTCGATTACGGTTTCAGGTTACTAACGGGAAAGTAGTAAAGCTCTTTTTCAAACGGCCACTATTATACGCTTTGGCAGGTGTTGCCTGACCAAGTGTCTGCATGCGCTACCTGCGAATGAAATTCTCATAGTGGCTTAGACACAGTTTTTGTCTGTCCAACGTTTATGGTGTAATTTATTTTGCACAATGCTGCTCTTCCCAAATTTTTCAGGATCCTTTTAAAAGGAGAAATTCCGATTTTGGAATATTACAGCTCCTGTTTCAATAGAAGTTGGATTGTTGAACATTATTGCGCGATTTCAAGCTGGATTCTTTGTTTTAAAAGAAGATCAAGCGGTTCTGGATTGATGGCAATTATCATGGACATCGGTTGGCTGATTATATCATAGCATGGAATATTATGACCGGGCGTATTTTTACAGAGGAATTTCGTCCAGAGTTAGCATTCGTCTCCCATCCAATTACCCAGTGAACATCTAATATTGACATATAAGTTGTCTTTCATCTGTATTTCACTTTGTGTATTTGTTATACAGATGACACTGATGCGTTCAACAATGAAACGTTCAATGCAACTGGAAACGTACCCAGAAAAGGACCAGTGAAGGCAGCAAGAAAAGCACCCAAAAATAAAACTTTGAATGTAACACAACACGTTCACAGCAACAGAAGACCGCTTCCAGCACAAAACGCTCCTGCACATGAAAAGCGACACGCAGCAAAAAACGCTCCCACCTATGAAAAGCGATATGCAGCACAAAACGTTCCCAGAAGTGGAAAGCCGCTTGCAGCACAAAACGTTCCCAGAAGTGGAAAGCCGCTTGCAGCACAAAACGTTCCAAGAGAAGGAAAGCCACTTGCAGCACAAAACGTTCCAAGAGAAGGAAAGCCACTTGCAGCACAAAACGTTCCCAGAAGTGGAAAACCGCTTGCAGCACAAAACGTTCCGAGAGAAGGAAAGCTGCTTACAGCACAAAACGTTCCCAGAAGTGGAAAGCCGCTGTCTGCACAAAACGCTCCCAGCAACGGTAACCTGAATGTAGAAGAAAAGAAGAAAGGGATGTAGAAAGTCGTGGTCTTTCCTTAGTTGCGTTCAGTAGCGTCTTGCTGTGGTTTAGTTGGCAGATCAATTTCGTCGTTATATAGTGATGATGACCAGTTGTTGATCGATAACACAGAAGCTTCTTTAGCTGGATTTTAGGACTTCGTTTCGATTGAAAACTTTATAGTTTATTTAGCATTTCTTAGATTTTAATGCAGTTTAATGATGATAATAGGATTCCAGTTCTTGTTTACCTTTTATAGTCTTTCAAATTTATCTCATGAAGAAGAGTAGTGGAGATTTCTGGTGATGCCCGTCGCAAGTCTGCATAGAGAAGGATTGTTGTTAAGGCACAGCACCCGTGAACTTTCATTGCATGGTTCAGTCAGCAGGTTCCATTCAAACCAGTTTAAGAAAAGATCAACTGCATGCTCTAAAATTGCCTGCTAAATGTAGGTCGAACTTATGCTCTATGATGCTACTACTAATTATAATTTATTTAGACTGCATTGCACATTATTTTTAGGAAAGGTGACAATAAAGACCGCAACACTGACTAGTAGGCCTGTTGTGTTTTTAAGTTTTCCTGATGTTGTACCATGCTGCGGTGTGCCATCGTGCACCTTCCCGTTTTAATTGAACGAAAACAAAACTTACATAAATTCAGCAGAATTAATCGATAAACAGGCCTAGTAACAGATAAATTATACCAGTATATTTTTCAGTGGAATAGTTGACATACTTCTGTCTTTGAATGATTTTGCAATATTGCATTTAAATCATGTGCGTTATCGAGGATAGGAACCAAGAATATTATGATTGTAACTGTAGCCTACTAATGAATATATTTTTAAAAAATCAGTCTCGGTTGTATATTTTAGAGCTAGATATAAAATAATTAAGTGTATACGATCAACATTGCACAAACATAATTATTTATATGCCGAATAAAGTTGTTGATAATTTTTTTTGGCAAAGTTCCATTCCTCTTCTACGTACATTTAAAGATATAGGCCTTCTGTTTTCCACGAGTAGATATGTACACGTACAATTGGCGACTGCTCAATATAGTGTACACTGTACAATGTACATGTATATGGGCCTGCATAGGTGGGCGCCCGCATAGGCCTATAGGAGCAAGCGGGGCACTGCCCATAAAAAATTGACATAATATTTTCAAATTTATTATTTTGGATTTTTGTCAGCATAGACCTTGATTTCTGTCCTTCACAGAAGAGAGAATAAACCAAACGATGGTTACCATTAGCACTTTTAATTTCTGCTGTCATTGTAATAATCAAACGTAGGCCTAAAACAATTAATGGTGTAATTTATGCCGTGCTCGTCTGACACATAGCGATAAATAAAAAAAAGCAAAATGAGCCAAATAAAATATTGATATAGACCCAGTGAAAAAGAAAAATAAACTTAGTGATGACATTCTTAGGAAATAAAACCTATAGGAAATAAACTTATATCAATAGAGATGGTAAATTGCTCAATCTCGAAATCCGAAATTAAACCATTTTAGTTAATTCAATAAACAATGTAAATTTATGACATAGGCTGCATTGTCGCTAACGTTAGAATGCATTGCTGGTGTTGTCTTTGGAGGTCGGTTTCTAAGCTGTGGTTCAGTGCAGTAAGATAATAATTATTGCTACAGTGACAGTTGTCTACCTCCAGGCAAAGATCTAGCACAGAAAGATCATGTATCACAGGGCAGATATATCTTTGCTAGAAGCATTGGTCTGCTGTTCGCGATAGTCACACACTAACTTTTGAAGTTTTGACAGCTCGACTGTAGGTCTAGATACGTTATCAGATTACGTGGAAACCGTCATACGTAGGCTTTGTATCTTGTCGGGATCATGACTTTTCTATTGCTTCAAGAGGATCGCCTTGTCGGATGTTGGGACCTTTGAACTCGTTATGCTCAATCGCAATTGAGAGGCTACTTGAAAGCACGTTCAATTTGTCACATTGATTACAACGAACATCTGAGAGATTCCAATATCAGCGTGGCTCTCTCCGCCTTTCTAGGCAAGCTGAGAACTTGTCCGCCGATCGCGCACTTCTAATAATATTATTCAGCGCCGTGCCTTTTTTGTCACTGGCCCTGCAATCTGGAATGAATTCAATGTGGAACTACATACAGTATAACGTATAGAGACCTTGAGAACACGTTCTACCCTACCTTTAAAACTGTTATTTTATTCGTGGTTGAGTCGGGAGCGCTTCTGAATAGCTGGTATTGAAGGGGCGCTATATAAATCCATGCAATTAACGAATGAAAAGGATCACCAATGCTCATCTTTAGTGATTGGACGTCATTCGTGAGTAGAGTTTAGCGCAGTTACAGCGACCTAGCAGACAGTGACCCAGCATTCGTTGTAGGCTACTTTGTTGTGCTCTGAATTATAATAATTATTTGTTGGTTTGTGGTGACGACTACTAGGCCTACTGCAGACATCCTAACGAGTTTCGCAAAGTGACCCGCCTTGAAGCGAGAACTTTAACATCAGATTATGTAGAAACCGTCGTACGTAGGCTATGTACAATGTAGGCCTACATGTATCTTGTCGGGATCATGACTTTTCTATTGCTTCAAGAGGATCGCCTTGTCGGATGTTTGGGTTTCTGAACTCTTTCTCCTCGATCAATCTTTCCTTCTTCATCCCTCCCTAAGTATTGCAATACTTTTCAATCATAATTTTTCATGTTCTGTACCGCATAACTCTATACTGTTAGGCTACTGTTACTGATTGCGGTGTGTCAACTGGATTTTTGAATAAGCAAAATTACTTACCTACTTAATTGTCCTGCCAAGGACTAGAATTTGATGCGCCTCGTTGCCTGAGTGTTATGTAGTCAGATCTTACTTTCTGCAAGTCAATCCAACATCAAAATACCATCCACCATCAACGTCTATTTAGGCCTAAATATACCGATGACTGCTATTTGACGGTGCCTGCTATATCATTCTTAAGGTCCTTGGTGTAACACTGTCTGAATAAATCGGGTTCTCTTTGCATATTAATAACATGTTGTGGAGCAAAGCAGTCCCTTGGTAACGCATCAAAAAATTACTTGCAAAGAACGAAATTATATTTTCTTCCCAACACGGTTTCCAAGCTGGGCATTCTCCATCTATGTCTCTGTTAAGTATGCAAGATATAATTTCTGCTGCCATTGAAAGAAACGAGTACTCACTAGGTTTTTTTTTACTTGGCTAAGTCCTTCGATACGGTCGATCATGAGATCTTATTAAGCAAATTGGAAAGATATGGTATAGGCTACGAGGCAATCAACTTCAGTGGTTTAAAAGTTATTTAGAAAGTCGTTTGCAATGTGTCTATTGCAATGGTTCCTTCTCTGCGCTAAAAGCAATTAATTAGGGAGTACCTCAGGGTTCTAACCTGGGTCCCCTACTATTTCTAATTTATATAAATGGCCTCCCTAATGTTTCTTTTAAATTATATTTCATAGTGTTTGCAGTCGATACGAATGTCTTCTATTCTCATAGTTCTCTGGAAACCTTCTTCCAAATAGTAAATACGGAGCTGACACTGGCAGCAGATTGGTTTTTTGCAAAATTAATAAACTTACACTTAATCTTAATAAAACAAACTATATCCTATTCAGGTTTCTTAGGAAACCCTGTCCCTCCCAGTTGCCTTTACTAAGTATTAATGGATCTCCTCTCTCTAGGGTAGAGTCCACAAAATTGCTGGGAGTATAATTATGTGGATTAGCATTTAACATGGATAGATCATATAAAAATGTATTTCCTCAAAAATTGCTAAAAATACTGGGATAATAGCACGCACTGCTTACCTCCTTCTATCCATGTGAAACTATATTATTCGCTTGTATATCAACATTTAGCATACTGTAATCTAATAATGGGCATCTACCTACAGGTCCTACACTGCTAAACTGCATAGAATGATAATACGCCCAAAAAGAGTTATTCGTATAATAGTGATAATGATATTTATCGCATAGGCCTACTACCCCCATTCATTTTGTGATTTTTAACATATTAAAATTTGAGCAGATTAAACTCTATCAATCAGGAGAATTTATGTGCCGCTTTGACCACGGTTTGCTCCCTCCTGTTTTCGAGGGATTCTTTAGTCTTGCTTCGCAGATCCACTCTCATTCAACAAGAAACTCGTCGAACTACATAATTATGCATCTTTGCTCGCACTAATTCCCGTCTATTCTCTATTAGAGCCACTGGTCCCTCAGACTGGAATAAAATTCCTCTAGAAGTCAGGCAAGTGAGGCAATCTCCAGCATTATCATTATTAAATTTTAAGAAAAAGTTACGCTCTCACCTAGTCGGTAATAGCAACAATGTGTTACGAAGTATCATATTGATGGTCTATTTAAGCCACTCGCGCATACTTGTTTTGCACTTACTAATCTTTACGCTTTCTTATTTAGTTAAGCGTTTACCTTTTTTCCTATTTAGTTAAGATATATGAAGTATAGTTTTAATCATTGTAATCTTTCACCTCTTAATTTATTAATAGCATTGTCGGCCGTTCCTCTTTTTGTTTCACAAGTACGTAGGTGTCTCTATTAGCGGGGTCAGTGATCCTTTCAGGGCCCATCCTTGTGGCCATTCCCAGTTGAATACGTGACTTGTAATTTTTTGGCTGTAAAAAAGTGATTGGTTACAAAAATAAAAAAAATGAGTTGATTTGATTTGAATTAGCTCGTCGTCTTACTGGTAGGCCTACGAGGTAGTTAGCTCTACCGTTGTCGCGCGAACGGAGTAGGCCTACTCCTTTTCTGCTTGGTAGGAATTTGCTAATTTGAGCGAGCTTGAGTGGCTTAATTCGGTGATATGAAAACTTGTAAAGCTTGGCTGCTTGTCCTTCAACTCTCCTGCTTTCGAAGAGGTTGGTTGCGTCGAAGCCTACCGCGATCTATTTACCACCATAATTATTGAATAACCCCTGGGCATGGCCTTCATGGTTTGCTTACTCCAGTTCATGAATCGCAATACTCTTTGCGTCCACGTTCATGCAACCCTGAAATTCCACGTTGAATTCCATTGTTCTGACATTCCGACAGGAAAGGGTTTTATTAATTGAATGCTTTGCACTTATTAACATTTGTTTAAATAGAAGTCGGATTGATACAAAATCATTTTTTCTCAAATGGATGCTGAGTTTATGGCAAAATTTTCGCTTAAATTGGAGCTGGATTGATGAAAATAGTCTTGCTTAAATTGGAGCTGATTGATGAAACTGTTCTTGCCTTATTGGAAGCTGGATTGATGAAAATAGTCTTGCTTACTTTGGAGCCGGATTGATTAAACTGTTCCTGCTTAGATTGGAGCTAGATTGACGAAAATGTTCTGACTTAAATTGGAACTGGATTGATGAAAATAATTGTTATTTCTAAAAACTATTGTTTTTCAGTTTAGTTTGGCGCCGTTTTGACTGCGCTGTTTGTTGCCGCGCCGTTTTCTTACACTGCGCCGTTTTGTTGCCGCATCATTTTGTCGGCGCCGTTATGTCCTGCGCCGTTTTGACTGCGCCGTTTTGACTGCGTAGCTATGGCAAGACCATTAAAGGCCTTACGATTCAGGCTGATTACTCAGGACCAGGTTATCTAAACCCTTGTCTTATGCATGTATCCGATTATCAGACTGTTACGTTCTGTTCCCAGTAATCCCAAATGAAATCTTCATACAATCATGTAGGCCCTAGTTCTACTACACGTTATCAGTTTCGATGCAAACTGAATTGCAATTGAGATATAAAACCAATTGCATCCACGGTTAATCTAATTCATAAAATTAATTGCTACGATTATCTGGGTGGCCTCACTGTCCCCACTATCAGCAGATCAGAGAGCGAAGTCTGAATAAGTAAGTAGGCTTAAGTGCAACTCAACTTCAGTGATTCGATATCATTGGTGAGACGAGCCTAATGTAGTTACTAGTTAGGCTCTCTTACTTCAAGAATACACAAAAAGAAGACTATTCAGGTATGCTATGAAGACTTTTCTTTTCATCAGACTAAATTTAATTTAATAAAAATATTAGATAGACCGTACATGCAATTTTATGCATCTTGTTTTTGAACCCCTATGCACAATATTATGCGTTTGCAACTCTAAATGTGCAGTCTACATGCATGGAGTAATAGCCTGTTACACTATGATTGCATGAATCGTAATCGTAATCTCCATACTTCTAAAGCGCCACTCGAAAGCCAAGCGCGGGGCACCAGCTTATTCACGAGGGCTGCGTTGCGTCAAAAGGTGTGTCTGCAAGAATAGTTCAAAGATGTTCCGCGTCGAGTTACCATTGGATCAGAGAGGCGGAACAGTTACTGAGGCGGGTGTCGTTTGGGTCGGAAATTGGAAGGTGGAGGATCACATGAGACAGGGCAAGATTTCTTGAATGACCATTAAGTCATCATCTGAAACTTTTTAAGACTTACACAAACAACATGTAGCTGCAGACAGAAGTGTTTATCTCTCTTATTTCAGATATTATACATGCACAGTGCACACACATCCACACATAGATGATCCTACATGAAATACCACATACAAATGCGGGCATTGTAGGCCTATGCAGTTTATTGAATGTTAGTGTGTCGAAACAACGCGATTAGTCATTGACCAATTTGCTTAGACTAGGGCCTATAAATGTTTTCCGGTGCCTAATTACAGGATTTTACAGAGATGAAGTTGGCACTCGTCATTCTCGGGTGTCTCGTAGCAACCACCGCTGCCGAAACGACCTGGGCTTACCAAGGTGACGAATATCGATGATCTTACTCTCTTCACTCTATTGTCACTCCCCTCCGTGAAAAGCTAATCTCGACACGGAAATCTTGTTTTGTCTTTACGACAATTTCCACGACTTCGTCAATGGCAGACTATTTCTAAGATGCTTTGCACACGTACACGGCCAACTGTGAACGTAAATGCTAGGACCTCGAGAGCAAGTAAAAACTCATCTCATCTGCTTATAAAACACACTAATTACATTACATTTCCAATTTACTATATTACATTACGTAGAGACTTTCCTGAATGGCTGCTGGAAGATAACAACAACAGCAACAACAACAACAACAACAATAATAATGTCAGGCGTTCACTGTTCATCACGCACAGCCAATTGGTGTTGTACAGTTTGAAACGGAAATAAATGATGGTGTGTGTGGAAAAAACCCATCCCACTTGCGAAGACAAACCATACAAGATCATGGTCCCCCTAATTTTTATAAATCCTGAAGGATCATTAATACCTTGATACCTGGGGGAAAAGAAATAATAAGCTGGACAGTGGACAGTGGACAACAACCAATGGCTGCAGGCAACGTTGCCCATCAGACATGACGATCTGGGCAATGAGGCAGTTGGTCTTCGGTTGGGTCTGAGTCTCCACAGCCCACATCAATGTGGCTGCGGTGTTCTGGTGGGTCCTGATGACCAACCCGACCTCGCATGTAGATTGGATTTCGGGCGGTCCCTTCGTCATCATGCCATCAATGCTATAGTCTACGGGCTTTGATGACCTAAGTTCTAAAAAGCCATCTGGTCTATAACTTCAAATAGTGGAATGACATGTGATTAAAGTCGATATTGCAAGTTTGATAGTAACAGGATAGTAACAGGATATTAAAACGTTTACATAATAGGAAAAAGGATAAACCCGAAAGAGACCTAAGCTTATATCTGCATATTGGCATCATGGTGTGCCAGTAATATTGACAAGTTTATTTCCTAATCTATGCAAGAACTATGCACAGCAAAATTACAATCGTAATCTCCAAATTTATTGAGTGCCACTCGAAAGCCAAGTGCAGGGCACAAGCTTATTCATGAGCGCTGAGCTTATTCATGAGTGCTGATAAAATACAAACGGAATAAATTGCATGAACATAGCAAATATAAGGCTATGTAACGTATCATATTACACTCTAAATGTTATTATGTAGGGCCTAATGTAGACCTATATGCAAGTATTGACAAACACCAAAGAAGAAATTAAGGGAAACATAAACATAGCTTGTGGTAGAAAAGTTTAATTATTCATATTGAAGGAAAGATCCTTGAAACAATGTATTAATGTGTCTATGATGCCCGTAATGCCTAACTAGTAGGCCTACAAAATTAAGGAACTTAGAATGCATTCAATAACACCAAATATAGCAATAGCAAGGGTTACTACTTGATTTTGCTAACACTTTTGCGCATCTGCATGCTCTTACTGGACATTTCGTGGCATGATTTCTTAGCAACTTTCTCTTTTCTCAGAGATCTTTGCTTCATAGCAAAGAACTGTAGCCTAGCTCCAATAAACCGGCGTATGAGCTTACCCTTAATCCCGTGACATTCCGGTAAATTAACCTCGGAAGTTCGGAACATGATTTCTCGCAAAAGCTGATCACGTATATCATCAGATGAGGATAGAAAAGATTGTTCACACTGTCGGAAAGCAACTTCTGCAGACATTAATATACTGAAGGCGGTCTCATTACACGGTGTTAGACAACCCGGCTTATATTCTTTAAGCGTAAGTAAACGTGTTATTTCTGTTCCAAGCTCCTGAGTATAATCTTGAGCTTTAACAGAGGCAATACATGACGAACATGTGACATCATTATTGTTAACACGAGAGAGAATGTAGCCACCAAAGTAATATAAGCAGCACAACTCTGTAGAGTCAAGTTCCACAGTACACATGTTACCATAACCCAAGAGTGGCTGGCATGCAGCAAAGAGTGTATCGTTAACAGGGTCGTCAACTTTACATTTCACTTGCACTGCAAGGAAATCAGCTGCAAGACCACCGTCAGCCAACTCATAGCTTCCACTGTCAGCACCCTTGAGGTACTGGGATACTGTTAGCAATCTCAAGTTATTCTTGAACTCCAGTGATGTTGGGACAGCATTTTTGCTGCGTACACATGAAAACAAGTTTTCTAAACAGTCCTGAGTCAGTCGTGCAGTCAACAAGAAATGAAAATTCTCAGTATTGAGCAGCCTGTCCTGTAACTGCAAAACCGACAGCGTAGACAGTATAACACCACTCTGAACTGGCTTCCAAGAAGCCGTCATGCCTGGCTTGGCAATAGCTATACTTTCAAATACATCAACAACCGAATGCAGAAAAGATAAAGTGGATTTGTACTGATTAACATCAAATTTGCTAATTGCAATGATGGGATGACGCGATGACATCAAATCAAACCATTTGTTCATCATGTCAAGAAACCAGCACGTAGTCAATATGTTACGGTCCCAGTTGTTTGTTTCAACCATCAACCTTAGTGCTGCTGAAACAGAATGACTGAAAATATTCAAGGCCTGTGACACTTTCATTTTATCAAAATGTGAAGGATCAATATGTTTGGCATGAAGATTTGGAGCAGGTTTTAAATCTTTGTCTTTTTGGTATTCAACAAGTTTTTTTAGAGGCGCTATACAAACTGTATCACAGGGCAAATTAAATTTCTGCACAAAATGCATAGGCAACACAATATTTTGACCATTGACCAGGTGATTTCTAACATTCTTTATCACATGTGGCACATCAGCAAGAACACAAATCTTGTACTCTGGGATGCATGGATGAGGAAATGAGTTAATGGCAACACCCTGTTTTCCACACACTATACCAAGTTTTTTCCACATTGCCCGGTTGGCACTGCCCATATCGCAGGTAACAGCAGCAACATTCAAACCAATATCGTAACAGTGTTTAATAATGCTTAACACAATCGGAGCAAAGACACTGCCATCTGTAGAATTTCCAGTGAAATAATAGGCAACAGTTTGCTTCCAGCGTGTAGTAATACCACCTAACATAAAAACCAAACTATGTGTAGCAATACCACTGTGATCAGGCAACGTTACATCACCAATGAAACGGCCAGTCCGGGTATCAAATTCAGCACCTGCTGTTATCGACATCTCATCCAATGTCAAACAACATTCTCGCTCATGAACGCTCATGTCACGAACTTTAATAGCAAGAAATTGGAAAACTTCTGTTAAAATTCCACTTTCAAATTTCACAAATTGGATGCTGCGTCTCAAAGTGCGCAGTGATGGCAGCGGATACTTCTGAGACAATAGCACACGGTAGCCAGTAGGACCACATGCAAAATGCAGTTGCAGCGCATTTTTTACAGTCACTGAGCTCCACTTAGAACCCCTCTGCGTATTTTTGCACAACGCCTTCTGCTGATCGATGTTCAAAAATCTCTTAACTGCAAAGCCAAAAGCACATTTCGCTTTCGAAATTTTCCTTACTTTCCTCAATGCTGCTTTATGCCTAACACGTAGAGCAGCAATAAGACGAGCCTGTATTAAAAACTGCCTATGCAATTTCTTGATACGACTGTTTAAAGTGCGACAACCTAAACAATCAGAAGCAGTGACAGCTGCTGACAATGTTGAAGCCGCAACGGAGTGGGATGTAGAGTCTGCGTTGCTTTTTGCTAAGTTTCCAGATGTAGTCAGGTACTCGTCTGAGAAAGCAGTGGCATTCTTGTTAGAAACTGAAACGACAATAATCATGTCCAATTAGTGCCTTTTGAACTAAGTAAATAACTCAGGCTTTCATGGAGACAACAATGATTGCATGGAATTAACATAATGATAATAATAATTATGATAATAATCTTCGTTTATTAATATTCAAACTGACCAGCGCATTGTGATTACAGATACAGTAAGAATGATTGATCACAAGTTAATACAGGAGTCAAATTTAGCTATATGGCAGCCACGCAAGGCTCCATTTGTTCTACATCTCACTACATGACACTAACAAAACATAATGCTAAACTTCCTTAAAAAGTTGGTACAGACAGACAGACATAAAGTCCTTACAGACACACACACAGTCACCAATTTATTACTTTTAAATATTTCTATTGTCATTATATAAATTTGTCACGCGTGCAAGGTCACACAGAACATGTGAATCTGAGGCGTGGATAGATTACTAACATTAAACACTTAGAAACCTACAAGCATGAAACATGTTGTCATTTAACGTAATGTCTTCAACTTCAGAGGTCTTCACCCTGTTCCAGACACCATCCGATTACCCCCTTGAATCTTAGATTTTCAGCAGACCAGGATTGATCTAAGTTCTCTTTTAAGTATGATATGGCCATAAAATTTGTTAGCCACTGCACAAGCTTACAGCACTCTGTAACGTGCTGCATTTTCTAGATGGGTTGAGGGCACCAATTTGTGCATGAATTCATGTAGGTGCTGCATACCTCTGCCTCCAGCACCCTTTCAAAAATCCAGACTCTGCCCCTGTATGCTCAGTAACAACATTGTAATGCAATAATTTAGTGACAATGAATTACCATCGTGAAGCTGACATGCTGTGGACGACCCAGAGCTTGCCGTGACAGTAGTGGTAGCGGTAGAGAAGTCTGTCGAGGATTTCCTGCTGTAGCTGTGTTCGACACGCAATCGCTTCTTTGCAATAGTCTTCGTCGGGCTTTCTTCTGGGCTGCGTTTCAGTGGCGGCTTTCTGACATGCACCACAGCACTGTGTGTGAAGAGTGTGGGAACAGCATCGGGTCGTAACTTTCTCCATCCGTCCTTACGATTTCTTTCGAACTGATTTTCATCGAAATGTGCCTACAAAATAATCACCATCTTAATAGATTGCACAAAAATTTAATTAAGGTGGCCAAAAAAATATAGAGTGTACAGCCTCTGTTGTCATAAGCCCTCATCAAATCTGGATCCATCCAGGAAACAGCCAGGCATGGGCTTATCCACTTCCAATCCAACGCCAAAAACAGTTAACCCAATCCTTCGTAACAGGCGCCATTCAATTGGATTGCAATGACTTTGAAGTAATATTAAGGAATAATAATAATATTAAGGAATTAAGTAATAAGGAAGAAGGAAGACTAGGAGGGGAAGAGATATCATGTGTTAAACCTTTATAATGTGTATTTATGTTTCAGTTTAAGTTAAGCAGTGCTACTGTGCTAGTAAACATTATCTGAACGTTGTGGCTATTTGCAATAGCAGAATCACATAACGTCTTCAAATGCGGTAGGTACTTAAGGCAAATCCCGCCAGTATCAGGCCGGGTCAAGCGTACGCTTCATGATCGCCATGGTTCCCGCGACTTGGCTTTTGTGGACGCTGTAGAAATTCCGATTGTTTACGATTTGACTATTATACAATTTAATTTTATGAAGTTAACTAGGAAGGCCAAGAGCAGATGCTGCTTACCTCGCATAGAGCTGAACACGATGTCGGCTTCCAGTTGTCTCTCTTCAATTTCGCGATCCACAAATCACGACGCGTCTTGTTGTTCGGAAAACGAAACAACCGAAACCCCTTTTCGTGTCGATTCGAACAGTTAACGGCAGCGCAACAAGGCATTATTTCAAATATTTCCCACACAAAATTTAGCGTAAACACTAAACACAGCTCATCCAGTTGCAAGGAGAGAAAATGGAGGCCAGTAACCACGTGATCCACAACTAAGACCCGGGATTAACCGGAACCGCCCGTTAGCTGCAGATGGCCAGACTCTTGGAAATATACGGCTCTGGTAAGAACGGTTGGAGGTCTCACTAAAAGTGATAGAACTTTTGTTGTTTTGAAATATTGTGTAAATATGAATTGTCTTTAAGACTAAAATTTCATTTCAATATTCTTACTTCTGGCCAAGATATTGGCAAAACTCCTTTGCTTTTTGCCCACCCTGTATATGACGATTTGGCCGTAGTTTGGCTTTGAGAATATGTTTAGACATGAACAATTTTTAGTGCTTCATCTTGGTCCATGCCCAGGATATCTTTATAAAATTAATTTCCAACTCAAATCGACTAATAATGATCTCATTATTCTAATTATTATTGTGATTATGATATTAATAATAAAAAATTATGGCAGTAAAATGATTAATAACAATAATAAAAAATTATATTTATTTTAATAATAACTTCTTGCATTTTACCGCTGTCATCTTAAGTTCTAAACAAAATTGGTCTAATATTTCAGTGCTGGTGAGAGTGATCTGGAGCTTCAATAAATATCGGCCTACTTGCCTTTATGATAATTCCTTTCTGAGTTTACGCAGTTACAGTAGTGGTAGCATTTAAACTGAAATGTGTACAAACTCAGACCTACCCTATTATTTCAATGCTGATTAAAAGAATGGTATAAGATTTAAATAAATATAATTATAATTACAATAATAATTCCTCTGTTTTCAAAGTTCAACAACTCAGTTCTGCTGAGGTTGAATTTTTAAAATGAATAATAACCGACGGGAGTAAAAGTATGGACATTGTTTCAATGGAATAGGCTAAGTTTATCCATGATTCCATATTGTTCAATCCTAAATTGCTGACCAAGACAAAATTAGCAGAAATTGTTACAAATGGTACACAATCCAAACGAGAACTACCAAACCATCACAATTGGGGAGCCACATAGTAATGATGTCGTTTTATTAAGTGTTCAAAGAACAAAACATTTTGAAACTTGATAGTTTGAAATTTGAAAGATGACACTGGAGGGAAGCCATTTCGTTGTGGAAAAAATATCATTTGTACAAATATTGACAGTAAATTATACACATTAAACTATGATAACTTATATAAATATTATAGCAACTAAATTATATCATTGGTCTATATCATATAATAGCAAACAATATCATGCTTATTGACCATAGCCAAAAAGCAATTCGTGTCACTGCCTATAGACCTACCGTAATACAAACAGCAACTAAAAACTACTATTTATTATTTTTTCTCGGTTGGGAAAAGTAAATTATGGTGAAACTTCCCACAGAGATCCCTAGATTAAACACTGGAACGAAGATGAAGCTGTGTGGAGCTTTTGTCATCACGGTGCTGCCATGTGGATCAGAGTGCTGGTGCAATGCATGCATGAGAAGACGAAAGGACACTGCTGGTGGCGGAAATGAGTTGGCTGCGGAGAATTCTCGGCATAAGTTGGAGAGTCAAAAATTAGAAATTAGGTTACTCGGGAACACTGGCAGTCTGGAACATTGGAAGACAGTGGTGGACAAAAAATCACGAAAGAGGCTCACATTGTTCGGACACGGGACAGGAATGGACGACAAATTTAAAAGCTGCTAGCTGCCGCTCTGTACGAAAGAACGAGAAGCCGAGGCAGGCAAAGAAAGAACCTCACTTCACAAACGCCTGTTAAAGTTTTCTTGAAAAACATTTTAGAAAAGATAATTCGTTTCACGAGTTGCTTTTATAAAAAAAAGTACCAAAACTGAAAGCGTCTTCATTTTCTACGACAGATCAGTTGTCCAAGCAACTCGAGTTTTGATCCACAACGTTTTTCCGGACGTTCTTTACCCGCCCCAGTATCGATTCAGTATTGCGGTGAAGGATTACTCGTCTTTACCACCGACAACTCCGTTGCAGACACTGGATTCAGCCTCGATTACTACATCAGTGAAGGAGGTATGGACTCTCATTGTGCTTCTAATAGGTGTAACAGTCGATAGAAAATAGTGTTTCTTATTGTATTGAAACAAGGAATGAGTAAGACCCGATGTAACATGATTTACTCGCGTATACCCGTGTACCTTTCTTTTTTAGCCGCGTATACCCTGGTTTTCTGGAGGTGAGTATACGATGCCGTTTTTCGCCGGAGGTAAGCATAGCCTACGCCGTATACCCGCGTGTACCCTTGATTACGGCACTGGTATTAGGCTATCTAAAAAATATGCAATTTTTTCGATATGTCATACCAATGGCGTGGCTGTGGAATTTATGATGGGGTTTGGGGGCTTTATTGCCTGACCGGATGTCCTTTCTGACACCAACACAACAGTATTACTATACATAAAAGGAAATAAAGTAAAAAATGGAATAAAGTAAGAAAAACAATTGTTACCACAAGCAATTGTTTTGCTTTTCTTATTTAAGTTCATAAATAACCGTTAAAAAACTTGTCCTAGGCCAATGGGGGTTTAACCGTCGAAACACCCCCTTGTCTACGCCACTGTGTCCTACTTTGTTATCCAAAATTATACGAACTATTCAACATTTTCCACAAAATATAGCAAATAGCCTACTTTTATATTTTTAAGTTTTTTTAGCACCCAGTAATATAAATATTAGGCTGGAGTGAAAAAAACGAAAATAAGATAATCTAAAAGTAATAGCAACCAAAAGTTGCCAATGACATGGAGGTCAAGAAATGTGCAAACAGTTTTGAAAAAGTGATGTCTTCAGCCCCACCAGAGGACCAAATTTACGAAAAATTGCATTTTTGAGAGAAAATTGCAGGTTTTCTTATGCAATATTATAGCGCTCGCCTTACTCGCTAGAGAGCCAGAAGTTCTTGCATCTAGTTCTTTATCTTTTAGCCTACTTGCGAAGGTGACCTCTAGCGGTGCAGCGTACTGCGGAGGGGATTGGAATTCATGCATAGGACTTAAGGTTTAATCTCAAGGACTCCGCCCTTTCTTTCTTACCAGGAATTTCTCGACATATGCTCACGGTTGTTGGTCGACAAACGATAGCACTATTTTCCCCGTGCTCAGCTGGGTTCGAATCTCACTCGGCAGATTTAAATAAAGAGGAGGTGGATACCATCGGTTTCATTTGCCCGGATATTTGTATTGCAGATTCATCTAGGCGCCTCAATTGCTGCTCTACTAATGCCGGTAGCTGTGCTAAGGCATTGTCAGTCATACTCTCTGCTTCCTCTTGTTTCAATACTAGGTTGTGTAACTCATTGGTCTGGCGCTCTATAAATGTCTCCATCCTGTCAGTAAACCACTCAAACCTTGAGTCAAACGACTCATCTTGAACGTCCTCCCTAGAGGGAGTCTTACATGGCGCAGGGCTTTCCTCCTCATTGTCCGAACAAAGGTTATCCATGTAGCAAGATGCGCTTTCTGATTATTTTCACAATTATTTTTATTATCTCTTAACTAGCAATAAAATTAAGCAGACAAATAATAGCGGATATAGCTGTTCAATTCTCAACGTTTCATCTACTAATTCACGAACCGATGTGAGTGTAATATCGCCTACAATATTCATAACTGTCTGACAAGAGTTTCTGTAACGCTTTCTAAATTTAACCTAACTCGGATTCACTTATTATTATTATGTCTCCCAATACTTGTTTTTTGGAAGGCACAGTGGTACATGCATTAAGCCGAAAGTTTTAGTTGCCCATGAATAAACTGCAGTTTAACTATCCATAACCAAATTAACTTAAATACATTCGGAGTTAGTTACTTTCACTGACTAAAACAAAAATCAACCTACAACGAATTCAATAGGTATACTTCTAATCATTTATACTTCCCTGTTTTCCGGCTGTGCAATTTGTGCGATCAACCCTTCCCTCCAGAAATTTCAGCTATCTTGTTGCGATAACGAAATCACCCAATTTCTTATCAAATTGGACATCAGGTGAAGAATCACTTCACCGAAGGGCGGGATCTGTAGGCCCTATACCCGTCAATTCTGTTTCAATAATAATTAAAGATGATTTACAAGAACTTCTTGCATTAAAACCAAAATTTGAGAGAAATTACAACAAAAACCTTGCACGCTTCCACACAGCTCCTTCTTCGTCAACATCTGCCGCTCAACTCAACGCCGTTTTGGCAAGCAACCAATCACAAGCGACTTCCTGCCGCCGCCAAGACCACGCGCCGCTATTTGGCCAATCAGCAGCGCACGCGTGCTGATCACGCCACCCACGTGTCTATACAATGCGGAACTTTACTGCGCAAAAGTTATTTTTTTATCTCACCTCTGAAATAATTATAGGACAAGATACAGCCTGTAAATAAGTAAGAGGCCGTAGCGTTTTCACAAACGCTACAATATTCTTAGTGCAAATTAATCAACTGCCATTCAATATATCGTTGGAAAGAGCCCATAGAACTGAAGAAAATGATGTATTATTTTTGAGAATAGTCATATATTTGTAGAAGATATTAACTTTTACCATAACTCCTCTTCGCAACATGTCGCGAAGCCTAAAAACAGTAAAGCACTAATAACTTTTTATCCTTTTAGATAATTATTTCGTCGCATAATATGTCATTTGCTTAAGTTTCGGACCACCTTCCTAACGGTAGATTACATTGTAAGTCGACATTATGGATTGTTTGTCTTACTTTTCTTGAATGGTAGCCTATCTGTAACGATTCTTTAGTATTCAAATACAACCATATTTAACAATAAATTACATTGCAGCGTGGCACTTCAATATGAAGATAAAATTAATAAAGCTCTAAATGATACAAGTAAGTGCATGCCGAATATGTAATGTTCAGTGAAACGTATACATGACTGAGAAGTAGCTCACTTATTTGAGGCCAGGTGTTTTCAGCACCACCTCTAGAAATCCAAAAACAGTTCTTGTACAAACGCATTGCACTAATTTGTTAAATGAATTCAGGTTGTGGAAATACAGTATACAGTGATTCCTTCGGGTATGTGACCTCTCCGGATTATCCGAACTACTACGGGTACTATCAGGACTGCTACAACATCATCTGGGCTCCTAAGGAAAGCGATATCAGTCTCTACTTTCTGCAATTCGAACTTGAAAGTCAATGTTCTCGCGATTTCCTGGAGGTATTACATATTTTGTCCATTTAAAGCCTACATATATACAGGTGTATATAAAATAATATATACACTGTTATACAGGGTGGGCCAGCATAAATGAGCCAACTTTCCATGCATATAACTCTCCAATGTTTTAATTTGTAGATAATTAATGCGTCAAATTACATATATTTTTTTATTCCTTTCTAAACGCAATATCAACTGTTAACGGTGGCATATTAATGACAACACAATTCAATTGATTCAAATTCAAATGTTCAAACCTAATACTAGAGTGAAATATTTTCAATTCTATACGCACTAAGTACAAATCAATTACAATAATTGGCGCAGTAACTGTTGTATTCGTGCAAATTGGGTTCATGTATGTTGGCCCACATTGTAGGCTATATTATACCAAATGAGGTGCCCGAAGTTGCCCGATAAATTTTGATTTTTCGCCCCAGCCGGCAGGGTGGGGCGGTGGTCCGATTGACCTTCTGTCTAGCTGGGTGGTTTGAGTTGAGTATATTATGTTTATTAGGTAGTTGTAAAATATGTTTATTGAATTGTATATTTCTATTTGTCGTGATTGCACAATGCACATGCTTTAATTATTCTATTCTTGTCCATTGTTCCCGCAGTGCGTTTGCAGGCGGTTCAATGAAGTAGGCCCTACATACTTATTTACTCACTTACTTTTATCATATACTATGTGAGCATAGTAGATCTACTTCGTCACTGAAAGTTTTGATCGATTTACATTCGCTTAATATTTGCGAATTTCTTTTAAAAGTGATTTGTATAGGTGAAGTCGACGGATCATGATACTGACAGACTAAGGTTCTCGTGATATTTTAAGCAATAAACTATATGAATAGACGGAATTGTCCTTGAGAAGCACAATTTAGACATCAATCTCTGAGACGAAATACTGAAGGAAGGCTATACAAATTATCGAAATAAATAAATAAGCAATCTGTATTATAGACTAGAAAATATGTGTTTTTCTTAATCATTTAATGAAGAACATGATTATGTATTTGACAGGTGTTTAAAAGAATTTTGCATCAAGATGAAGGCCTACTAAGGCCTACAGTTTCTTATTCGCTCGTAATGCTGAAAGATTGCGAGGAATACTAATTATACTATTGCCCAGTAAGACAGCTGATGGATGACATAATATAATTTAGCACCAATGCACCAGTCCTGTATGACCACATTTCTTTTTTAGATAAACTGTGTTGTTGGCTCAACCTATGGTCCGTATAGATACTGTGGACACCAATCCGGCTACATCTTCATCGCCGGATGCAGTCAGTTGCTTCTGTGGTTCCACAGCGATGGTTCCAATGCCTACCCAGGGTTCCAAATCCAGTACAACATCTATTCCTATGATGGTCTGTGTAAAAAATTATAATGCATAAATACATGCATACATGTACCATTGTACATACATGCTTAAATACATACAAACATACACACATAATAAATATCCATACATACATACACGCATACATGCATACACGAGTGCCTCCGAGTAGTTTTTTGAAGAAGCGCTATATAAATGTCCGAATAAATGAATGAATACATGCATACATGCACGTATGCATACATGCATACATGCAAATATGCATACATACGCACATACATTCATATATACATATACATGTCTCCCCGATACAAAGTCCTCCACCCGAAACAGAGTCCCTCTTTCTAAAACTCTGTATTTGAAGACATTTTCTGATGTAACAGTATATAAATGTTTGTGTTAACAAATTTAGCATCGTAAACTAACGGTTTAACCAGCTCATCTATAAATTGTATCCGGCTGTAGTCCATAATGCGCTCAACGGGGGATACCTTATTTTGTAGGCGGAGGAAATTTTCTCTCTCCCCGCAGATTTTATTTCAGAATATAGTCTCCGATGGCTCGTCTAGTATCTGGTGAATCTGTTCTGGAACAGATCCGCCGGGGAGGATCTGTTACGAAAATAAACAGCGATGCTACTCTGAATTTCGATAAAAGTCAGATCCAGTCGAAAAAAGGCTTTAAAAAGGCTAGGTTGACAATCTCTCTGGCTTGATATTTCTGACAATCTTTTTTTGTCATCCGAAGATTAAAATTTGCTCTTTTCTTTCCCCGATAAATTTTTTTCTCTAACTTTTAGTCTTTCACTCCAAAATGTACAATTATTGGCTCAAATTCAAAAAAAATTCGTCTTTTCTCAAGACTTTTGTTCATTTTTAGCCCCCAATAATCAATATTTATATGAAAAAAGCCGAAAAAAACCAACGTCAGAAAAAAGCTAGATCGTGACAGAAAAAACCTAGAAATCTAGGCAAGACGGAAAATGCCTAGATCTAGGTGTGAACAGCTATGAGGGGCATCCCTGGAAATAAAGTCTCCGGAGTGGACTTATAGGTGGAGACTGTCATGCGACACTGGCCCAAAGAGTTGTTATGACAAGTGTTTCCGTAATGTGACGATATAGTATAAAAATGTTCGAAGTACTATTTCCATTTCAATTGTATGTATAATAATATATATAGTTTATCTGATGTTTTTCACATGAAAATTATTGCGTTGAAGTAAGCTAAACTCCTCCACGGCCTAATAATGGACGACATATTTTCTTATTTCATCCTGTGTCACCAAATAATATTTTACGTTAATTTAATTAATCGCTTATAATAATTCTGCAGAATTAACAGGCGTGCTTTACTTCTGAAATAAGAAATACCAATCTATATTTGTAGGCACTACAGAATATACTACGGGATCCGCAGATGTTACATCAGGCGGTGTTAATCAAGGTGAGAAACATCTAGGCCTAATCGATTAAGTGATTAAGTGTATCTCTATTGAAATGCACCTTTTCTGTGACGGGAAATGTGACTTTAAAAGCCTCAGTTACACAGCAGATTTTCTTCCCTTTGTGAGTTAACTGTAACGTTTAGAGACTATAATTGCCCAACCGAAGTAATTAGCATATGAAAGGTGCATCCTGCTCATTATTCATAACTTGCTTTTGCTTGTTATTGCTTAACAACCCTGCCCTATCAAAGATGATTAGTGTCGCCATCCTCCTTTATACAGGCTTGGGAGTGCACTGGCAGAGAACAACCAGTGGCAGAGTTTCCTGCTCATCTCGGAGGTCTTTCTATATCAGTGACTCTGCAACTGGCTCGGGCTTGACGTCTGCCCGTCTGTAATTGCCAATTTGTGTTGTATTAACAAATGTCTATAGCACCTCTAGCAGTTCACATCAATCACAGGCGCTGCCAGTGCGATAGTTGAGTGAACAGGAACAAGGTCCAATAAATATTTGGGAGACTTCGAATAAATATATTATTGAGATGAAGTTATTCATTTCGCTAGATTTGTGGCCTTATTCCGCCCGTAATCCGCAAGGAACGATTGTCATGAATTGCATCAACAGCAGATGGAATCCAACAACTAAGCAATACTTTGATGAAACTGAAAGTAGCTTGAGTGTGACCTACAGGCCTATTTACACCACAATCGCAAAACACACAACGAGCCGTAGTGTTGCTGGAATAGCGACAGTTAAAACACTCATTGGATGCGCTCCTGTACGCAATTGATCTAAAGTATCATTCAGTCGAGTTAACCACGTTGGCTACCTCCGTTTTCTGTTTCAGTCACCTGACATAAGATATGCAATGTTATGCATGGATTCTGAAAGTGAATTGTCAGCCTCATCAGTTAGCGCCCTGCGTCTTAGGCGCTGCCGCAATCCAGACCACCACCACCATAACACCGCGCATGAAACTCCATAGTACTAAAATACGTCTTGCTTTGTAACTCAAAAATGCCTGCAAAATTTGTAGGTGGCACTTCAGCACCAGCCTTCTCAATAGGGCATCTGCATAAGTTTCTGCAGACGTACATAAAAGCCTAAAATTAATGTATATTTATAGGTCATCAATTTGTTTATTACACCAGACTTATTTCGAAAGTAACGTACTTTCATTTAAGCTAAATAAGGGTGTAGTGACCTCCAAATTCTATACTTAACTTTAAAGCTAAATTCCAAGCAACCAGATGGTGTATAATTGTATATACTGGATGTCGGATGTCGGTCTTCCAGAGAAAACGGGAAGATATAGCTAGATAGACAGAGAAAGTGAGAGTGAGGGGGAAAGAGAGAGAGAGAGAGAGAGAGAGAGAGAGAGAGAGAGAGAGAGAGAGAGAGAGAGAGAGAGAGAGAGAGAGAGAGAGATACAGAGATACTGATAGGAAGATACACAGAGAGAGGGAGAGAGACAGAGACAGAGAAAGACAGAGAGAGAAAGGGAGAGAGAGGGAGAGAGAGATGTTGCAAAGGAGATGCTTGTGCACGCTGCAATAGGTCTAAGATAGGGCATACTGCAGAAAGTGTAAAAATAAATCAGATTATATTTTCACTTAAATATATTTAACTTGTACATGTTTGTCGTTCAACATGTAGCCTGCGGTGACTCGTCCTATTATGGTTCCTATGGAGTCATCAGTTCTCCTAACTACCCAGGCTATTACGACAACTATCTGTACTGCGATTACTACGTCTACGCTGAAACTGGAAGTTCTTTGTCATTCGTCTTTAACTCGCTTCACGTCGAAAGCGGTGATTTCCTGACAGTTAGTATTTGACAGTATTTTTGGTTTGCTTTCATTGTTAGTATATTAAGTCTAAACCTACGGTTGGAGTTTTTGGTAACTACACGTGACTGTCTTGTCAACTTTTTGATGAACCATTGGATCAATACAATTAATATTTAAAAACCTCCATTAAGTCGTTATAAGTTGCTGTATAATAACTTCATGTCTCACTTCATGATTCGTTGGCAACTATAAAACCGTAAAACCTGTATGCTGTATAGATGCATGATCAGAGTTTAGAGATATATATCCGGTCATAATTTCCTTCTGAATTTGCACAAGGACTTGGTGATTCAAAACTATTTAAGACCATTCAATAATGAAGGGCTTCTGTTTAAACTAGGCGAGGAAAGCACTTTGAATAGGAAGTAGCCTGATCGTCGGCGAGGTTGTGTTTTGTGTTTGTCTACAAAACTGTAAAATAGTACGTTTATGCAGCTGGCTTTTAACAGTCATTCATAATAATTGAAGGGCTTATGTCGACATAATTATGTCTTGCGAAACAGTATGCAAGCGTGTCCGGAAGACAGTAATCTATCTAACCTGTGAATTTTGCACAGATCCGAATAGTTTGTCGACATGATAATTATGTTATTGTAGGGGAGAACAGGCACCCTTGATCCTCTTTTTAAATTTTTCTGAATTTCAGTGAATATATAAGCTTCAGTAAATATTTTAAGGTGTCCTTTTATAGAGAATTATGTTGCGCATCATCCAAGATATTTAATCCTCTGAACAAATTTCATTTACAAAAGATATTACAGATTTAGTCGAGGGACCCAAAAGAGATCAAGGGTGCCCACAGGTTGGCACCCTTGATCCTCTATATTGGCACCCTTGATCCTATGTAGGAACCCTTGATCTGCTATGTTGAAACATACTATAAAACAGGCTATTTTATTGAAAATAACAAAAGTGAGGGTAGAATTGACAATCAGAACACAAATCTTGCATTAGCTTTTGGGTTAAACTTTGTACAATTTTTGATTCAATCAAGCAAACCTAAAATTGGCCTATACCTGGCAATGTGAATAAAAACCTGATCTAGGCTAATTTGCAAAAATAGCAATTTTGTTCAAACTTTATGCAGTTTTGCAATGAACAGAATGGTGTTAATACATGTGGGGGCCTTATAATGTAAAATATGACATGAGTCTCTATTCTTTAGCTTCATCAGGAAAAAATCACCCGTAGGATGCCAAAAATGGGGTTGTTTAGAATCTTTCATGATCCTGACTCTTCATAATGTTTTATTTTAAAATTTTCTATAATTGAAAAAATATTGCTTCATTAGGCCTAAGTCAACAAGCTCATGGGCAGACAGATTAAAATTACTGTTTGCAGTCAACTGTGAGTCTATGGTAATGCTGTAGATCAGGGTCCCCCACATAGCTTAGGAAAGATTGACCAGTAAATATATCTGAACACTGCCTACAGTAAATTGCAAATTATTTATAACAAATTCATATGCAATATAATCATTTATTTTTGAGAAATGAAGCCTATGGTGCGCGCAAAGATTAATTAGGTTATCTTTGCATACATAATTCGTCACGTGCGCACCATTGACCTGGGATCATGGGTGCACACGCATGCTAGGATCAAGGGTGCCTCACCATAGTCTTTTCACAAAAAATATTAAAACTTCATCATCGCTTCAAATATATGGCCAAAATATATCTGTATGCTAAGAATACTATTTTCTGTCCCAATATATGTAACGCAGATGACGAGATTTGAAGTAAGTTCCATTTTATGAGGTTCGTTAGATGATCGAAAAACTACAATTTTCGGCTATGAAATCATGTGACAGCTATAGAACGTAAACAAAGAAATAATGATAGCCCAAAACGCAGCTACATGCAAATGATCGTTATTATACATAGTCTGGTGCCCTGCCACAGTCAAGTAAGTAAGTAATTCCAGAGAAAATGTCAAAGGATCAAGGGTGCATCGGGATCAAGGGTGCCTGTTCTCCCCTACCCACGGCAGAATTTGTCCATATATCTATACTGCAATATCCCGGTATGACGACATACATTTCTTGCTACCTTTCAAACTTTGTATTAAAGCCGATGCAATAATGAGGTTTGTTGACACAACTCACAATCTGCATGCTAAATCAATCATGCACAATTCTTGAACTGTGCAATAGAAACAGTTTGGTGCAATAACAAGGTATGTTGACTTATACCAGATAACGTGTGTTGCATTGCAGCTGCTAGAAAACACTTTGCCGACATAACCTGTTAATGCACCAGCAATTGTACTAATGACTGGGTGTTCATGTTTCAATAACACGATTTGAAGCAAAATGTGTAAAAATAATAATAATTTCATCTTTCGCATTGTATAATGTACCAATTTCGCTAAAAGCAATTTTAAGGTAGCTTACATATTGCTTAAAATGGCTTGTTGATGTGTCGTCAAATGGCTTAGATACAGCAGTTTGAAGTGCTAAATCATTGAAGTAGTTTTAAAAAACTCACTATTTCCGACATACCTTGTTATTGCTCCAAGCCCTTAATTGTTTCAAAAAACTATCATTGCCTACCGTTCTCATTTGATGTGCAGGAATGTGCGAATCCATAAAATGTAAGGGTCGCTATAGACTACATTTGATTGGCATTCCTAGGACAAAGTCGACCAGCACGTTTGATTCACAGTGTATTATAGCCTACTAATTATGAGCATGACATAACAAGTTATAAATGAAAACGAACTTCACTTTATGCAACAGATCAGCTGCCCTCCAAACTGGAATTTTCCGCCGCAAGAATATTCCGGAGATACGCTGCCTGAAGCCTTTTCAATTTCTCCGTGCAGTCAAGGAAGAGTTAACTTCCGCACCGACTACACAAGTGTTTCCAGTGGATTCAGCCTCGGTTATTATGTCAGCGATGCAGGTATTAATTTTCGGTTGTGCTTTAACCCTCAACAGCTAACCTGGGGTCCATGCGGACCCCAAGCATGTTCATCATATGTTTTTTCATATTTGTGATGTGGCTGCAACCCTCATATTTTATGTAATTGTTGGCTTTTATGTTAGGGTGCTGTTCCTGAAAAAAGTTTTTAAAAAACGCGGTGCAAATTTTTTTAATGAATTTTTTTCCTCTGGGGTCCATGCGGACCCCAACAAATTACGTGTGATTTTCATAAGGTTTTTTCATATTTCAATACCAAAAATGTAAAAACAGAACGACAAACAGACGGATAGAAAGACATACAGACATAGAGACATATAAACTGACAGACAGGCAGACTGACAGACGGACGGACAGACAGACAGAGAGAGACACAGAGAGAGACAGATACAGAAATACAGAGACAGACAGACATGGAGACAGAAGACTGACAAACGGACGGACAAGCAGACAGACAGGCAGGCAGACAGACAGATAGACAGACAGACGGACAGACAGACAGACAGGCAGACACGCAGACAGACAGACGGCAGACAGACATAGAGACAGACAGGAAGACAGAAGACTGACAGACGGACGGACGAACGGGCATTCAAGCAGACGGACAGGCAGGTAGGCAGAGATGCAGACAGACGGGTAGACAGACAGACAGACAGATAGACAGACAGGCACACAGACGGACTGAAAGACGAACGAACGGACAGGCATTCAAGCAGACAGACAGGCAGGTAGGCAGACGGGTAGACAGACAGACAGATAGACAAACAGAATATGGACAGACAGGCAGGCGGACAGATGGATGGACGGACAAGCAGACAGGCATACATACAGACAGTCAGACAGACAGACAGACGGACGGACAGACATACAGACATACAGACAGGCAGATAGGCAGACGACGGACAGACAGACAGACGGACAGACAGAAGACTGACAGGCATACAAGCAGATAGACAGGCAGACACAGATCTGATGCAGACAGACGGGTAGACAGACAGACAGATAGACAGACAGACAGACGGACGGTCAGATAGACAGACGGATGGACAGACATACATACAGATAGACAGAAGACTGACAGACGGACGAACGGACTGGCATACTAGCAGATAGACAGGCAGGCACAGATGCAGACAGACTGGTAGACAGACAGACAGAATATGGACGGACAGGCAGACAAGCAGACAGACAGACGGACGGTCAGATAGACAGACCTTAACCCTTTCTCTGACCCTAACCCTAATATTCACTACGACAATACGATATAGACTTACATAAACTTTAACATGGAAATATTTAATTTTTCCATGTAAAAAACCAAATTTTTGGGGGGGTTTGGACCCTAGCCCCTTCTGGCGTCTCTGCTGCTTGCAGACATTTGCATATTTTGTAGTAGGGCATAGAATCCACCTCAAGCCGCCTCGTATGGACCTTGGGCAAGTCCTTCACTGACAAATTTTTCAGAGCCTCAGTGTGAAACTCCAATTCAGTGCCCGCGTTGTAGTTTGGAGCGCTTCTGAGTAGTTTTCTTGAAGGGACGGTATAACAAGTACACATACATGATCAATTTACCAATATAAATAGTGGGGAATTGATTTTCATCATCGATATCGTGTTTACAAATTCAAATATTTAAAAAAATACAATGGGGTCCAGCTGGACCCCAGGTTAGCTGTAACGTAAGTTTTTACACGTTAGCTGTTGAGGGTTAATCAAGAAATCTATAGACAATCAAGTATGCATGCATGCATCTATGTGCACTTATTATAGTGCCCGTTCAAAAGTACTACTCCGAGGCGATCCGACAACAGCGCGGACACTGAACCGGAGTTTCACGCCGAAGCGCTGAGAAATTGCGAATGAAGAACTTGTCCATGGTCCCAACGCAGCGGCTTGAGGTGGATTCGAACCGGCAACCCTCCGGCTGTAAGGCAACGAACATACCCACTACACAACCGCGCCCCACAATTACACACATTGTATTACTACATAGTTATAACTGAAAGAAATAATTGCAAACATATATTAATCATGATTGTCAAACTCTGCTCTGCAGGAAAGTTCAAGTTCCCATAATAAGAGAGACGCTTCACTTGTAAGAGGAGTGTTTTCGTTCAATTTCGAGCATGGATGGAGAGTAGCTTGGCTGATTAGTGAAGAAGAATAAAATTTTGATTAGTCAACAGAATTATGGATATGACTGTTTCAATAGAAGATTTTAAAGTTTAGAAGCTCGATTCAACTCAATCACTCTTCCTGTTGGATAACAATAATTATTATCCGTTCAGTTCTTTTTTATTGCCATGTTGCCAGAACTGTGTAGGTCTATAAAATGTTGCATGTAGGATTGTAGTCGTATATATTATGCTATATTTTGTTAAGGTTCAATGCCATACTTGTACTGTGTGTGTTTGGTTCTGGAAAAATTAAATAAATAAATAAAATAAATGTACTCAACTAATGCACAAGTTTAATAAATCGATGCAGGTTGTGGAACAACGGTGTACACTGGGTCAAGCGGACTTGTGAACTCTCCGAATTGGCCGGAATTCTACGGCTACAATAAGAACTGCTCCAACATCATCTGGGCTCCACACCAAAGCACGATATACCTCCATTTTCGCGCTTTCAACCTACAGGACGACTGCGATGCCGACTGGCTGGAGGTAGACCCTATAAATGCCCGTTAAGTTCGAGCATCCCCACACTGCCCACAGGTATTGCATGATGATGATGATGATGATGATGATGATGATGATGATGATGATGATGATGATGATGATGATGATGATGATGATGATGATGATGATGATGATGATGATGATGATGATGATGATGATGATGATGATGATGATGATGATGATGATGATGATGATGATGATGATGGTGCTCTGCCCGAAAGCAGGTTAATTGGCTTACGCCCCTGGGGATGAGATGAGTGAGGTGGTTTCCCGTTGCCTTCCCCACAGACAATGCTGGGTAAGCAACTTGCCCGAGGTCGCTCCGCAGGAGCTTGCGCCCCTGCGTCCCACACGTGCTAGCCCGAGATATCCAAATCTCTGAATGCCAACTCCCAGCCCGGGGCTTGAACTGCAGTCCGTTGCAACCAACAGACGAATGCAGCTCGCACTTACCGGTGTAACTAACTAGTAACTAGGCCAGTTGTAGCTAACTAGGCCAGTTGGTATTGCATGAGCGGCATATAATATCGCGACAGTTAATGCCGGACAGTACTGTTAATCCTTCCGACAATTGAGCCCGCAGTAGGCCTACTACTTAATTAATAAAAAAATTAATTCCGCGGCAGCTGCTCCCACCGACAAATCTCGTGACAGTTCATCCCGACACAGTAAAATGACATCCTGAAAAGAGTAAAATTCCATAAAAGCATTTTACAGCAAAATTTACTATTATTGGGCAAAAAAATATGATTGTGACAAAATAAAATGTCCCATCGGCTAACCACACGTCGGCTCTTGAGAACGTCGGTGTCAAGTATTACGAGTTTGTTCTTCCCGGATCCATTGTCTGCCGAAATTCCAGATCAGCCGTCAACTGCTAGTTATTCATAATTAACGATGTGTCACGGTTTTGTCTGCCAAACAGAAATTCGTCTCCATGTCACTTTATTTTGTCGCTTTATCCTATACTATTATTTTGCACAGCTCTATGCAGGTATTAGACGGTTTTTGACCTAAGCAGTGACGTAGCCAGGAATTTATGATGGGGGAGGCTATGGCCTGGCCGGATACCCTTCCTGACACCAACCCAACAGTATTAAAGTAAATGAAAAGGGAATAAAGTAACAGAGGGAATAAAGTAAGAAAAACAATTGTTACACAAACATTTGCTTTGTTTTTTTTCTTATTTAAGTGGATAAATAACCTTTTAAGAATTTTTTCTAAACCAATGTGAGGGTTAAATTCGTGTGATTATATAATAGAATTCTATATAATTATGTCTGCGGGATAAACTGTTGCGGGATTAATTGTCGTACTATCGGTGCCTTCCACGTGGACAGCGATACACGTACCCTAGACCTCTTAAATTACCGAAACTCTTTGCTCTTATACACAGGTCATGGAACTTAGGTTTATACTCAAATAAATTTACATTTCTTAATCATAAGAAGTAAACGAAGGTTCCGATTTGGATAAACATTTTTGTTCCGTTTCACTCTAAAAGAACTAGGCTACATCTGGTATAACAGTGACCCTAAATTACTGGTCTTTCAAGGTCAATTCAAGATCAAATGAATTTAAATCTCTTGCAAACGGCAACGTAGGCCTACATGACCAGATCTCGGTGAATAATAATAATGTTAAAATCGGCCGCAAAAGTGTAAAATACCAAGGAGTCGTCATTACCCCAAGAGGATACATCCAATTAAACATGGAATTATTAGGCACTCTACACTTGCGACGTTGATGACTAGAAGCGAAAAAATAAAGATAAAATGAAAACTAAACAGACTCTGAGTAGCCTACCAATTGCTGTGGTTGAGACTACGGTTCCCTAATATTGTCATGGCCATAGTGTGCACACAAGGCAGACGATCAAGAATTCACTAAATAAAGTTCCTTCGCAATGTAATCTGACAAACTTTTAACATAGCTCCATTGTGAAAAACTCTAAATGGGCTACTTGTAGTGATGCCCACCGCACCAAAACAAATTCTACCGCTACCGAGTACCCAGCGTTAATTTCAAAAGGAACCGATTACCTCGTAATGTCATAGAAGGAATCTTCCACACATCGTGTGTAGCCTATGCGATAAAAAAACGATTTGAAGGTCACTAGTGTAAAATCCGTCGGTTAATTTCTGTTCTATAGATAAGCTGTTTGGATAACTCAGAACATGTTCCGAAAAGATTTTGCGGAAACTACGATGACAAATACGAGATTTACATCCAGCGATGCAGTCAAGTTCTTCTGTGGTTCCACAGCGATGATAGCAGCAACGCTCAAGGATTCGTTATCGAGTACACCATCTACCCCACTGAAGGTCCGTGTATACGGTATTTTTAGGCTATAGCCTATTCGCCACTGACTTAACTGCGGTTTGTCACTCACGTTTCTAATTAAACGAAGATATATGAGCCTACCACAGTCACCGGCGATTTTGAAATGTATTTTTTATGTCAACGCTGGATACATACACAGCCATAGGCGTAGGGGAGATTTCAGCAGTGGGGGTCAGGATTTTACTTCTTGTTCTTTTTCCTCCCTCCTCCTTTTCTCTGTGCACTTCTTCTCTTTATTCTTGTTGCTGTTCTTGTTATTGGTCTTGTTTTTATTCTTCCTGTTTCCTTTCATATTTTACTGCTTAACAAAGTCTTTCATTCAGCAATTTGCAAGAATGTTCGCACGCAGTCATCCTCTATTTTTTTCTGTTAAGACAACACGTAGGCTATGCTGATCCTGCTAGCGCACTGTGATTCAACAATGGCTTCATTCCCAAACTATTGTAATTTGATCAGTTATTCTGTGGCTGCAGTTATACGACACAAGCTGTAGGTTATAATATGCGCTTAAGCAGTAATCTACTTTTCCACTTAGTTTCCGCACTCGAATAGCCTACCTAATAGGCCTATTGCTTGAATTTTTATTCGCGTTATAGAAATGGAATAATCGCAGAAATGGGATGAAGCATTGAAACATCGTTGAAAAAGGTTTTTGGTTTTTTGCTCCTCTAGAAAAAATCCGCTTTTTCCTTTTTTATTTTTCACCTCGTTTTTTTTTTGCTTTTTACATTTTTTGTATGTGACAATATATTTGGAATTGCGGTGTGTAGATCTAATTATTATTATTTCGATTAACTTCATTTTCGTCTGATATTTCTTGTGCTGTCTCCGTTCTGTCACAAATATTTTGCTAATCAAGGTCACTATTTGACCACTCTAGGCCTAGGCCTACTTAGTGCTCCTACTAATAAAGTTGTGTTATTAGCATGGCGATCCCAAAAAATTGCACTAACAAGGTTTCAAATTTTGAACTGTAGTATAAAGTGTAACAAATTTCAATTATTTTTTTTCCTTCCCCCCGTTTTTTTGTTTTTTAAACGACGTTTTATTCCGCTTTTATTTTGTTTTTTTCGTTTTAAACATCTATGGAATGAAAGAACGTAGCTATAGCGCAATTGTGGGCGCTAAGGATTCATCATGTCATGAAGGAGGAGCGAATTCAATATAGGCCTAGCATTATTATTAGGCTAACTTAGAAAGTCCTGCGCGAGCTCGTGATCTTTAAATCTGCCTCTCTACATATTAATTTTTGCAAACAGAAAGAAAGGTTTCGCTCACCAGGTTATTCACTATTCAGCTCTATCAAAGCAACAATTATTATTATTCGCAATGCAGCATGATTCGGTTGTGTCCCGAGCCTAAATTCAAATCTAAGATGGGGTTTGCTGGTTGAATAACGGTTAGACAGATTACTTGGATGAGGAAGAACGCGGTGACACTTGAGAGTCCATAGAGTCTCCTGTTTTGAATCAGGATTTTTAAGAAGTAGAATTTGCTAAATGTGAGCATCACACATAAAGTTACAATACGATACAATACAATACAATTAAGCATTTATATCGCGCTTTAACAAAACAAAGTCTCGCACAAGAGCGCGCTTCGCTACAGATCTAGTCATAATGTAATGAGAATAAATGAGTTTTTAATTTAGCTTTGAACTCCACAAGAAATGTGTACTGACGAATGGAAATTGGGAGACTATTCCATTCTTTGGATCCTGAGACTGCGAAAGCACGACTTCCAAACTTCCGGTTTGTTCGAAGTGTAGCAAAGGCACTTCGCGACGACGATCGAAGTCCTCTAGATTCTAGAATTGGAGGCGGAACATGACGTGACCATGGATGACATGTATGAAGGAGAGTTCCGGAGTGGATATAGTACAGCAGGAGGGAGATTTTGAAGGAAATACGAGCAAGGATGGGAAGCCAATGTAGTTGTTTCAGTGTAGATGTAACGTGGTCTCTGGGACCAAGTCCTTTTATGAGGCGAGCAGCCGTGTGTAGAACTGAAACAGGGGTTGAGGTGTTGATGATGGAAGACCAGACAGGACAGAGTTGCAGTAGTCGAAACGAGAGATGACGAGGGCTTGAGTAAATTATAGGCCTATAATAAGATAATATAATTCACTTCAGAGTTCGGTTCCGTTGCAACGCCACGGGTGTCTCTATTATTGGTTTTTAAGCGCTGGATATAGCCTACTCTTTGTGCATATTTCCTCGTTTTTGTATTGAAGCTGCACATGGATTGCATTTTATTATTTGAATTCAGGTTGCGAAAATGAGATCTACTATCCTGATAACGGGTATGTGACCTCTCCGAATTGGCCGAGTACCTACGGATACAATCAGGACTGCTACAGCGTTATCTATAGTCACTGGGAAAAGGAGCAAACCACCTTCCACCTCAACTTTCAATCTTTCATTCTACATAGGTGCTGCAACTGCGATTGGCTGGAGGTATGAATGCCATAATATCGTCCTGGGCATGACGTTAAACTGCATCCATCCTCTGCCACAGGGAACCAACAACGTCCCTGTGCCGGTCCTAAGCCCGGACAAAATGAGGAAGGTTTGCCAGATGGGTGGCGATACACTGGCAGTAAAAGACAAAGACGATTGAAATCCGCAAAAACCACGACACAAGTGACATAGCAACCCAGATGCCTCAAGGTGTCATGATGTGGAGCAGACATGCACAGGCCGGTCAGGACAGACCCGTGGAGAGAGTCGGAGGAGAGAGCATGGGACACATACGGGCTTTGACCCAAGTTGTCCTTTATGCCTCTCTCCCCCAATGTTCTCTTCATTCAGACAAGGTGATCTAGCTGCTCCAAGATGTTAATGGTATGGAGCAGACCTGCTGACCGGACCGGTTGAAGCTGGGCAGCATGACGCGAGACAGACTCAGACAGAGAGTGGCGTCGGACTCCTACGGGCACTGAGCCTAAGGATGTTGATGATGATGATGATGTCTACCGTCATTAGATGGAACATAAAGAAGGTTCCGCATGGACCCATTTACGTGTATGGTTACGAGACGGGTCACTCTGGGTAATTAGTGTAGGCCTAATAAGTGGGTTTGTCGTTGTGTTTTACAGTGACCACGGCTCCTCTATGACCTGATTTCTTTGCATATTATATTATATAATATATATAGATGTATTATGATACCACCCAAGATATGTGGTTTCCACAAATTACCTCTCAATTCGGCATCTTGAACTATAGGCCTAATAATCTATAAAAACTTAACCAACTTGAACTTTATATAAATTATACTGAGCATTAGTCCATGTTCTCGGTGAAAAAGGCTACACCCGTAAAACCAAAATTAGAATTAAGTCTTTAAAAAAAGAAAAATCTTACTTCTGTGATCTGACGTCATGGTGACCTAACGTAAAATATACTGTGTTCTTAAATACGACACCTTGACTGATGCCTTTTCTCGTGTAGCCTGAATAAATAATCGACTGTAAAAGCAGCATTTACAGTTATTCATTGCATAAGATTCTTGTTTTAATTGACAAAACATTGTCATAATTTTATAGCCTAGACCTACATGACCTATTTCTGTTGTTTTATAGGTCTTTGGTAAGTTTATGCTGAGTAACTTAATTTGTTTTTTTGCATGAGTAGGCCTATTGGCTAAGCTGTCGATTAACATCAAGATCTTTGCATTTAATTTATAATTAGAATTGACGATGATAGTCATGCAGGTTTGCAGTTTAAAGGACTTACATGTAAGTTGCGAGTCTTGAGGACGCCCGACTCTGAAATTGCATGTAGGCCTATTGTTGATTTGGGACTTGGAAGGTTTACAATTTAAATGATTATTTGTACCGAATAAAATCCGTAGGTACAATCACGAAAGCAGATTAATAATAATTATGTGCTGTGAATATTGAGCTGCCTTTCTTGCAGAACACGGTGTGTGATAACATAAAATAATAATAATAACAATATTAATAATAGTAGTAGTAGTAGTAGTAGTAGTAGTGGTGGTAGTGATAGTAGTAGTAGTAGTAGTAGTAGTAGTAGTAGTAGTAGTAGTAGTAGTAGTAGTAGTAGTAGTAGTAGTGGTGGTGGTGGTAGTAGTAGTAGTAGTAGTAGTAGTAGTAGTACTAGTAGTAGTAGTAGTAGTAGTAGTAGTAGTAGTAGTAGTAGTAGTAGTAGTAGTAGTAGTAGTAGTAGTAGTAGTAGTAGTAGTAGTAGTAGTAGTAGTAGTAGTAGTAGTAGTAGTAGTAGTAGTAGTAGTAGTAGTAGTAGTAGTAGTAGTAGTAGTAGTAGTAGTAGTAGTAGTAGTAGTAGTAGTAGTAGTTAGTAGTAAGGTCCCTGAGGGATCCTAAATACCTCGGGGCAAAAAATAATGATAATTATAATAATGATAATAATAATAATGATAATAATGATAATAATAATAATAATAATAATAATAATAATAATAATAATAATAATAATGATAATAATAATAATAATAATAATAATAATAAAATAATAATAATAATACTAATAATAATAATAATAATAATAATAATAATAATAATAATAATAATAATAATCTTTAGTGAAGTCCCTGAGGGATTATGTTATTTAAAAAAATATAATAAAAAAAATAATAAATAAAACTACGGATAACGACTGCTGGCACGTTTTTGTTCTAGATAAGTTGTGTAGATCACCCGGAATCCAGTCCTACTCGTTATTGTGGATCGTATCCCGCTTACGAAACGTACATCAATAACTGCAGACAAGTTCTTCTGTGGTTCCATAGCGATGGTTCCGGCAACGATCAAGGATTTAACATCGAGTACAGCGTCTACGCGAATGCAGGTCAGTGTAAATGGATTGTGCAGTTCATTGCCGTCCTTTTGAGAAATCGTGCGCTATATAAAACAGGTATGAAATATGATTAACCTACAATGCATGGATTCAATCATGCAGACACATTATATTATTAATAGATGTATCGTGTCTCTAGTTAAGTGACCCATTAGTTAAGAGATTTTTCTGTCATTGATTAGCTGCATTGTATGTTTGTCGGTTTTTTTGTCTTACTTCCTGCGCTAGGCCTACGCAGGGTCCCTGGTTAGCGGGGTCAACCAACCGTTTACGTTCCCATGTGTAACCAGGTTTTATTTTTTCACAGACACCAGTCATTTATTTGTATTTTTTTATCATGGTTTATGGCTACCGAATAAACAAATGAATAAATAAAAGTAATGTTGCCATGAGAAGTTGAGAACCGCATTGTTCTTTAACTTGCCAGTTTAAAAATCAGTTTCTCTTGTGGATTTTGTTTAGGCCTAATTATTTCCGTTTTATCAGACTTCTAATGCGACCTTGCGAAAAAGCAGGGTTATATTTCAACATCAAAAAGACTAAGATAATGACCACGGCGGAATGGAATACTTTCGAAATGGATGGAGAGGAGATAGAGGTTGTGACAAGTTTCTCGTTTTTGGGCTCAATGGTGGAGAAGGAAGAAAGATGCGATAAAGAGGTGAGGCGGAGAATTTCAATGGGCAAAGCTGCAATGCAGGGGCTGGATAAGATATGGAGGGACAGGCATGTGAGCTTACAGACAAAGACGAGACTTGTCAAAGCAATGATTTTCCACATAGTGCTATATGGAAGCGAGACGTGGACGAAGACGAAGGCGTTGGACGACAACATTGCTGCGTGTGAAATGTGGATATGGAGAAGGCTGCTGGGAATATCGTGGAAAGAGAGGAGAACAAATGAATCTGGGCTCCAGGACATAGGTCAACTAAGAGGGGATATGTCGTTGCTGCAGAGGATTATCAAACAGAAGCTGATGTTTTTCGGTCACGTGATGCGCATGGATGGACTGGAGAAGGCGATGATGCTGGCATGTGGAGAGGGTACAAGGAGAAGAGGACGGCCGAGGATCAGATGGATGGAGGATATACACAGGAGGACAGCGATGAATCTTGGACAATTGAGGGATGTGACACAGAACAGAACGGAGTGGAGAAGGCTGGCCATGACAGTCGCTAGAGTTCCTCGAACTGACTGCACAAGGTGAATGCGACCTAGTGATGTAGGTCTTGGAAGTAAGCTCGATGACGAGTTTTAGGTGGGCCTAACACTTGGGGGCAGTGTTCAAACTCAACTTGAAAAAGAACAAGATATTCTTTTGACTGGTGCTGCTTGTTCTAGAGTGGAGGCAATAGTCGACCAAACTGCGGATAGTACCGTAGCCTATAATAATACACCGTGTTGACTGTTCACCCTCCATTGTGCAATTATAATAATAAAATATTAAAACTAAAATATTAAAATTAAAATTGAGGTGTTTTAGAAGTGAATATTCCATGGAAAATCGAGTAGGCTATATCAGATCTCTTGAAAGAATCGAGTCAGCATGGGCGGAGTTTATCAAGGGCTAGGAGGGGTTAAGCCCCCAAGAAGTCCCAGATTCATGTTTTTGCTGTGTAAATGGTACCTTTTTCGGGTTTAGCCTCCCAAAGAACTTTCAACCAAATGACTAAAAAAAAGGTTATCAACTTTTTCGAGCGGGAAATATATAGTGATTTTTATGAGATTTGAAATTGACGACAAAAAGTCATCAACTTCTTTGAGCCGACACGAGAAAATATTGTCGGCGCCACTCGTTCTGGACCAAGTTTTTAGCCCCCCGAAAAACCGAAACCAAGCTCCGCCCATAAAAGTCAGTCTTTAAAAGTGTGAGTTCTTTGGAATGACTTCTATCACATGATCTTGAGTTCATCAGTCATATTTAACTGCTGATAGTGCATTTTAGATTGATTTTAGTCTAAGTATATTTTAATAACGTCGATTTATGTTGGGTTGGTGTCAGAAAAGGCATCCGGCCAGACCAAAAAATCCAACCCTTCCATCATAAATTCCTGGCTACGCCACTGCCCGAGCACGGTCATTGTTTGTATGTGCACTTGCTATAGCGCACCTTCAAGCTCTCTACTGAGAGGCGCTCCCGACTGCAGAGCGGACACTGCATTGGAGTTTTACGCCGAAGCTCTAAGCAATTGCGAGTGAAGGACTTGCCCAAGGTCCCTACGCGGCGACGTGAGGTAGATTCGAACCTTGAACCGGCTTCAAGGCAACGACGCCACCACTACACCACCGCGCCCCACAATGTCCTGAGTATTTTGTACAGAGGGTCTAAGAGGGATTTGTTCAAAAGTAACACAAGTCTGTCATCCGTTCATCCAATGAACATCCGATCATGATATATCCAGAACTAGTTAGAACCAGTGCCCTGTAAAGAAATTTATTTATGATTAAATTTGTTGGTTATTACGTGCTAGATATCCAGGTAAAATCTTAACTGAAGCGATACTGTTCAATTTCATTATAAAACCAGCGATGTTGTTATCGATCCCTATAACGAATTGGCTGGTTTAGGTTGAAACATAGGCCTATAATAATTATGCGGCCAACCAAGTAATTTAACACTTTAATCAGTGGATATAATATTATTTATTGCAACACAGAGCTGAGGTCAGTCATTATTAGGCTACCATAGCATTCTGCTATCTCCGTAGATTTATCAGAACTCATCATCACCCATTTTCTTAGATTTCTTGTTTAACATCTGTTTTTCTCTTTGTGTATTTGTTCTATAGATGAAGGCGGTGTGCTCAACAATGGAACGTTGAATGCAACTAGATACGTACCCAGCAAAGCACCAGTGAAGGCAGCAAGAAAAGCACCCAAAAATAAAACTCTAAATGCAGCACATAACGTTCCCAACTCTGGCAAGCAGCTTGCAGCACAACACGTTCCAAGAAATGGAAACCCACTTGCAGCAGAAAGCGTTCCAAGAAATGGAAAACCGCTTTCAGCACAACCCGTTCCCGGCAATCAAAGACCGCTTGCAGCACAAAACGTTCCCAGAAATGGGAAGCCGTTTGCAGCACGAAACGCTCCAAGCAATGAAAAGCCACTTGCAGCAGAAAATGTTCTTAGTAATGGAAAACCGAATGCAGAAGAAAAGATGAAAACGAAATAGAATGACGTGGTCCTGCTTTAGTTGAGTCCACTAACACCTTGCTGTAGTTAGACTTTATAATTATGATGACCAGTAACTGTTGTCGATCAATAATCAGATAGTTGACGTTTCTTTAGCTAAATGTTACGACATAGTTTCGACTTCAAACTTAATGGTTAATTTTGATTTTCTTGTTTTCACGCATTTTATTAATAATAGTTATTAGGTCTTCAGTAACCCTCTTATTTACCTTAAACAGTCCTTTAGATTTATCACGGCATCATCGGCGATTCATCGCTTCAAAGATGCTTAGTGGGGATTTCTAGTGGTGTCAGTCCCAAGTCCCCATGAATGAGGGTTCCGTTGCTAGACATTTTTGTTAAGAAACAGCACCGGTAAACTTTCATGGGTTCAGTCAGCAGCTGTCAATCAGACCAGCGTAAGAAGGGGCAACTGCATTTGGATTGCAAAGCCGCGAGGCTAAGTAACATTCTAATTTTTAAGCTTTCCTGAAGTTGTCCATGCTGCACTGTGACAAAAGTGTGACATCCTCCATTTTTAATTGAACAAAAACAAAAACAAAGCTTATATAAATGCAGGAGAATGAATCGATGAATATTAATTGGAGATAGACCTAAATCATACCAATATATTTATCCGTCGATAAGTTAATTTAGCCATATTGGAATGTTGTTGTAATTTGGTATTAAAACATTTTCGTCAACGAAGAAAGGTACAAGTAACAATAATGTAGTGATTCTTACTGTTCTAATGAAAATAAATTTTAAAAATGAAAATAAATTTTTAAAAAAGTTTCCATTGTATATTTTTAGAATTAGAAATAAAATTACTAGTTTCCTGCAATCAAATTTACGCTAACGTATTAACAGGAGCGGATAAAAATTTTTCGAAGGGGCATCTTTTCTTGTTGCTTCATCGAACATGTAGAGGGGGGGGCACGTCCATTTTGCTCGCCGGAATAGCTCGTGAGAACTTATAACATTTCTCAATGGGGGGCATGGTCGGATTAGCGCACTGGATCCGCCCCTGCATATTAATGTGCCGAATATGGTGTACATGTATGAAGGGCTTTATAGGTTTACAAATACATACCGTACTGCGTGTGCAAGTATAGCCTACACATAGGCATAATCATATCTTCATTCATTCATTCATTCTATTGACTTATATCGTGCTCCTTCAAATAACTTACTCAAGAGCGCTCCCAGCCCAGCCACGGGAAAGAAAAAAAACTTGGGTGATTTATGAAGCAAGGTCTAGTTGGTCAGATATAACCCGAAGTGGTCCCAAACAGCTCTACAGGCGCTGGATTGCCCTATAACAGATAGAGCACGGCGTTGCCTGTCAGCTAAGCAAGCCCATGGAACTTAGGCTATTGTTGCCCTTCATAGTAGGCTTACACATGTATATAGGCTATGACGCTTACACTGGTTGAAATTTAACAACTTATGATTTTGAGATGCCATAATGATGGAGCAGTGAACGGATTTTTACACAAGAAAATTGATACATCAAGATTGAGGAAACCATCCCACATTTTGACAAATTTCTGACTGAATCCCTCTGTGCTTCAAGGGGTCTCTTGACCATAACTGAAATGGATATTATTGATGAAGCTGACCAACTGCAGGTCTCCTCAAGTTATGTGATCGATGAAATTGACCCGTCAGTCGCTTGAGCCATAATGCAGTCCATGACTCAACCACTCGCAAGCATTATCAATTCGTCCTGCTCCTCTGCAATGGTTCTCAAGGACTCGACGATTGCAAAAATTAGTCCAATTTATCAATCTGATGAAAAAAGGAAGGTAAATAATAACAGATCCGTCTCGATTCTACCATACTTCTCCAAACATTTTGGAAGAAATGATGAATTATCATACGTAGCAAAAGTGAATCTTCTATCGCCTAACCAACAAAGGTTCCGTAAGGGTCATTCTACGTTCATGGCATTATTAGATAGTCAGTGTAAAATTAGAGACTCTTTAGTAAAAAACTAATTTTCTCAAGGAATATTTTTGACCTGTCAACGGTCTTTGACACCGTTGTCCACAAAATTCTTTGAAATAAACTTGAGCATCGGGGAATTAGAGCTGTCGCTTTAAATTTGTTTTTGACACTTTTGTATTAGGCCTACCTTATGAATACATTATGCCATCTTTTACGGCTCATTGTTGAAAATCTCAAATATGCTCCATTTTGTACTGTTTGTTGACAATACTAATGTTTCTACGTAAGACACACCTTTGAAGTCCCTATTTAAAAGAGCCAATTGCGCGCTTCAACTAATTATTAAGCTCGCTGCTGTCTGACTAATTTTATCAGTTTCCGCTCCCATCGCAAATATTTAGGTCTAACCTTTCAAGATGTAAGGATTGCCATGGCGGAAATCTATCTACCTACTTGTGCCTAATCTCATCCTGTAAGTTTTTGGGTGTAGGCCTATTAATATTGACCAACATTTGACATTAACCATAACTATATCGTGTGAAATTGCTAAAAGCATTAGTTTCTTGTCTCGTGTAGGGCATTGCTTATCCAGGACCTCTCTAAATAGTTTTACTACACCATAATTTTTCGAACTTATCATAGGCTGCTTTTGCACTATTTCACAGAGCTTTAATAACCACTCTCGCTTGAGTGCATTGGAAATTCTTCAAAAATGTGCTAGCCGTGTGATATAATTCTGGTGTTCCAGCACCGAACCTACATTCCCAAAACATAAAATAGGCCTACTGCAGGTAGATGATATTACTAAATTATAAATAAGTTTCTTCATGTTCAAATATTACCGTCGTATGTTGCCTCACAATTTTGATAGATTTCTGGATCTTGGGTCTGATATCCATGGATAGGGATCACAGGCCTACCGGTGGGCCATAGCAAGAACCAAGATGAAGCAATAATATTATTCTCAATTAAATGCACTGCCCCGCCAGTATGGAATACCTTCCGGAGGACATGAGAACCGCTGTATCCATCAAGCATTTTTAAAGCAAACTAAATGACTTTTTATGTTTGTGTAGTTTATCATAAGAATCTCCTTATGGGAATGCCTCCTCCCCGTTTGTATTAAACGCTTGACTTGTGATGATTCAAGCCATCATAATCAGAATTACATCAACAGTGTGTGACCCTCTGCTATTTCCGTGAACCACTTTATAATCAAGTTATCCAATGTGTAATGGTGACGAACAGTCTCATTGTCTCATTGTACGTTTCTTGATTCTCTACATTTAGGCCTACTTATGAATAAACTAATCTTTTATATGAACCGGTCTTTTCAGACTTAATTCGGCTGATAGCAACTTACTTGAGTTTAGTATGAAAAGACATAGTGGAATCAATTATGGGTGATGATCAGATACTCATGCATAGCTTATTTATGTATTTGCGCAAAGGTTCAGTACAAGTCATGTGGCAAGATCATTTATAACGAGTTAGACTGATTAGGCTACTTAAAACCCGGTTATCTGCGCCCTCATAGTTCGACTATACACGTTATCAGTCTCGATGCAAACTGAATTGCAATTGAGATATGAAATTTATTGCAATTGTTGCCGATAACTAGAACTGATTGCGATAAGTTTCTCGGAGGCCTCACTTTCAGAGTTTCAAAGATCGACGACTGATCGACGTTTGATGATTTGGCAGCGCGTGTAACATACTGTACAAGTGTACATGTAGGTCAATATACATATAATCATATGTATCTGACGTGTGACGTATGAGAACCGTCTGAATATAAATAATGGTCAGCTACGGTGATTGCGCTACATCATTCGTGAATTGAGCCTAACGCATTTCGGATCTTTTATAACAAGGTTGAACAAAAGGAGGAATATCCAGGTAAGCTGTGCACCCGAGTGAAGACTTTTCTGTCGAGTACGACAAAATGCATGCTTCTTATACCTACATAATTATAGGCTACACCTGGTTTTTGCACGAATTTTCTGTGAAATTATGCGTGCACATAGGCCTATGCGGCATACATGTAGCCTACAGTTTGTACACGCATAGGCCTATATAAAACATACATGATACACTCTCAGAGTCATTAGCAAATTTCTGCGCTACGATATTTGAATCCGATAATGTCTTTCTCAATACTAAAATAAAAAGACTTGCAAATCTGTTCATTCTACGAGATTTGCAAATCCTGTAATTATGAGAAATCCACAGAATTCGACCACTGGTCATCTTTATGCCCACATTGCACGTATCTTATGGTAGGGGCAAATGTCTTGAAGAAGAGCGGTGAAACACCGACCAGCATGCTTAGTCTATTCACTTTTCGATTGACTAAATGTTACAGGATTCGTTCAGAGATGAAGTCTGCACTCGTCATTCTCGGGTGTCTGGTAGCCACAATCGCTGCCATGACTACAGATTCCTACACAGGTGACGAATAGCAGCTTATCAACGTTCTCACTCTCCTCACTCTGTTCTCACATCCCCCGCATTGAGATATCAATCTCGACACAGAAAACCTTGTATCTGCCTTTGCGACAAGTTCTATAGCATTGTCAGTAGTAGACTATTTCTACATGTAGAATGCTTAACGTACATACCGCAGCTAAATGCTAAGAGTTCGATTGAAAGTAGGCCTACAGTAGCATATAATATTATGTAGGTCAATATAATATAATATATAATCATTTGTATCTGACGTGCGACGTGTGAAACACGTGTGACGTGTTCGGTATTGACTGTTTTTAGATTCTGTTAGGGTGTTCCTGGCGCCATGATCAGTCTTCCAGCATCCATTCATGAAATAACAAGACATAGTGTTTATACATTTTAATTACAGAAGATCTAATCAAGATTTGTTGTCTATTGTCACTGATCTCGTATCGGGACACCTACAAAACTATAGCCATGTTTCAAATCTGTTAATTCTATCTAAACTGTTAAAATGAGTTGTCATTGCCAAAGCAGAACGAATACTTTGACTCTTGTCATTCACCGCATAACCCCGCCAATTTTATTTATCTGTACTCCAAAGGATTCTGCTTCTCTTGCCATGATGTAATAAACTGGTCTCTGCAGTAAATCAATAGCAAGCATTCTGCAAATGTCTCCTCGACATCTCTACTGCTTCCGAGACTATAATATAATATTATTGCGACCTACTTTTCTATTAAAGCGTGCAATCACACCTCGCAGCCATCCCCACTGTCTTGTGGTGTCCCTCAAAGCTATGTACTACCGCCACTTCTCTTCATCATCATCCTCTGAGCCTTGTAATATAATCAATTAACCATTTGCTGCTGACCACCTTCTTTTTTTCGGATGGAGAAAAAAGATGACGAATGAGCAACTATATAATCAAATTGGGCTAAGAGACACTCTGCTGCAAAAAGCAATCTGCAGGAAATTACAACTGTTTGGGCACATATGCAGAATGGACGACTCAAGAAAACTCAAGACGTTGGTTTTTGGTATTATGGAAGGGACCAACAAAAGGGGACGTCCCTTCAGAGAATGGAAGGATGACATCGCAGAATGGTGTGGAAACATATCACTGCAGCAATTGAGCCACACAGCAAGAGAAAGAGACAAATGGCAGGAGATGATCAAAAGGGCATCAAGCACCTACGGGCGATGAACCCATGGACATTGATGATGATGATGATGATGATGACGATGATGATGATGATGATGATGGTGATGATGATGATGATGACCTTCTTTAGAGATAAAATTTATCAAGTTCATCATCTCTGTCTCTTTCTCCTAATCTATGACTTAACTGTACTCGATTTGGTTAATCAATTTTCAAAAAAATCCCTCCTCCCTACACTTGCGTGCACCTACCGTCAATCATCATCTTTTATTTTCACCACATTGACGGTCAGCTTGATTCAGCTGTGAGCAATCTTGGAATTATATTCTCCAGCCACATCTTTATGAATATTCGTCACATCCGAAGCATTCAACTCGTACAGGGTCTTAAAGCTGCTACCGCTATACTTGCTCCGTCCATTGTCTACACCAAGCTTGATTATTGCTATTCTGTATTTCTCAACCGCGATTAGGCCTATACTTTTTTTTATTATTTATTGCACAAGAGAAAGAAAATGAAGCATTAAGTAAGGTAGCGGATACAAAACAATCCCTGCGCAACTGGAGGACCGGATCTAAGCATCTATAATTTATCCAAACTTCACTGGACCGGGCAGTCATCAGAACACCCAAGCATCACATTGAGACTTCTATCAGTCAATCACTTTACTGGCTGAAAATAATAGAAGAAGAAGAAGAAGAAGAAGAAGAATATTATGAAAAATATTAAGAATATGAAGAAGAAGGATATGAAGAAGAATATGAAGAAGAAGGATATGAAGAAGAATATGAAGAAGAAGCAGATGATAATGATGAAGAAGACGTGGAAGAAGAAGAAGAAGATTGAAAAGAAGAGGAGGAGGAAGAAGAAGAAAAATATTAAGAATATGAAAATTTTTAAGAATATGAAGGAGAAGGATAGGAAGAAGAATACGAAGAAGAAGAAGCAGATGATAATGGTGAATAAGAAGTGGAAGAAGACGAAGAAGAAGAAGAAGAAGAAAAAAGATGAAGAAAAAGAAGAAGAAAAAGAAGAAGAAGAATTGGAAGGAGAAGAGGAAGAGGAAGAGAAAGAGGAAGAGGAGGAAGAGGAAGAAGAAGAAGAGGAAGAAGGAGAAGAAGAAGAAGAAGAAGAAGAAGAAGGAGGAGGAGGAGGAGGCGAAAAAGAAAAGAAGAAGAAGAAAAGAAAGAAGAAATAGAAGCTCCGAGAAACAACATGAAGTCCCAGATATCTCATTTTCCTAGATTCGGCATGTGTCACATGACCAGTCGTGCTGCACGCTGGGTAATATTACCACAGACAGATCGCGGCCAGTGTGCCCATTGCAGCCAACTTCGTTATGGGTCGCTTTCGGAGACTAATCTTAAACATAGCACCTTGGTGAACTCGCTGTGTGGTCTCGCGAGAATTTTAATCATTGCCAGACCTCTAGATTTAGTGCGAGTGAGAGAAAAAGAAAAAGAAAAAACCCAGAGTGAGAGAGGAAGATAGAGTGAGCATTTGCTTCGTCAAATCCTGCAATGAAAAGCTACTTCTTTAAATTTGTTTACAATGTCATCACAGTTTCACAGAGTTTTGCCGATATGTTGAACTTTTGATGGATTTCTTAAACGCACTTAGTAGGAGTCCAGATATTACTTTTTACGAGTAAAGTACATGTAGGCCTAAATGGAGTCAGACCAAGGCGAAATTGGCTAGACTGAGAACATAACATCATTTGGACAGACACTAGGAGAACCTTGACAATAAATTATGGAGGTCAGTTATTTGTAGGCCCTACTCATCGCCGACAAAATGTCTGGCATCCGAAACTGACGATGATGATGATGCTGTTGATGACGATGATGATGATGATGATGATGATGACGATGATGATGATGATTTCGTCGTAAGTTTTGCGGTGAAAAGAACGTTATTTTGTTGAATTATTTGTCCGCTTCAGAATGCGGTAATTCCAACTTCTACGGTTCGTCCGGAGTCATCAGTTCCCCCAACTACCCGGAAGATTACCCCTCCAATCTGAACTGCGATTACTCTGTTCACGCTGCAACGGGAAGTTCCTTATTGTTCATCTTCAGAGACTTCAACACTGAACCGAACAGCGACATTGTGACAGTTTGTATTTGACGAATTTCTATTAGTGTGTGTTGTTTGAATTTGGATATTGGTTTAAGTATACGCTAGGCCTACACAATATGTTTGGTGCTTCATTCTGAATCAATGTAATTGTCCGATTCATAGACAAATCGTCCGAAGTCATATTATTATTATTATTACTATTATTATTATTATTATTATTATTATTATTATTATTATTATTATTATTATTATTATTATTATTATTATTATTATTATTATTATTATTATTATTATTTATTTTTTTGCCCCGAGGTATTTAGGATTTATCAGGGACTTATTACTAACTACTTGTTTAAAAACCAGTCCAGAATGGCCCTAACATCAGCCCTATTTCCAAGTGCCAGATGAGTTGACTGAAAAAACTTTATAATAGTTCACAGATATTTGATGTTTTCTTGTTTATGCTTAGTTTGATGCTTTACACAGAACTTTAACACATCAATGCAATGAGAATTTCTTCTTAGTCTACCCTATTATAAGGTCTTTAAGTTATAGATCTGTATATTAAACTGATGCATTCCTTCTGATAGATCATTGGTCTATGACTTTCTTATATTGCTATTTTGACCTAGTGAATTCATGAGACTTTTTAAGCATGTTCCTTTGAGCAAATATTTGCCCAAGATATTGAGTTCCAGAAATCTACTGATTAAACAAAACATAGTAAAACGTTCATTTTATATGACAGATCAGTTGTCCAAGCAACTCGAGTTTTCCTCCACGACAATTTTCCGGATGGTCTTTACCCAACCCGGTAGCGATTTCGCATTGCAGCCAAGGATTAGTCAACTTTGAAAGCGAAGACGACCGCTATACTTCTACTGGATTCATCCTCGATTACTATGTCAATGACGAATGTAGGGGTTCTCATTTTTATAGTACTTCCAACAATAATTAATAGGCTATGCGGATTGCCTGTTTCCTATGGAATCTTGGCATGAGATAATTACAGAGACGTAAACTGAGAAAGACTGAGATAGAGACAGGCAGACAGACAGACTGACAGAGACAGAAACAAAGACAGAGACAAATACTTAGACAGGTAGAAAGGGGGAGAGACGCAATGAAGTAAATGAGGCAGGAGGTAATGATGAGAAGAAGGAGAATTTTATGCGATGATGCAGACTAGTTTGAAGACACTTGACAAGATCGTTATTATTTTGAAGATCCGCATTATCTGAGCCCACGATGGGATGAAGTTTTGGGATCCAACTTGTATTCACAGACGTTCAAAGCAGTAATTATGTTTAGGTCTAATAATAGAGGTGTGGTCAGACGTGTGACATAGCAGGATGCCGTGATGTATAGTTTTGATGGAGGAAACATCAGCTGTTTTTTTTTATTTACTGGTAGATCGGCTAAGGTGAACAAAAAGCATTCACTCTATAACAGCGGGTTTCGTCGGATTAGGGCCTACTATTTAAAAATGAGAGAAATTTCAGAATTTATTCCACGGAAATGTGACGGTGTCGTAGGCCTATGAAGATTAACAAGCGCAGACTGAAATAGGCATAACTAAATGGTGTGGGTCTTACACTTAATATACATTAATCAATAACACCGTTTATTCACTAAAATGTTAACGAATGTACCGGTAATGTAGTTCACTAAATACAGTACAGCTCTTTTTAACACCACTTGCACAAGCTGTCTTGACACGTTCTCTATCATATTGTACTAAATTCATTCTTGAATGCAGCTTGCGGAACTACGACATTCAGTTATCCATACGGGGGTGTCTACTCTCCCGATTATCCGGATTACTATGGATACAATCAGAACTGCTCCAACATCATCTGGGCTCCTGAGATAAGCACGTTCTCCCTCTTCTTTCTGCATTTCCAACTGGAATACGACTGCTCTCGCGATTGGCTGGAGGTATACGTATATATATATATATATATATATATATATATATATATATATATATATATATATATATATATATATATATATATATAATTATATAAGTATGTGTCCACTGAGTTGCTTTCGTTCAATATTTGAAACGACCTTGTAAAAATTGTTCGTATAGGTGTACATGTAGTCGGCAGGTCAAGATACTTACTGAATGAGGTGATCGCGTGTGATCATGGGCGGAGTTTATCAGGGGTTAGGGGGCTATACCCCAAGAAACCCCAGAGTCATTGTTTTTCACCGTGTAAATGGTATCTTTTTCGCGTTTAGCCCCCCCCCAAGAACTTCAACTAACGACTAAAAAAGATCATGATTTTTCAAGTTGACGACTAAAAAAAGGTCATAAACTTTTTCTGGGCCGAGACGAAAAAATATTGTCGGTGCCTCGCGGTCTGGACCACATTTTTAGCCCCCCCCCTAAAAAAACCCAAACAAACCCGGAAACCAAATACCGCCCATGCGTGTGATGCTAGGCCAGTGATTCCCAACCTTTTTTGACTTGCGGCACACTAAGAAAGAATAAAACTTTTCGCGGCACATTTAAAATAATTACCTTTTTAAAATCAATTTGTCACTATTACTTAATATTTTAATAATATTCTAATATTCTAATTTTAATGTTCTTATTGTCTAATAATAGGCTACTCCAGTGAGTCCAGTAAGTTAGCAGATCAAAATGAAATGGGGCTCCAGAGACGACAATCATATAGCCTACTCGAATCTCATCGTCAATTCTAAGAAGTCTCTCCATCTTTTTACACTTGATTTCAGTTCAGGCTGAAAATCTAAATTCGTAAAACCACGAAGATGCAAATTGCAGAAGATTTTTGATTGCTCTTGACAGGGCTGTTTTTAAGGAATTTTTAGAATTGCACATCCTTTTCTCTCCTTTCTCATCCTCCGTGGTAAATTACTCCCAATCTGAGGAAAATGGCCTATTTTTTAACCAGTTTTAACTGCACAGAACGTGACGGAAGTGCTTCTACAACTGCACGAATCCATTTAGAACTGCACATTTTGTGTAGAACTGCACGTTTAAAAAAAAGCCCAGCTGGCTCTTGAACTGATCGAAGGATGTGTTTTCTGAATGGAAAGCCAAAATTCATCCAAACTCTTTTTGGATAATGTTGACTAATAAAATTTGTCATTTCATAAATCAATTCATGAGCTGTTCTTTATCCTCGGTTGTAAGATTTGTTGTTTCGCCGATTACGAATGGACTGATTACCCAGTCAAAAGTGTCGATTGCATGCGAAGGGAAGTATGCTAATGCTGCACTGCTGGTTGCAGGTCTATCAATGTGTTTGGTAGCCTATTCCAGGTGCAATTAAAAAAAAACTGAGATTCATTGACCGTGGGAAGACAATCAAGATTTCCTAATTGTAAATCTTAACCTGCTACAGTGTGAGAGATTAAGACCAAATGACTTAAGTTTTGATGTTGCATTGATGATGTGTTCTGATGTTTTGTTTGGAATCATTGTTAATTAAAAACATATTAGAAATTTTCCCGCGGCACACTTGCAAAGTTCTCGCAGCACACTAGTGTGCCGCGGCACACAGGTTGGGAATCACTGTGCTAGGCTATGTAATAAATCATTCGCATAGCCACAAGTACCAACTGTAAACGCTATATCTAAAAGGCAGCCTAACTTATCCCGAACTCGTTCGACTTTAGGTTACAAGAAACTACATGGGCCTGTTGATGTAAGTTTGACTAATTTGAAACAGGTCAGATACTTTTTACGAATATTAGTTCAAGACAAAGATCTGGAATATGGGAAGACCTTCCTTACTCGTAGCGATGTCTAAATGCGAGGAACCTTTTCCCCTTAAATGCTGGGAAAGATAGCTACATCTGTGTGCTAATTTTTGTTCTAGATAAGCTGCCTACAAGGTTCGCCGTATGGTCCGGATAGATACTGTGGAACCAATACGAACCACACCTTTGACATCTACGGATGCAGTCAAGTTCTTCTGTGGTTCCACAGTGATAATTTCAACGAATATTACCCTAACCAGGGGTTCGATATCATCTACAGTGTCCACCCGGATGACGGTCCAGGTGAACGGATTTATATAGGGCCTAATAACATAATTATATGAAAAATTATATCTGAATATATGTATAATTGTATATCTATATCTATAAGAAAGGACATGGCTAATGCATATCCTGCATGTGCGCATAGCCTACATTTGCATATCTACATGTATATGCATGCACTCATAGATGCATACATAGGCCTAAGCATGTGTACTATGTGTAGTGGTTGACGGTGATCTACCACTTTAGCGGAATAAATTATTTAAAAAATCTGGACTGGCGCAGCATAATTATTTTTCATCACTCCGGCATTTACATTGGCATGAATCATTCTCATCTCAATCAAGCTTCAATTAAACTAGAATTCATTTAATCATTCCAGCCTCTATTTAAACAATAACAATACTGGTCAATAATCAATCCAATGTCTATTTAAACAACAATTATTTTCATAAATCCAGCTTCAATTTCAGCAATAATGTCACATTAATGTGTTCACAAATCCCACTTCTCTTTCTACAGGACAAACCGTATCCAGCATTGACAAGCCAGTTGCAGCAGAAAACGTTCCCAGCAATGAAAGGCCGCTTGCAGCAGAAAACGCTCCAAGTGATGGAAACCGAATGCAGAAGGAAAGATGAGAAGAGAAATAGAATTTGTTTAAGTTGAGTCCACTAACACATTGCTGTGGTATAGACTTTATAATTACGACGACCAGTTGTCGATCAGTTATAGACTAATTGATGACGATTCTTAATCAAAATGTTATGACATAGTTTCGCTTTCAAACTTGATGGTTGATTTTGATTTCTTGTTTTTTGTGCATTTTATTGATGATATTAAGTCTCCAGTAGCCTACTTATTTACCTTAAACAGTCTTTCAGATTTACCATGTCATCTTCGATTGAAAGGTGTCTAGTGGGGATTTCTGGAGGTGCCAGTCCCAAGTTTTAGAAAAGGAGTAGCCTATTGCATTGCTAGAAATTTTCGACAAGACACATCATCGGTAAACTGTCATTGGTTCAGTCAGCAACTGTTACTCAAAGCAGTTTATGCAGATAGCAAGTACATAAAGATTGCTTGCGCAACCTGACACGTATTTCAAACGGATGCTCTATTGAACTATACTAATGTTCTATTTCGGCTGCGCAGTAGGCATACATTTAACTGGATTCTATTTTGACCGCACAACTCACATTTAAAAAAAGCTCTCTTGAGGCTGTGCCATGCTGCGGAGCCAGCCTACATCTTCAAGTTTTTCATTGAACGAACAAAGCATAAATAAATTCAGATGAGTCAGCCTAATCGATAAATAACTTGAGATAAATCTTACCAATTTATTTCTCCGTGGATTAATTAAAACTTAAGCCTTTGAATGGTCTTGGAATTATTTATTAAAAGCATGTGCATCAACAAAGAAAGGAAACAAACTGTACAAACATAATTATATTATTATAGTGATTCACTGATTCTAACGGTATTGATGAAAATAAACAACGTTGGGTTCCGTTCGCAAATGAGTGTTTCTGTAGGGTTTCGTCACTGGGATTAGGTTGAAAAACCACTGCAATAGGTCCTTGTGAGCTTCTGACGTCCAGACATCACTTGGTTAGACTATTTCAAAGCTAAGGTCATGATAAGGGACATTACGAGCTACATTGACTGGTCCTCGGTTTACCTTGGTACACCGTGCTTCAAAATAATTTGGTACGTTGAAATAGGAAATGCATAATATATGCAGACCTAATTAAGAAAATGAACTGATGAACTGTCATATACAGTGGCGTAGCTACCATGTGTGAAATGTGGGCAAAGCACACGGGCCCACGACCTCCAGGGGCCCACACAGATTGCTAAATTAATTATTTATTATAGCTAGGCTATCCCAATTAGTTATTCACATATTTTGATAGATGTGATTTTTGTGAGCACACTAGCATTAGGCTACTTCGTTACCGTACTTTAGCCTACTAGCTCCTGTCAACCGTCTTACTGTTGAGCGGAAAAACTATAGGCCCTACTGGGTCCGAAATCCTTTTAAATTATGTTTTCGTCTCGAATCGTAACTGTCGCATTGCAAGATGACATTAGGGTACATGTAGGCCTATGTGAACGATAATAAATAATAAGCTTATAGTTTTAATCTGAGAACATGAAACGAATCATATACCGGCATAAGATTTTAATTTCGCTGCTTAATTCGCTATCCTATGCAAAGGGTATAAGAGCGTGCCTGTGCTATCTAGTGGAGTTTGGTCGTGAGGCTGACCCCCGGTTATTTTTCTACAATTCTCAAACTGCTCTCAACTCCTTTCAGCTCTCACACCAAAATCAGAGAAAGAGAGAGACCAAAATTGAGCAGGATCAGGGTCATAGGAATCACTTATTTATCCCAATTTTTGCACTTGTACGGAATATTGCCGAAATTATTTTTAGGTAGGCCTACTGTGACAAATTGATGATTGTATCGTTTTTGGTGTGCGAATTGCAAACCATGGACCAGAATTGATACATGATTGAAATTTTTTGCTGAACAAAATACTAGAAAGAAAACTCTATGATTCCATGACACCGTTTTAAATAGGCCCACTAATAATAAGTGGATAAGTAGGCCTATATGCAACGTGATAGATTTTAAATTTCGACTGAGAAATTAATCACTGCAGTTATACCGTAACACTTTAATATATTCATCTGTCTCATTCGTGCAGCATTCATATTTATTCTGTGAGTTGCAAGCCTATTGCATGTGTTAGGCATAATAGCAAACACGACATTGATTAGTTTTTGGTGACCTTTATTGCGAGAACGCGAAGATATCGGCCCTACAAGGCCAAGCAGGGGCCCATGCGGAACCTTTGCACACGGGCCCACGAAAAGCTAGCTACGCCACTGGTCATATAAAATGGTTATAATTAAGCGTGTCTTTATTCGTGACGTTATTGTGAGGCGCTTTACAAATGTTCATATACATATTACATACATAATTTTTTTTTTGCCCCGAGGTATTTAGGATCCCTCAGGGACTTCATTACTAACTATTGGTTAAAAACTAGTCCAGAATGACCCTACTCTTCGTTGTCTTGATCAAAAAAAGTGCCTCGGAATTGTTTCTTTGGCAATGGCCTTAGCAGTCATAAGACGTCTTTGAACTTTAAGAATAAATAAATATAACTGATTGTATTATGTGGATATCTCCTGCATGAATAAAGAATGTGCTCGTGTATCATGAATATGAACGATTTTACAATAATATTGGCCTGATTAGGCATATTTTTTATGCATAATGTAGGCCTATGTTGTTCCACATGCCCGCACAGCCACCTTCCAAATCTCGACCTAAGCGCCACAGCCCTAACAGCTACTCTGATATCTCTGATCATCTGGTAACCGGACAATTAACTACTTCTGGCTACTCTTTTGTACAAACCTCTTGACTAGGCACAGCGCTCTCAAATAGGCTGACGCCCTGCGCTTAATTTTCGTGTGGCGCTTTAGAGATTTTGTGACTACGATTAGCATCAGATAGAACAGGTTGTAGGTCCAGCTGTTTCGAACAGCTCCTCTGTTTGTAATTGCCTTCTCTTTGGCCGCGTTCCCTTCCGCGGTACATGTCTATTTTTATTACCCTTATGAATTACTCAAGACCTTCCTCTTTGGCCGTGACTGATTCGGGAGCACATCTGAATAGTTATTTTAAAGGAGCGCTATATAAGTTGGTCTGATAGATGGATGGATGGATGAATGGATGGATGAATGGATGGATAGATAGATAGATAGAAAGATAGATAGATAGATAGACAGACAGACAGACAGACATACAGACAGACAGACATACACCCAGACGGTGGCCCGACAAAATGTCGCACGACAAAATGTCGCCGACAAAATGTCGCGGACAAAATGTCGTGGAGACAATATGTCGCAGGACAAAATGTCGCCGACAAAATGTTGCCGACAAAATGTCGCCGACATAATGTCGCCGACAAAATGTCGCCGACATAATGTCGCGAGGGCCTCAACCCAAATTCTCCCTAAGTGGAATAAATGGTTTCGATTTATCCGAAGTTTGAAGTATACCGGTACGAGGAGGTAGCGAACCAGAATTAAAGAAAACGGACCTGAGACAAAGCGTAGTTTATTCGATCTATCCCAAGTTGGAAGGCATACCTAGTTAGCGAACCAGGACCTGAGACGACCTTGAATTTGCCATGCTCGCAAAGCGTCTTCTTGCACTTGCCTTCGTCCCCCACCCCTTGATGTAATCAGCACATTTGAGAACCTAATCGACCAAACATCGCGAACTCGATTGTGTCGTGGACTACCTTGAAGATAATTTCATTGGTCGACAGCGAAGGGGTCGGCGAGGACAACCAAGGTTTGCTATTGCACTTTGGAGTCAATACACGCGTGTGCTGGATAACTTGCCACGAAGCAACAACGTCGTCGAAGGATGGCACAATGCCTTCAAAAACGTTGTGGGCTTTGCACATCTCACAGTGAACAAAGAATCCTGAATATCAATGTTGTATGAACAGTTATAATGCTTTTTTAGCATTATTCATAGACATTAACAGAGACACTGACAGATTCAGTATTAGATTAATTCTAGCAGTAGTTTAACATCATGTAGGCCTATTTTTAGTGTGTTAGCACACTATGTAGCTTTGTATTTCTATTTAGTATTAACAACAATGTAGCTGTCTTAGTAACTTCATGTAATGAGAGTTAGTTCTCACAATTTAATTTTTTTTTAAATTTTTGCGGACATCACCCACGGAATTTTTTTGGCTGAATGTGTGTGTGTTGACACTACTAATAACTAGTGCATTCGATTGATTTATTAAATGGTCGATTTGTGCAAGAAAAATGTGTTTTACTAATTTACGATTGCGCCATTTTGTCGGCGACATTTTGTCTTGCGACATTTTGTCTCTGCGACATTTTGTCCGCGACATTTTGTCGGCGACACTTTGTCGTGCGACATTTTGTCATGGAACCAGACAGACAGATAGATAGGTGCATTATGTACGCAAGCGTATGCGTTTGACTGAGACCGAATGTAGGCTATACACGTACAGTCGTACACGTGTGTGTGTTAAGCTGTGCTTGTGTGTATGTGTGTATGTGCGTATGCACGCATGTAGGCCTATTCTACTAAAAAAGCAATCATGCATTCGCAGAAACATTTGGACCTAGGCCACACGATAAGAGCGAATACATGGGATTTTAAAGTAGTACTATTAGAGTATATTGTCACGAAACAGCGATTATTCAGAGTGTAACTATCTCCGTGTAATATTATGTCCTATAATCTGCATCCATTAATCAATCGAAACTTTTCGACGAATTTTCAAGTGTTACAGATGAATGCGTGTAAAGATCAACAGTCCACTTGATCAATTTCGATACAGTTGAGAAGTGGAGACTGGGGTCTAATTAAGTTGAGGTCATTCAATAGATAAATATCTATTATTAATAATAACATCTGTAACAGATATGAACATCTGATTGGACTCACAATCTGCGGATCAAAAGGACAAGTCCAGCAGAAGGTGCAGTTGATAATACCATCATCGACCAATAAATAACCTTGTGTCGCTAATAGAATATCATTGGTCAACCGTCGTCGACCGTGGAAGAGTACTTTTGTTTTGGTCTACGCTGTAGAAGACCATCCAGGTAAACTGCAGAGTGTGTCTGCGTGTACATATAAAAAAAATTATACCAAACACGTTACATACATACGTAGGCTACTGTAACGATATCCTAATATCCTAACTGCGTCTAATGCCTAGAGCCTTTGAGACTACGTTCTACTCTGCTCTTAAGACTGTTCTCTTTAGCCGTGGTTGAGTCGAGAGCGCTTCTGAGTAGATACTCTTGAAGAAGCGCTACATAAATGTCTGAAATGAACGAATGAATATCCGTAGTTCTTACCCAGACATTCTTATCTACGCATTTATATAGAATATTTAAATTCTTGGGATGAATTGTACCATTATACAGGGTGGGCCAAAAATACCCCCTAGGTTTTTTTTGATGAAATCTGACCATCATGTGTATTGTGTAAATATGAATTGTCTTTAAGCCTGTAAAATTTCGTTTCAAAATTCTACTTTTGGTCAATATATTGGCAAAAACCTAAGGCTCTTTTTTGGCCCACCCTGTAGAATTTCATTATCATCGATGGGGATTGATATTGTTAGATTAATTAGATGAAGATGACCGGAGTAAATGACCAGTGCATTCGTGTAGATCTATTGTAGGGTGACCATTTTCCGGCCATCAAAAACCGGGACGCTTTTTTGAAAATATCAATATTTATAATTATTGTAGGCCAATAATTCCTTAACTAGCCTACTGGGCTATGGGCCTAGCCCTAGCTATAGGCTCAGTCACATTTAATGGGAAAGGGGTTAGTAGAAATCTACAACATGCTCTATAGTCGTCAGTGCACTCAATGCAGCACTCTTTAATCGAGCATACTCTCTCAATTGGTACACATTGGGTAATCTATAGTCTAGTGGAAGATTTCAGGTTTCTGGGGCGCACAGGAGCGTCCGGCGGACGACCGCCAAGGCGTTCTGTGCCGAGCAGGGAAAGGGGTTAGAATAGGGAATGTGCCCCTCATCATCCCAATTTTTTAAAATTTCCACATAACAATGACAGCTTTATTTTTAAGTTGTCGAAAGAAATAGCTGTATTTCAGCGCTGTCATGAGCGGTCGAACTCTCTTTATGACCCTGGCGTGACCTGCCAAAGTCGATATAGCCTAATACAGTGATTCCCAACCTGTGTGCCGCGGCACACTAGTGTGCTGCGAGAACTTTGCAAGTGTGCCGCGGGAAAATTTCTAATATGTTTTTAATTAACAATGATTCCAAACAAAACATCAGAACACATCATCAATGCAACATCAAAACTTAAGTCATTTGGTCTTAATCTCTCACACTGTAGCAGGTTAAGATTTACAATTAGGAAATCTTGATTGTCTTCCCACGGTCAATGAATCTCAGTTTTTTTTTAATTGCACCTGGAATAGGCTACCAAACACATTGATAGACCTGCAACCAGCAGTGCAGCATTAGCATACTTCCCTTCGCATGCAATCGACACTTTTGACTGGGTAATCAGTCCATTCGTAATCGGCGAAACAACAAATCTTACAACCGAGGATAAAGAACAGCTCATGAATTGATTTATGAAATGACAAATTTTATTAGTCAACATTATCCAAAAAGAGTTTGGATGAATTTTGGCTTTCCATTCAGAAAACACATCCTTCGATCAGTTCAAGAGCAAGCTGGGCTTTTTTTTAAACGTGCAGTTCTACACAAAATGTGCAGTTCTAAATGGATTCGTGCAGTTGTAGAAGCACTTCCGTCACGTTCTGTGCAGTTAAAACTGGTTAAAAAATAGGCCATTTTCCTCAGATTGGGAGTAATTTACCACGGAGGATGAGAAAGGAGAGAAAAGGATGTGCAATTCTAAAAATTCCTTAAAAACAGCCCTGTCAAGAGCAATCAAAAATCTTCTGCAATTTGCATCTTCGTGGTTTTACGAATTTAGATTTTCAGCCTGAACTGAAATCAAGTGTAAAAAGATGGAGAGACTTCTTAGAATTGACGAAGAGATTCGAGTAGGCTATATGATTGTCGTCTCTGGAGCCCCATTTCATTTTGATCTGCTAACTTACTGGACTCACTGGAGTAGCCTATTATTAGACAATAAGAACATTAAAATTAGAATATTAGAATATTATTAAAATATTAAGTAATAGTGACAAATTGATTTTAAAAAGGTAATTATTTTAAATGTGCCGCGAAAATTTTTATTCTTTCTTAGTGTGCCGCAAGTCAAAAAAGGTTGGGAATCACTGGCCTAATAGATATGGCGCCGCCATTGAAATTGTAGGTCTCCCCATTGCCAAAACTTTCTCGTCATACCTTAATAATTCTGTAAAGACATTAATTCAACTCACTAGCCTACCAAAGATGCAGGCCAAAAAATAGGCCTGCATCTTTTCCATGTAAATAGACAACTTCTCTTTCGTATCGACCTTTTTGGGTTACAACTGCCGTAGGGGAGGGTGCGGCAAAACGCCCATGGGAGGTAAGATGCCCATAGGCATTATTTCAGTCAACTGAAATGCCGAATCCAAATTTTAGTTAGAACCATTTAGTTTTATGTATTTCCGGTTGAAAGACATCCTACTTTCGTTTTCCCTGTGACCAGGTCACTCGTTATCAAGAAAAATCGATTTTTGCGAAAGCTGATGTAAGGGTTCCCATTTTTCATTAATTTGTTAAAATTACTTAGTTTCGCTTTTTCCGAAAGATCCATGCTTTGTTGGATTCATACTTATTTAGGTATGCTACATTGAACTTAAACCTGCCATTGAAGTAGTCGTTTTAGGCGATGATTATGGAATGTAACTACTACTGCTTGGGGGTAAGATGCTCACGGGGCTGGGCGTCTTACCCCACGTGACTGGGCGTCTTACCTCACATGACGGGACATACATACCTACATACTACAGAAATACATATATACATACATACATACATGCATACATACATACATACATACATACATACATACATACATACATACATGCATGCATGCATGCATGCATGCATGCATACATACATACATACATACATACATACATACATACATACATACATACATACATACATACATACATACATACATACATACATACATACATACATACATACATTCATACATACATACATACATACATACATACATACATACATACATACATACATACATACATACATACATACATACATACATACATACATACATACATGCGTACATACATACATACATACATACATACATGCATACATACATACATGCGTACATACCTACAGACATACATGCGTACATACATACATGCATGCGTACATACATACATGCATGCGTACATGTGTACATACATTAGGGTGCCCGTTAAAAAATATTTTCTGAATTTCTTATGTGGTACCCTCTCATTTTGTTGTCTATCATGAGAGAAGTTCCAGGTAATTTTTTAAGAATTTTGGATGCATGTTTAGAGGGAGCTCAACATATGTGAAGTTAGCGAAATATTATCCGACAGCATGCTATTCTGACCACTTTCACAGTTATTTATCATTCAAATATTTTCAATGCAAAATCAATACAGCACTGTCAAATGCTAATCAAAACTGAACTATTCAGAATACTAATAACAATACTGCCACAACAAAGTACATTGCAGCATTTATTTTCGTTTTAAAGCTGTAAGTCACTATATAGGGTCTAGTTGTCAGTGTATTTTGTTGTTGTATCATCACCGACAAGTAGTGACTTTTTCGCTTTTGGGCACTTGGCTCTGTGGCTTGAGAAATTGTTTCTGTTCATCACTTGTTGTAATGGAGGTGTTGAAGTCATATATCAGCTACACAGCTCACTCTACTCTGCCATTTACCACTGCCAGACTAGACTGTTAACATATTTCTTGTTTAGCTCGAAATCTTCACACCACAAACCCCACTTTGTCTGCCCATATTGGAAGCTGGGGTGTCTAGGCACATGGCCCTGACTAGATTTTCTATTCCCCACTCTCGCATCATTGAAACAGCAGCATTGCTAGTTGCTTCCCCCTACCATCCAGAAGCTTTGTCACGTCAAGAGGCTGCTCCACATGCAAACCTGATACCAAGACTGCGTCAACCTGCTCATTGCCTGCAATATCTGGTAACATCTTGCCATCCCAATGTACAACTAGAGGTTCGGACGGTTCGAAAATGGCTTTTCCAGCCTGAGCGGTATGTTGACGAAACTTTAGTCTTGCTGTTCTGATGGATTCAGGATTGACGTTGAAACTAGACATGTCATGTCCAAGGTTCTATGCAGTCTCAGCCAGAATAAGTGTTGCTGTGCAGCTGCTGACATTGGCTCGATGAAGTGCAGCACTTAATTCTGCTGTTACAACAGGCACCGACCCTCGTTTGGTAGCTCTATGTGAGCAGCGTGGTTCTAGATAAGACTCAACTTTAGCAGCCATAGTGGCCAATTCTTCTTCTGAAGTCAATTCATCATCTTTCTGAACTGTGATATTCGCTCTCTTTCTGTCATCTTCTTTACTTCTGGGATAATGCTCACACTTCAATCTCTTTAACTTTCTGCCCTCTGTTCTAGCCAAAGCTGTGTCTACACCACCCATTTAGCCTATGCGTGGACAGTGTTGGTCAGCCAAGAAAAACCTGTCTTCAGCAATGGTGGTCATTGACATAGCATCTGTATGTGACATGTAAAAAGTTTTTCCAAATCTCCGATCTACTTTCATTAGCTCAGTTCTGCGATGCATGTTCTTATTCAGTTTCTCCCATCTATAAAACATGTCCTCCAACTTTTCAATGGCATTCCTATCAAGTGTTGTTGGGATACGGGCCATTGACCAAATGTGAAGAACTTCATGTACAACAGACCTTGAACTGTCTCTGACTGTCTTAGCAAGAATCTTGTGCCAATGGAAAAAGACAGACAACACCTGATTGTAAGTTGGAAGCTTGCTTCCACATGTATTTCTTCTGATACCGTATCAATCAACCAAATGTCAGCGGAACTATGCGTGTGACTGTTACAAGTCGTGAAGCAGCTACTTCTGCCATACTTTCTATTGGTAATTAACTAATCAATCTAAGATTTTAAATCCAAAAGACTGAAAGCACTATCAGTGATTTAGATATACTGCAGCTGCTTTAGTATGACAACTATAACATTGACACACTAAATACAACAGTTACTGCATCATTGCCCAAATTGCGCAGAACAGTGTGCACACTAAATAAAAAAAGGATTGCATATTTTTTTAACAAAAGGAACATGTTGCAGCTAAATGAAAGTGATGGTGCAGATTTCAGAATGCTAATTGCACAATTAATAGATATAGCAATTTTACTCTGTTTGTGAGTACTGTATATGGACATTGACCATAATAAGCTAAAACCTACTAACAGTAACCTTTTGTGAATATTACATTTTTCTGTTCTCTTTAAATGTAATTTCTTTACAACTTAGTGCTTCTTGTGGTTTTGTAGCGGGTCCAGTTATTTTTAAATTAAGATTAAAACCTTAGCTGTTTGTTGTGATTTTGTAATGACAAGGACTCATTTTTATACATGAACTAGCTCAAAGAATCCAAGGATAAACTGTTGACTGAGAGAGCAGCAGTACCGTGGTAATATTAAACACATTAATAAGTCTAAATAGAATAATAACAACATAATAGGCCTAAGTAACATGTGCAATGTGAAACAAAATTCTGTAAACAACGAAACTGGAAAAGGTACGAAAGATTGCGATATAGCATAAACTTTAGTCATGTTGAGCTCCCAGTAAATATTAACATAAAATTCTGCAATTTCACTCTGTTATTTCACAGACCAGGTGTAACAACTTCAGAGGGTACCGTGCAGAAAATTACTAATTTAAAATTTTCTCATTGGCTTAACGGGCGCCCTAACATACATACATGCATGCATACAAACATGCATACATACATGCATGCATGCATGCATACATGCATACATGCATACATGCATACATACATACATACATACATACATACATACATGCATACATACATACATGCATACATACATACATACATACATACATACATACATACATACATACATACATACATACATACATGCATGCATGCATGCATGCATTCATGCATGCATGCATACATACGTACATGCACGTACGCTAGTCAATTATCTAGTATACATTATCATTGGGGTAAAATGCCCAGGCTACACTGGTCAACAGTGATTTTGTTTCCTGAACACTTTCAGGTGTCTCTTATGCAGTTTCTGCTGCTGATCACGAAAATGACCTTGAAATTGTCCCAGCACGTACCGTTTTTGAGAAATCTTCAATTTTTATATTTATTTCCATTTTTCAGATATAACGTTATAATAAGCTTCGTGTAACTGAGGTATGTCCAGGCATGCACTTAGGACAGTTTACATATATGTTTGTCTTGCATAATAAAATATAAACTTGGGCCTGCATATGCATTAATGCTGGTTAGAATCTTCCTCCGAAAGTTCTAAGCACTATTAGAGCCGCTTCTCTGCATAGGCCTACATGTATATCTTACTGAGGAAGTTGACATCAGTTTGTTTGTAGTTTGATGTCGTATTTCCAAAATTTAGTTTGGTCTACATGTATGCAAGATGTATAACAAGTTAGCCAGTTTATATACAGATAAGCTTTAAATTATAATATATTTTAAGACGGTTGTTGGCAGCAGAAATATCTCGCTAGTGTTGCATGAAATGTGATACATGCACATTTTGATACAGTTGTGGAGAGTAGGCTATGCTATATGAGTAATCCTCAGAGACACGCAGTGACTGAACTTGTCAATAAAGCTTTGAGCTGTACTTTGGTTGCAAGACTGGAGAGAAAGCCAAGGAATGCGTGCCTCTCATTTGCTGTGGAAGATGTGCTGCAGCAGATCTTAGAGTTTGACTCCGGGGGTCCTGCGAAAGCAATGCTGTATGCCGTCCCGATGGTCTGGCGAGAGCAGAAAGATTATGACTGTGACGGGCTGATCAGTTTGTCTCCCTAATGTTTCTGGTTTCTCGGGCAAGAATAGGAAAGGAAACTAAGTGATACAGTCATCATCAGCACTTAATATTATGAGGAAGAATTGTCATAAAGATTTGTTTTCCAATGAAATTAAATTATAGTATATTGAAAATAATAGGCAATAAACAAGCATTTCAGTTAAAATCTTTCATGCCCGTTTTCTCAAAAACCTTACGTGATACAACAATTCTGAGAACACCACCGTGTTCAGCACGTCAACTTCTATAGAAAACAGTCAAAGTTTTTTCAGAAACAAAAAAAGTTTAAATTTGTTGACCAGTGGATAATATGCAAAAAACAAGCATTTCAGTTAAAATCTTAGATGCCCGTTTTCTCAAAAACCTTACGTGATACAAAAATTCTGAGAACACCACCGTGTTCAGCACGTCAACTTCTATATAAAACAGTCAAAGGTTTTTCAGAAACAAAAAAAGTTTAAATTTGTTCACCAGTGTAATATGCAATAAACAAGCATTTCAGTTAAAATCTTGCATGCCCGTTTTCTCAAAAACCTTACGTGATACAAAAATTCTGAGAACACCACCGTGTTCAGCACGTCAACTTCTATAGAAAACAGTCAAAGATTTTTCGGAAACAAAAAAAAAGTTAAAATTTGTTGACCAGTGCTATGGGCATTTTGCCCCCTAGGTGGGGCAAAACGCCCTTTTTGGACCAACAACTTTCAGACAATTTTGTGCCGAAATTTGAATTCATTTAATTTTTTTATTTAGTGATATTGTAGCTTAAGTGCAGATGTTTATGTTGATAAAAAATAACATTAGATATTAATGTGTTTTGCTCTCTACACCCAGTTTTTCCTTAAGGGGGGCGTTTTGCCCCACCCTCCCCTACACTTTGTTCCGTGATTCACATAAAACTGACGTTTTCAAGATCCAAGTTTTCTTCTTGTCAAAAACCGGGACAATTTTGCCATTTTGCCTAATTCGTCGGGACACCGGGACGCACCACAAAAAACCGGAACATGTCCCGGAAAACCGGGACGTATGGACACCCTAGTGTATACTAACAGTATAAGTTGGGGCTTATTTACCGTACGCCGTGCGGCATAGTTGTTGTTAAATGCGGTTGGTGAGAGGAGCCGAGTCTTTCACAAAAACTTTTCAAATCCAACAAGGGAGGCAATCTAGTATAATAAGGATCATAGCCTAATATTTAGAACTAGTTTAACATGCACTGGTCTATGTAAGCAAAAAAGACCCTTACAGCTCGTGATAGAGATATCACATTGGCCTTCTTCATCTAAGGACATGTGCAAATATTAGACTTTATTAAATATAATTAATATTCATACTTTGTAAAGAGCTGTCTTCGTCTCATTGGTTGAACTTTTGACATTACCTAGCCTATACGTGTAGGCCTATATATTTTACACAATGAGCCAAGCAATGATAATTAATGTCACCTAGAGACTTTTGGACAGAGTTTAACTGTCTTGTATTTGAAAATATAATGATGGGCGTGACACACACACACACACACACACACACACACACACACACACACACACACACACACGCCAGTACTTTATTTATTTTCTTAATTTTTCCCCTGTAACTTCAATTGCATTACTTTTTTCAGAGATGGAATTTCCACTGATTTTCCTCCTGTGCCTTGTAACAACCGGAAGCGCCCAGACAACGGAAAGCGACCCATGTAACATAGACCTACATGTAACTATAATAATTCTCAGTGAACTCAGCACTGCAAGAAAACCAGATTTAATGGCGCAGTAAAAAAGAATTTAAGCATCCATATAAGCCTAGTGCAAGCTACACACCAGCCAGACCCAGCTGGGTCTACCGATTACTCTGAATCTGATGCTTATTGCTTACTGAAACTTTAAACGGATATATATCCGTTCGGTGTACTCCGAAGGGAATAATAGGCCTAGTGGGGTGAATATTTGAAAACCGGTAATTTTAAGTTTCAGCATGCTAAGTAAAAATCGGGTTAACATATTTTGAAAAGCGAAACACCATTAAATAGGTATTAATTGAGCAGATCTATTTCTTCAAAAACCAAATTTTAATATTTATATATTATATTGATTTATTGAAAGAAAAGCCAAAAATGTCACGACCGCAACCTGTATCCAAGGTAGGTTCATTATTTTTAATTCCTAGTAGTAGATAATGCATTTTAATAATTTTACAAAGTTTTGTGAAAATTTAATAGAGATTATAATTTTTCATCATAGTGGGTACAGAATTAATCTTCAGGGATAGGTTTTCAGTGTTAAATATTTTTTCAAAAGTCTGTAACATACTTTCAATTTTCTATGTCAACCCCGCAACCGCAGCTGGTGCACACCTATTAGTACTGCCTCGCGTGTGTTGATTACGCCTGCGCACTGCTACATTGCATCTACTGCGTATTCACTAGCCGATCCCGTATTGTAAATGTAATTTACGATAATTTAAAACAGTTTATTAGGAATAAATGTCGGATAACCATCACGCGTATGTTTATTGAAGGTCACCACCGCAACTAAGGCTGCCAACCGTCCCGGATTCGCCGGGACAGTCCCGGAATCGACCCTGTGCGTCCCGTGTTCCGGATTGATCTCAAATTGTCCCGGAATTTTTTCCAGATCGAGATCCACTTAGCACAATTATTGTTTATATTGTTTTTTCTTACTAAACTCGATGATTTTTATGTTCTGCTTTCTATCAGACCTATACATTAGGCTACATTAATAATTATTGTTGGCTGAACATCGGAGTTAAAGTCTTCAAAACTTTACAAATCACTGATACTCGGTTTTCGGTTTAGCATAATATTATTGTGTCCAGTTTTAATGCTTTTGCGAGAGAGCCTTAAGCATCTTGAACGATCTGTTGTCTAACTATCGCATTTACCTGAGCACCAAGAGTTCACCAGCTTATTAAAGCACAACTATTAGCATGACATGTGCTTATTTCTGCGACTTTGTGCCCTGTGTTCTGGAACTGCACATAAAAATAGGCCCTATAAAAATGTTAGTATAGGCCTTAAGTTTAATATAATTTCTCGTCTCCGGTCACAGAACTTTCCTCAATTTGGGCTCATAGGTCTTACTCTAATAAGCCTATTTGACTGGAGTTTCAAATGCTTCTTCTTGAGGTTGATTCTTGTCTTAAATTTAGGCCATAAAATTATGTCTTTTGATGATTTATCTGAAATTATTAAGAACTTTTTAGTAGATTGTAGATGTAGAATGTAGATTCTATACTGGGCTGACACAACTTTGTTACATTATGCGCTTCTGTAGGCCTAGATTGTGTAAATTGGTAATGGCACATCGAGAGGCTGCAGTGAAGGCGTCCCGGAATGGCAAAACCAAAAGTTGGCAGCCCTAACCGCAACCAACATTGCAGGCATACCACACATATTAATTTTTTTAAATTTGTCATGTATCAAATCGCAAGCAAGTACAGATGAGACGGGACCTATCATTGTGTACGCGCGTCAAGCGGGGTTGGCCTAATATTTAAACTTTAAACAATTTGTCACCACCGCAACCGTCACCACCGCAACCAAAGCAGGCAGTCGCGGTGGTGACTTCGTGGTCGCGGCTTTGACACTTACTCAGTTGCTAGGGTTTCAGTGACTCTTAACATGAGTAATCATTGTGTTTTCACACTGTTCTAGTAGTAGAGTCTGGCTACCAGTTAACTCTAAGTCAAATTTTATCCAATTCAGTAACCATACCCTGCTATTTTGTTAAAATTTGGTTTGTAATATATTATTTAAAGCAGTTATGCTGTGTTCAGTTTTTATTTACCTGTTGTTTCAGTTCTTATGATGTGAAATAACTGGCTTATAAATACACTGCATTTCAGCAGCATGAAACAAAGTAGTCTTTGGTGCTGGGGTCTGATGTTCTTTATTTAAATTATTTTATGTCTTGCAGTTTGCCGAGTGCCGACATTGGCCGACAAGCCGACTGTTGCTTTCTGTTACCTAAACTTTTATTCAGAATAAATATTTTAAGCTTTTGTTAATAACGGCTGGCTTACTTGTGTATTTATGCAATAGCTTTGATGTGCATTATTATTACATGATCATTATTTCTACGACAGTTTAGAATTGATACCATTCGGTTGCGGTGTTGACATTTTGCGCCTAAACTTATGTTGTTCCTATAATTTTTCTGATAATCTGATGATATTCATTTTCATTTCACATTATATTACTTTGTTCCATGTCATGCAGTTTTTATTGGACTATTAAATTGCAAATAAATGTTTGTTATTCAGCTTGTTTAGGCTACTGACATTTTTAATTGGTTGCGGTGTTGACATTATGCGGTTGCGGTGTTGACATGGTGTGCTAGACCTACCATTTTAAAAACGATGCTCGTGGGGGTTCTAGGGCATATCCGTTATGAATCATGTTTTTAATATCTTAGGACTATATTTGCACTTCGATTTATGTAACTTTTGACAATAAAAATCACAACTTTTTTGTCTTGTATGGAGCACCTAAAATTACCGGTTTTCAAATATTCACCCAGTGGGCCTGCCACTGATGACTTCTCCAAATTTCTGTGGCACGAGTCTTTCAGGGTTTCTCCTTTGCGGTTTAAAGCAATCTCTGAACCATGTCGTAAAATAGGTCTAATACTTTAGCCTACTTAGCCTATAACTCTGGTAACCCTATACTACGATGCCGTCATGATCATTATAATGTAAATTGTCGTTTGTAATGATGTTGTGTATTCAATAGTCTGCTTTGCCTTTGGAGAAAGTTTACAAATCAATATTGCTGTATTTTGCAGTGGTTACTGATTTTTTGACTCGAGAAGCTGCAACAGTCACTGCTAATGATCCAGGCAAGTGATTAGTGATAGGCTATATATACTAGTAGCCTATATAGGCTACATGTCGACTTTTCTGAGACATCTAATAGCTGCTAAAGTTTCAGTGACACTAGCGGTTTTGTGTCTCATGGGACGTTTTCATAGTACTGAAGTAGTTCTAAACTCCTGTTCTATTAGACATTTTTAGCAACCCATGCTTTTATAAGTAAGTAAGTAAGTAAGTAGCCTTTATTTGCATATGTCAAGCGCACATGCATTACATTGTATAACAAAAACGAATACATACATACATCTAACTACGATAGAGAACAGCAATTAAAATCATGTTAGCTTGTATCTAAATATAATTATAAATGCATCTGTTAATGAAACTGTTTTTAAACAAATTTGTTTTAACGAGAGGCAACAGGAAAGGATGTCCTCTCTTGCGAAGTTGATACTTGTCCTCCCGAAGAGGTGGCAGGAGCTGGTGAATGCAATGGCCAAAGAATTGAGTTATAATGAATTGAGTTATAATGCGCCTGTGAATAAGCTGGTTCCCGCGACTTAACTTTTGTGGGCGCTATGAAATTCCAAAATTCCAAGTTTACTGTTTCACGATGTAAAGTCTCCCCGGATAAAAAGTATCCCGAAACAAAGTCTCCCTGGCATTGGAAGAAATTTTTATGATATAAAAAGCATATAAATTATGTTCCATATCAATAATTTAGCTGCGTAAACTAACGGCTTAACTTGCCTATTATAGATTTTATGTGACTGTGGCCCAATTCACGCTGAACGGGAGAGAAGAGTCTTTATTTCTCCGGCGGAGAAAACATTATTCTCTCTCGCGAAATGTTATTTAAGAATAAGTCTCCGGGAGGCGAATTTATTCTGAAACAGATCTGCCGGGGATCTGTTTCGACTTTCGAAGTACCCGTATAGAGTCTTCGGTAGGAGACTTTTTGAGGCGACCTGTCACACGACACCAACTCATCAACCACGAGGTAGGCTAACTATCTCGGGGTGTGCGGCCCTTTATTTCAAACGCCTCTATGCTATGCGTTGCCCAATTGAAATCCAATTCCAATGATAGGCCTGCGTGTAGGGCCATTTTTTTTATTCTACCACTTGACATAGACGCAATGTGATGCACAGCACATGAATAATTATACAGGTATTATTAATATGTTATTCTTATGTAAGAAACCGTAGCAGTAACCGCAACCGTTAACTAAAACTTCTAAAGCGCTGTGTTGAAGCTGAGCGTTAGGCACCAGTATATTCACGGGCATCACGTCGTCTCAGAGGGGTTTGTCCAGATACGTTTGGTGAAAAACCGACGTCGGTTACCAGAGACATCAGAGAGGCAGAGTTGCTGTTAGAGCGGGTTGTAACTTAGCTTAGCGTTCTAGGACGATTGGTACTGAATAGCGGAAGGATAGACCAGTGCAGATAGTTTTATTGAACCTGTTGCGCCTTCACAATATTCAGAGAGCTTTTTTCACCGAAATAACATTTAACTTAAATGTCTTGGTATTTATTTTGTAGCCTGTGGTCAAACTTCTTTCACTGATTCCCATGGAGTCATCAGTTCTCCCAACTATCCTGGAAATTACGACAACGACCTCTATTGTGATTACTACGTCTACGCCAATACTGGAGGCTCTAGTTCATTTTCCTTTATCTTCACATCATTTCACGTTGAGACACCTGATTTCCTGACAGTTAGTATTTGACAGCTTTTATCGAGTAGCCTAGCTTTGCTTACTGGCTTAAGTCAACGTGTAAAGATACAATGGATAGATCTATGCATTGTGGTAACTGCTCTTGTCAGTTTATTTCGCAAACCTCTGGAGTGAAAAATGAACTTTTCAGACATACCTTCAGCGAAGTTTCTATAATGATCTGCAGCAGAATAACTTAATGTGCCACTCAAAATTTCGTAGATGAGACAGAGTTAGATGTAAGAGCTGATTGTAGATAATAGGCTATAGCCTATTTACTCGGTGATATTCTCATTTTGAGTTTGGAAGAGGGACATAGGCTATCAACACCTAGTCATTCCAAACTGTTTATTGTTAAAGTTGAGGTGAGGGTTTTAGATGAACTCTGAAAGTAACAATAGGCTAGAAATCAATTTTGATAGGCCCTTATGTTGCCGACCGAAAATTTTAGACTACAGATTCTGTTCGTCTCTAGAAATATAGCCTAATAATTTCTGTGTATGGCGCTTCATAGCAAGTCTAATTCACAATGGCTGTTACTCATAATAATTAGTAAGTTTTCATGTTTTGTCCTTCGCATTTGAATATAATATTTTGTCAATCAAATATTGCAACAAACTTCTGCTGATTAAACTTTCGTGCGATAAATTTCATCACAATATTTGCTTTAGCTTTCGCAATATGCTCATAAGTTTACAGCAAAGTGTAACAAGCGACTAAACAAAATATCTTCACTTTTTACGACAGATCAGCTGCTCTTACAACTCGGAAGTTTTCCAGCACGAATACTCTGGACATGCTTTACCTTATCCCGCATCAATTCCGTCGTGCAGTCAAGCAAGACTCAACTTTCGCACCGACTACACAAATACTTCCAGTGGATTCAGCATCGATTATTATGTCAGTGATGGAGGTGAGCATATTTCAAAAGGTTTAGGTTAAAAAAGAAGCGTAACCGTATGTAGCCTAAGCTTAAGTCTTACATGTATATCTTAAAGCTGATAAGGATTGCATCGATAGTAACTTAATTAAAGAGACAAAGTGGATAGAGCGAAGTAGGAGACAAGGATGGCAGCAGAAGAAATTAACAAACTAAAGAAGATCACGATTGTCATCCTTGAATATATTCAACGGAGAGTGAAGTGCTCAATTTTGATAACAATTCCCTAATATACCATCAATGAAAGTCCAGATCTTCGCTGCATGAAAGGCTAGGTTCGCCTCAAAATCAGATTGTTAAGACTGCGCGCCCAGACACTTTATTTAATCCCTACTGAGTACATAGCCTATTAAAGTGTTTTAAACTTTGCACGATGAATGAAAAGGTTAATTAGTAAGTAGGTGCACAATAGAGCACAGCCTGGGTTTACTGTTTAAATTCATGAATTAGAGGCTTAGGCTACAAGTTCGTTCAAGCTACTCTAAATTTGGTTAGGACCTAGTCATCGCAATCGGTGAACACACGTGTGACATAAAATAAAACTTCCCTTATACTAGAGTTTAGTTCTTCTTTAGCGCAAGTTGTTATCTAGATTTTACATAAAATACTGCTAACTCAAGGTTTCAAGAAAATATCTCTTTTTTGCAATTCCATTGCGATAACTTGATATTAATTTTGAGTGCAGGTTGCGGAAATACGTTATTCATTGGGCTTAATGGTTTTGTGAACTCTCCGCATTGGCCGGAATTCTACCGATACAACGAGAACTGCACCAACATCATCTGGGCACCGGAGCACAGCAGGATCAAGATCTACTTTCACTTCTTTAACCTAGAAAGCAACTGCAGTTCCGACTGGCTTGAGGTATTTACGGTATTCATACAGGCCAAAGAAAAAACCCTTGCCATCACCAAACAGTCCTTGTAGCCTATCCAGTATCCACAGTGTATCACACTGAGATATAGCCTACACATGAAATTGGAGACACTAGCCTACATAGCGAGCGAGATTAAAAATGTTTTAAAAAATTAACTTAAAGTTATCGGGCTCTAGAAATATAAATTTCGTCTAATGAATTCCTATCGCTGAGGGCACGGCAACTTTATTGCATACGGTAGGGCAAAATATGTTCTAAATGTGTCTTATTGTTTTCATCTGTGCAAAGTATGCTCTAAATATGCCTTAATGTAGCCTATTCGTCTGGGAGAAGTATGCTCTAAGTGTTTCTCATTGTATTCGCTCAAAGTGAGTATTTTTTAAGGTAGCAAGACCTGTTGAAGATAATATTATTTATAACAACTCCCAATAGTTATTAGCCCGTAATGATGTCATTGTCGACAGCTGCAAGGGAGCAGTTTGAGAGAGAATTAGGATAAGTTCTTAATAACACCTGTCTCATCTTTATCGTTCTAGATCAGCTGTCTAGATAACACGAATTTTGGAGTGCAAAGATTTTGTGGCAACTATAATTTCCACAACTTTTCTATAACCGAATGCAGTCAAGTGCTTCTGTCGTTCCACAGCGATGATACTAACAACTATCAAGGATTCAACATCGAGTACACCATCTATCCAATTGCAGGTCGGTGTTGTCGGCATTTTAAGTATTTTGCAAAACCCTATAATAGTATCTGTCGCTATAATTCTTAATAAGTACTTAATATGATGTACATACATTCGTACCACTTTTCATTCCTTAAAAGATGATGATGATGATGATGATGATGATGATGATGATGATGATGATGATGATGATGATGATGATGATGATGATGATGACGATGATGATGATGATGATGATGATTATGATTATGATGATGATTGTGATGATGATGATGATGATGATGATGATGATGATGATGATACCAATAAAGATAATAATAACTATGTCACTGATTATTATTACTATTATTTTTTTTCCGGGTGTTTACTCGACCGCGATCAAGCCCAAAAGCAACTGTGTCAACAGTTTTTATGTTGCAACCGAATCAAATGCCCAAGTGGTTTGGAGGAGCGTCGTTAGCTTTTTTCTGGACGACCAATGCATTACAATGATTACACACCCTAGATCTTACATCATATGCCAGTAGAAAATGCATTATTTCATTTTTACATTATTTCATTCCTGGGGTGTAGTGTTCAAACACCTAAAACACCCCTAGCCACGGCCTTGGTAATAAGCCTAAGCTTAATTATAAAGGGTGTTACTATTGACAGTACTCTTTCCTTCTCTACACATATTGCTAATATTTCTCGGTCCAGCTTCTATCATCTGCGACGTTTACGTGCCATTAGGCGATCTGTCTTTTAATCGATTTTTTCTTCTATGGTCCATGCCTTCATCTGTTCCCGCATTGATTACTGTAACTCGTTACTCATTGGCCTACCTAAGCTCCGCCTGGCTCCTCTTCAATCGGTACTTAATGCATCTGCACGTTTGATTGCCCGCCTTAATCGTTTCTCTCACATTTCGACTTTCATGACTGAGCACCTTCCCTGGCTTCCATTGACTGCCCGGATTCAATATAAAATTCTTTTTCTTACCTATAAGATGTTTTTGGGTCAAGCGCCTCGTTACCTTTGTGATCTTATTAGGAAGCCTTTCTCTGCTACCGTTGGACGTCCTCTCCGCTCTTTAGACCGTCATGATCTTCTTGTACCACGATCTCGGACTGCCACAGCCCAACATCGCGCCTTTGCCTCTGTCTGCCCTTTACTGTGGAATGGCGTTCCTACTATTATTCGTGCCCAGATTTTATGTGGAGGCTTTGCATTTTCTGCCCGTTGTCTTAAAACTTTTCTTTTTCCAGGAGTTCTTCGCACTGGGAGCGCCTCTGATTAGATTGTACTGTGAGAGGTGCTTTATACATCCCAAAATGGAATAGAATAGAATAGAAAGGTAGGCTAATAATGATTTGCCCTTACAATACTCATGTTACCATAATTCTAATTCTAATAATAATAATAATAATAATAATAATAATAATAATAATAATAATAATAATAATAATAATAATAATAATAATAATAATAATAATAATAATAATAATAATAATAATAATAATAATAATAATAATAATAATTGACCGGTGACGATGATCGTTGACTCCAGAACACAGTTTTTTTTAGTATTTATTGCTTTTAAAGCCTGAGGGATCATATATACCTCGGGCGCTAAAAAAAAAAAAAAAAATAATAATAATAATAATAATAATAGGGCCGTTCCAGACTGTGATTTTATTTTAGGCGGTAGCGAAGTCCCTGAGGGATCATGTATACCTCGGGGCAAAAAAAATAAAAAAATAAAAAATAAAAAAATAAAATAATAATAATAATAATAATAATAATAATAATAATGATACTAGCTACATTTATTCCATGGTCCATCTTTGGCGCCCATGCTCCTAAGATGGACCACTTATGCGATTTCTAATTTTTAATATTTTATTCGTTCAAATTATTTAAATTAAAATTTTATTGTATCCACTGGTGTATCAATACCTAATCTATGTAACGACCGTGTTGCATAATTATTTTTTCATAATTTGTGGTGAAAACGGACGATCATCCTTACGTGGTCCATCTTTGTCAACCTTCCCTTATTAATATTAATGTTCTAAATGGTTTAAAAGTTGGATTGCTGATGTAGGCCCATTGAGAAAATTTGGCCCGAAACTTCGACAACAGTTACTTTAAAACTCGCATAAACTTATGCCATGGCACGCGTGTTGTGTGTTTCCAGTAACTGTTCTTGTAGGCTCGACCGATTTGCTGCGCTTGCGCACACGAAATAGCCTATATCGCCTAAGCTTATTGTCGATACGGATGCCCAGTGTCTGACAACTTTGATGATAATAATATTGACATTTTTAAAACTTAAAAGTTGCAACTACATTTGACTCGCTTGACGAACATTTTATTAACTCTCTTCCAAAATAGCTTAAATCCAAAATAATTTTAACATAGTTGTCTAAAATCGCTTATATAAATAGTCTGGACTCTTCTAGTTTTATCATAACGAAATCTGGGTTTATTTCTAAAACCTCAGTGGCAGCAATGTAAACCACCCGCCCAGGCGCCCTATATACATCATCATGAAGCATGCCCTCCTGGGGCGTTGCATGATGCGGCAACAAACTCCGAATATTGTTGCTACATCATTTTCGTAGGCTGAGAGTTCCTCGGTTGAGTCGCCACTCCAACGCGAGTAGACCAGATCCAGGCAGGCTGATCTTCCCGGCGTTGACTACCTCAGTCATCCGTCTTCACTCCATGACCCTGGAGCAGGGGCGTTGACTACCTCAGTCATCCGTCTTCACTCCATGACCCTGGAGCAGGGGCGTTGACTACCTCAGTCATCCGTCTTCACTCCATGACCCTGGAGCAGGGGCGTTGACTACCTCAGTCATCCGTCTTCACTCCATGACCCTGGAGCAGGGGGGTTGTTTTAGGCTAGCCCAAAGCCGGATGCAGTTTAACGTCATACCCAGGACTCAATATACAGGGTGCGCCAAAAAAGTAATCCCCTACGGTGTTCAGCCCATAGCTTGGCCAAACATACGAATTTTTAAATGAAATTTTACAGGCTTATAGGCAATTCATATTTACACACGATGGCCAGATTTCATCAAAATATTTCAAACAGAACAAAAAATATATCACTTTTAGTGAGGCCACCCACCGTTTTTTGACGATTCAAAAACGCGACGCAACAAAAAGTAAGAAAAAACCAATTTAATTATTCTGGCCAATATCTTGGCCGGAAGTAAGAATTTCGAAATGAAATTTTACAGGCTCAAAGACAATTCATACCTACACATGATGGCCAGATTTCAACAAAATATTTCAAACAAAATAAAAGTTATGGCACTTTTAAGGAGGCCACCCACCTTTTTGACGAATCAACGACGTAACGCAGCAAAAAGTAGCAAAAACTAGATTTTATTAAGTCTCATCTCAAATAATTGTTATCAAATAGGCTTTGATAATGCCAGATGATCGCTATTATTACTATTTAAAAAAGGAACAGGGTACCAGCGCAGCAACGCGTCACTGAGAAGTCATTTAGCAAGATGACAATAAAATAAATTGGTAAATAAGGAATCTGTCAGTTAATCAACAGGTCCATCAAGAACTTTGCAAAGAGACTCAAAAGAAGCTTTGGCACTGGTGGTGGGCACATTGAACACCAGTTGTGAAGCACTACCAACTAGTACCAAGTTCATTTGACAACAGTTATTTGAGATGAGACTTAATAAAATCGTTTTTTGTTACTTTTTGTCGCGTTTCGTTTTTGAATCGTCAAAAACGGTGGATGGCCTCACTAAAAGTGGTGTAACTTTTGTTGTGTTTGAAATATTTTGATGAAATCTGACCATCATGTGTAAATGTGAATTGTCGTTGAGCCTGTAAAATTTCATTGCGAAATTCTTACTTCTGGCCATGATATTGGCAAAAAACCTACTTTTAGTTGCGTTGCGTTTTTGAATCGTCAAAAAACGGGGGGTGGCCTCACTAAAAGTGGTGTAACTTTTGTTGTGTTTGCAATATTTGTATAAAATCAGGCTATCATGTGTAAATATGAATTGTCTTTAAGACTGTAAAGTTTCATTTAAAAATTCGTATGTTTGGCCAAGATATGGGCAAAAAACCGTAGGGGATTACTTTTTTTTGGCGCACCCTGTATATATTATAATAATAATATTCGTTTATTCACATTCAATCTGACACACCGCAGAACGGTTACAGGTACAAGTTATACGAAATACGGCAAGCTTCGCACGACATGCAGGTCGGCTACAACAGGCTCGATATACATGTACTTAACACTAATGGCCTAAGTGTTGGAACGCTCCTGATTCGGCCAAGCCAGGAGTGGGAGGGGCGATCTTATTTTCAGCAAATCCCGAGTCAAACAACGCAACAGCAAAGCGCCACTGGCAGCAAACAGAAAATTCAAATAATTTTTTTGCCTTGAGCGAGACTTGAACCCGGGTCGCGATAATGACTCTCAGCTTATCGGCCAACGCTCTCTCCACTGAGCTGCGGACCCCTATTACACTATTAGGGTTGGCTGGTCGGAGGTTCAGATGGGCGAAGTCATAAAACCGAGCACTTTCTGACATTTGGAAAGCAAATCTTATAATCTCATAGACTAATCTCAGTGACTTAGGCCTAGTAAAGCATTGCAAATTCTCTTTGGAATACCATTTCGAAAGCAAACAGTTAAGCAAACAAAGTAACTGAGTCAGGCCAGGCGTAGGTTGGGTCAATTGTTTATGTGCAAATTTTTCTCTGCCAGAATTTTTTTATATAAGAACTTTTGCCAAAATTTTGACCTAGGCCTACCATTATTTTTCCCTGCCTTTATTTTCTCTGCCAGAACTGTTGCCCTGCCAGAATTTTGGCCTTCCAGAACTTTGCACTGCCAACCAATATTTTTGGCCATGCCAATATTTATGCCATGCCAATATTTTTGCCATGCCAGAGCGCGGACGGACGGACGTGAACAGTAAGAAACAATATGCCCGAGCAAATAATTATTTATGGCAATGCAAAATTTCTGGCAGGGCAACGACCAGGGCAAAGGCTTTTTTACCAGGGCATTTGCCCTGCTATGCCCTGGCGTAGCACCGCCTGTCACGAAATAGAGTATCCCCCGTATTAATTGTATCCCCCAAATTAAAAAAAGGCGAAAAAACCGCCTCCGCGTTTATTTTTTCTAATTTTAGAATAGAATAGAAAGGTAGGCTAATAATGAATGGCCCTTACAATACTCATGTTACCATAATTAATTTTCATCTGGTTTGTTTTGAACAATGACACTAACAGGTATGTTTATTCCTACTAGATAATTTGTTTTGCCCTGTTTTTAGAGCACTTAAAGCATTCAAAACACCTAAGAACACTCAGAGTGACTAAATAAATTTGAGTTACCTTTATCTGAGCATTGCTTAGGACACTTAAAACAATTAGAGTCACTTAAAATTTTGATTAAAGCCAAATTTTTTTATTGTGCGCATTTTTCAAAAAAGGGGATAGAATTGTTTATCCCACCGGATAGCATAGACCGGTTAATTCCATCCGGGGGGATAGATTAATTCATCCCCCCGGATAGCTTTCAGGGGGGATACTCCGTTTCATGACACCGCCACTGACGGCTCACGGCCAGCGCCCAAAATGGCTTCGCTCAGATGTCACGTACGGTAAGCTTATACCACTTCTTCTACACTTCATCTTTTCCAACTTCTTTTGACTAAATAAATTTGTATTCCATTGATTCATGCAGTTCTTTTATCCAACTAATTTCAACGAAAGATCCTACGCAGTCTCGCACTGTGCTTCTGTAATAGACACTTGATCCCAATAATGGTGCATTGTAATTCAACCGTTTCTTATTCAGACAATGCGTCTAATTCCCAACATGGGCCAATTAAAGTTTATCGGCAGTTTGGAGGTTCCAGCTTTACGGTAGCGGTAGCCTACACAATGCAGCCTATATAATAATATCATATTGATAATTTTATCACAGCAAACCATTGACACGAAATATAATTTATTTGAAGACTTAGCAATTGATAAAATAAAATGTCACAATTTGCTAATTCTTTATAATTATGCTATCAGTGCCGGCGTTAGCACCCACCGCGCCCCCGGTTGGGGGGCCTCAAGTTTGAAAGGGGCCTCCAAATTTAGCTGTTCAATATACCTATTTGTGACTGTATATTTCTTACACTGGCGTTTTCACTTGGGACCCCGGCCCGGTCTGTTACATGCCTCAACGTACCATGACACTGCCATATAGCAGACCTATTACAGATATCATACTGATTTTTGGCGTAAGAGGAGGCTAGCCATTTAAACTAATCAGACCAGTTGAGTCTACTTTCTCAAACACAGCGTTTAGCCTGTAACTTATTCTAAACACTAATACATGTAGAGTGAGGCCTCAAAATAAAACCAGGGTGAGGCCCCCAAATAAAGCCTGTGTAGGGCCCCAGATGTCATTGGGACGTGTATGGTCTCAAGTTTGTAAGGGGCCTCTAGATTTAGGCGGTGATTATACCTTTTAAGAATGTTCATCCCTGAAACTACGCTCCAAATTATATATTGACACAAAACATACCAAATAATATTACGTATAAACCAATACAGCAATATTATTGTCCTTCAACCAAGGGCGGAGACTTAGGAGGAACAGAGGCATAGACTCCACAATTTGTGGTGGGGACGGATTCTTTATATTCCCCCAATATTTTAGAAATATTTCATAAATATTGTAAATATCTTCAGTGTTGTCCAGAATTCACTGTCTATCCATGATTATCGATTCTGTTAAGATGACAGTTTAAAATACGACCATTTAGGCTAAAACGTTGAAATCGAAAAATGAAACAAAGGAGGGGGACATTTATTGAAGTCTTAAAACATGTCTGTGAGCACTAAAATTATGAACAATTTTGTTCGGATGACAGCTTCAAATGCAACAGCTACAGTGAACAAATTCCAAATGTGTGTAGAAATTAGGAGGTGTCGACACTCTGAAGTCCTAAACCATGAATAACAGCATTGAAAAGAATGGAGAACTATTGTCACGATGGCAGCTTAAAATTCTACCTGTAGGCCTACAGTGTGGAAATTTCACAAATTGTAACAATTGAGAGGGGACATTTATTGAAGTATATTAAACCATGTCTATCAGCTCTTAAATTATGAGAATTTTAAGATGACAGCTTGAGGTTTATGGGGCCTCAATTTTTTTTCGGGGGGGCCTCAGATACCCTAGCGCTGGCACTGTATGCTATTCTTGATGATCTTTTGTTGCATAGGCTGTCAGAGTTTATTCGGGGGGTTGCACTGTAAATTAATATAGCGAATATCTGGCGAAGCAGTAAAATATATTGTTGTGTTTAATTCATTTCTCGCTACAGGATGCGGTAACACCGCCTTCTTCGATGCTTCTGGAGTTATAACGTCTCCAAACTACCCTGGCAATTACACCAATTATCTCTACTGCCTATACAACACTTACTCTTCTCTCGGAAGTGGTGTGCTGTTTATCTTCACGTCGCTCAACGTCCAATATGAAAATGATTTTGTTATAGTGAGTAGTCGCTAATCTTTTATTTTCCTTAATTTGTTTCATTTGGGCTGTAGCGCTATTAAATAATCTTGGGTTACTTTAACTGAATTACCTTCGTTGCCAAACTTATGGGGCAGTCTACGTATTACTAATGTGCCAGACCTAGCCTACTGGTTAAAATAGCTGCTATAATAATTATAGACTAATATCAATAAAGCAGGACTGATTTCAGGTTTCACTTGAAGCTTCACATGCAAGCCCGAGGTTTGTAAATGTCAGGTACCAGGTAATTGGATTGCTCCAAATATAATTAAGCGACGGTTGTTTACTAAGGCTGGATTGTACAAAATTAAAAGCGGTTAGTGATTCATAGTCATTCATGGCAGTGGCTGTTCAGCATAGTTAGCCGTTGTGCTTTGAATTCGTACAGAATTTTCGTATTGAAAGATTGCAGCCAACTCGAGGCCTAGCCTAATGGTTTGTTATTCTCGCAACACACCAGAACAATGTAGGCCTATTTTGGTTCCGCAGTCTACTAAATTTGAACATAGCACGGCAGAAATGCGAAATTAGATTAAAAAAATAAATGGAAACGATTCTTCTTTCTGACAGGTCCTTTGCGTGTCCAACAATTACTTTAAACATCTATATACCGGAGATGAGCAACCTTGGCCCATATTGTTTCAAAATTGCAGTCAGGGATCAATTGAACTTCACACTGATCACAATACTGTCTCCAGTGGGTTCAGCGTTGACTACTATGTCAGTGCAGGAGGTATGGATTTCGGATGGTGCTTCCAGCAATAAATATGATTCATGTATATTTTGCTTATATAATGCCATAGTAGCAAGGAAGGAATAATTGCAGGGATTTGTTATTTGTTACATAGAGGGAAAGGACGTAAGGCGTAAGGTATTGGTCAAGGACAGCATGAAGAAGGAAGATGGCTGTACACGAGGGCATCAGCGGGTATAGACCTACACCCAAAAATTGTTTGGCATCGTGTACTTAGTTCCTAAAACGAGGGTATACGCGGGTATACCGCGTATACTTACCTTACACAGAGTAAAGAATAAGTAAAATACTCAGTTAAAAATGTAATTAAAGTAAAGGTCGAAAATGTTAAGAAGAATCATGTGATGACTAAGAAAGGGTCGTCATAAAATTTCGTCAAAAAATATCGATTTTTTCGGCCGTAGCGTGTAGGCTACTCGCCTCAAAATTGACCAGTAGCCTACTGTAACAGCCCTGAGAAGGAACGAAGATAAGTTGGCACATTAACTTTCAGCACTCAACAATATTTTTTATGATATGATTCGTGATCGTCTACTATGCATTTCCTACAAGAAGAAAAGCTAAGATTTGATGAACAGCATGCCCATTACCAATAGACGCTTCTGATGTGATTGGTTCTGAGCTCTCTCTAGTCAAAGGCTATGCTTTGGCTTACGTGTACAAGCAGATTGCTACGACAGCAGCTGTATTGGTGGTTGACAGTATTCGACGTTTGAATGTTGATTAGGCTATCCAGACTGAGATTAATAATTAGATAATAGAGAAAGCTATCATCACTTAATTGCTTTCTAGAGTTTGCAGCTTTAATTCATGATTTTGAGGAATAGAAATTAGTCAAATGTGATCAATCATCACACACAGAGCCGACATAATATATATATTAGACTAATATAATATATATATAATAGTGGATATATATATATTATATATATATATAATATATATATCCACTTTGGAGCATAGGCGCCCGCAGAAATTTTTGCAGGAGGGGGGCAGAAATGTTTGCAAGAGGGGGCAAAACATAATGGTCGCTGTTGATTATTTTTTATCAAAAGCTTGAAAGATGCAGAGTAGGAAATTAAGAACATGGGTATTTTTCAGGTATATTTCTAAATGTTAATTGTTTCAATTTCATTCTGTGTATTATTAGTAGCCCTATCTTTAGTGCTCATACCTAAGTTCACAGAAAATTTGTTGAGTACCAAAATATAGTAGTTGAAAACAGGTGTCGGTTTTCCAGGGGGCAAGTGCCCATTTTGCCCCTTTGTGGGGGCGCCCACACTTTGAAGTTGTTTTATTTTTTTTAGCACCGGACGTTTTCTTAATAGATTTTAATGTGCATTGCATAGTAATCTTCTGCAGATAGTGAATCGTTTTATGATGCACTCATATTGGAACACTTAATAATTGATTATAGATTGTGGAAATACGCTATACGAATCGATCAGCGGATCTGTGACCTCCCCGAATTGGCCGAGCAACTACGGATACAATCAGAACTGCTCCAACATCATCCACGCTTGGGATCGTTCCACTTTCTACCTCAACATTCAATCTTTCATTCTGCAGAACTGCTGCAGTTGCGACTGGCTGGAGGTATGAATACCCGTCTACACTGTCAGCTTGTCCTTGACACTTACAGGAGCTCTGCACAGACTCATTGAGGAATATTGGTCGAATATGGTCAATTGGTCATGCTTCCAGGGCAGCTTAGTCGTATCACTCATGCATGGGTGTGAATTTTAGCGAGATAATTATTAGGTCAAACATTGAAACAGGTTTTTTTTCCTCCTTAGGTTAATATAATTGGTATATTATTTTTGCACGCTCGCATGGCGTCCTACTGTTTCAGGTTCGAGACTGCATTCTGATAGCCAACTGAATAATTTTTGAGCCCACGTGACTTTTAAAATACTATCTGCAGATACTAGATAGAAATGTAAATGGACGATGTATAGGAATCAGTATATTCATAAGTTGCCATAGATGTTAAAAACGACGAAAATAAAATAAAAAAACAGAAAAAACGACATTTTTCGAAAAAATGATTTTTTGTTTATACAAAAACCGACAAAAAGCGGAAGCGGAAAATAATTTGCAATTATAGCCTAAGACTCCAAGCTAAACCTGTGTTGAATATATTAATTAGGCCTAATGCTAAGAAATCAACTGACCAAAAACTGGTAGACCTGTGTTAAATATGCATTAATCGTTTGACAATGAAGAGGGACGTCGTTGCAAAATCTTCAATGGTCATAGTTGTTAAAAGTTCTGAAGAAAAACGCTGGTATTGCAGGACATTATTTAGTTGACTTGGACCTTAACGATATTCATGGAAAGTTGTTTAAATTGTAATGGGAACCATATCCAATTATAGTTATAAATTTAAAGCTATAGGCTTATATAATCACATCATGACAAACACAATTCTGCATAATAGGAGATGGATCAGGTTGAAGTGGTCAGACAACCTTATAAATCAATTAAAAGAAGACTAAGGTACTCAAAGAATAGCGATAAACCTTCCATAGAGAACAAAATTTTTGCTAAAAATGTTGAGGATAACGGATTACGATTTTAGTATTTGGCAGTTCGCTTTGTTCCAGATAAGTTGTCTAGATAAGTTGGACTATGGTCCGAATAGATATAGCGAATTCCACGATCCCGTCGGCATGTACATCTAGCCGACAACTGCAGTCAAGTTCTGTGGTTCCACAGCGATGATTCTAGCAGCGATCATGGATTCGTTATCGAGTACATTAACTACCCCACTGAAATCCTCATAGGCGTTTTGGGCGAAATCGTTTGAAACACCACAGCGTAGGTTATCGTATTAAAAGGAAGATTATTGCAAAACAAAATTCCGATGCACACAACTTTATTTGCTCATCGTGGAAGCGGTATTGATTTAAAAGCAAGAAACCTTCTTTACTGATTTTCTTTCCTTTTGAAGCCGTGAGGAACATTTTCAATGGCTCTGTTGGAATCCTCCCCCCTAACTATGTATGCTTAGACATCAAAATGACGATTCTAAGTGTAAGCTTACGGGAAGCTAAGATAATTTAAAAGCTGTAACCCGGTCGGTCATTTTTTAAATGGCTGCCATTGGGGCCAGGGGTCAAATCAGCGGTGGCTCTATCTATCCAAATCTTTTTCTTATAACATGTTCGTTATATGTAGGCCTACCAAATTTCATGATTGTATCACAAAGTGAACAATTTTTCAGCAGGCCACTCTGCTAAGTAACAATAATACATGATAACACGAAATAGCTGAAGACAAAGACAGTTGTATTTTTTTAATTCTAGATAAGCTGCACAGATAACCCGGAGTTTAGTCCGACCAGATATTGTGGATCCTATCCTACATTTGACATATACATCTATAACTGCAGTCGAGTTCTTCTGTGGTTCCACAGCGATGAGTCCAGCAATGATCAGGGATTCAACATAGAGTACACCGTCTACACGGATGCAGGTCAGTGTGAACGGTGTTCTCCATTCATAGTGGTATCTAGTCTGTATCAATTCACGCATTCTTTCATACATAGGCTACATCATAGGCGGAGACCTGGGCCGAGAATCGGGTGGGGGGACGGAAAGACGCGAGATTTTCCGAAAAATTTCTGACGACCGGCGAAATCAGGAAAAAAATTGTTTTCGCCGACAAAAAAGTTGATGACCTTTTTTTAGTCATCCGGCCAAATCTCGACGAAATTTTCTATTTTCGCCGCCAAAAAAAGTTGAAGACCTTTTTTCTTTTTTTTAGTCATCCGGCCAAATCTCTACGAAATGTTTATATTTTCGCCGCCCAAAAAGTCTTGACGCTCAAACATTGGGGGGGGGACAAATGCATGGGACGTCCCCCCCAACACTTTCATTGGGGGGACCGTCCCCTCTGTCCCCCTGTCCCCCCTAGGTCTCCGCCCATGAGCTGCATTCGTATAAACACATTGACGTGGTCAACATAACCGTGTTTTTTTGCTAGCTTGTCAGATGGAATAAAAATATAGGTCACATCATTGTGGATTTTGTTTAATTTTTTTCGTTCTACCAGTTTACTCTCTTTACAAATGCCAAGAGATTTTGCACTTGGGCATATGCACGTATTATGCTATAGCCTACTGTGCAGTAATTATGTATGTACATCTCAGCACTATAATTTCATTAAAGATTGAACATGGGTCTGTGGTGTTTGCGTGTTTGTCTGTCTATCTTTCTCCTAGTGTATGTGTTACAGGTGACGGCAAAGTGCCCAGAAATAGAAAACCGAATGCGGACGATACCATGCTTAATAATGAAAAGCAGAATGCAGGAGAAGTCGTTCCTAGAGATGGCAAGCCGAGTGCAGCCGCAAAGTCACCAAGCAATGGAAACTGGAATGCAGCAGAAAACGTTGTCAGCAAAAGACAATCGAATGCAGGAGATAACGCACCCAGCAACTGAAACCGGAAGGCAGCGGAAAGCGTATTCAGCAATACAGCCGAAAACGTTCCCAGGAATGGAAAGTAGAATGTCGTTGTTTAGTTAACAGATGAATTCAGTCTTTATGATGACTATTATAAAATTGACTTCTGTCGAATATTCTTTCGCTATATTTCATGACTTTGGTTTTCTTTCAAACTAATTAGTTTGCAATTATTTTGTAATTTCGCTACGTTTTGTTACGTTATGATTTGGATCGTCAACAAACAGTGGGTTGACTCTTTAAAAGTGTATTAACTTTTGTTCTGCATGCTTCAAATAATTCAGTGAAATTTGACTGCTGTACGAAGGTGTCTATTTAACTGTTGTACGAAGGTGTGGATTACCTTTAAGCCTTAAAACATGATTTAAGGGTCATTCTAAATGGATGGAACAACCACAGCATGCGCCTGTTGTTGGGCGGCTGAGGTCAGAGCAGTCCCAACAGTGAGCGACATGAGGATGCGCATGACGGCTTTTGCACATAGTTTGAGAGGAGGCCTATTTATTTTCCAGCATATTTAGAGACCAGAAAGACGATGTTGTAGTGCAGAGGTTCCCAAACTTCTCTGGCTCGGGACCCACTTGGGAATATTTTTTCTGTCTCGGGACCCACTAAACAAAATTAGGTACAGAGTACTAAACTAACACTAACTAAGGATTGCTTCATAAATCGGGATTAAGATATGCTGATTTACATCCAGCATTTAGAAATTACCACATTTAAAACAGTAAAATTTAACTTAAGGAAAAATTTCCAAACAAATCACACACTGAGGTCTTGGTTCATCGCCTGAATCAGTTGAAATAAATCCGAATTTCAGATATGAATCATAATATTTACGTTTCGGCGGACATGCCTTCTTCGTACTCGGAAGTCGATTATCAAGAGTTGAATTAACATCATCGTCCGACTCCGACTCTGAGCTATGACCACTCACACATATGACAAAGATTCTCGTTTTCGTTTCAAAAATTTATCCATGTTTTTCGCAAAGTTTTAAAAATTGAAAATAAAATTTGTGAAATTTAAATACACGTTGTTTATTTTTGAATGGCAGACTTTTTATTAATCATGCTAAGTCTCGTTGCTAAGTCTCGTGCACTGTTTCCTGTTCACATACACGCACAAGTAGAAGTTAGTTATAGCCCAACCATAGTCAAATGTTGCTTCACTAGTTATAACGGAATAATAAAGTATGACGTTTGAGGGTTACTGGAATAAATACTGAAATTAACAGAGAAATAAGAAGAACTTTCGCGACCCACTTGCCAAAGCTCTGCGACCCACTTTTGGGTCGAGACCCACAGTTTGGGAAACGCTGTTGTAGTGAACGCATGCAATAATAGGCAGGGTTGTACTGGTAAATTTTAAGTTGAGCACACGCTGACAGCGAGAAAAACCGACCTTTCTGGGTCCGATATTTCTGACGACCTTTTTTACTCATCCTGTCAAAATCTTTCGAAAATGTCAACAATTTCCCCTCCGAAAAAAGTGATGACTTTTTAGTCATTCGCTCAGAATTTCATGGGAATAGGCTACACCTAGGCTAAATAATCGCGTGTACCCTGGCTTACCCGCGAGTAGCCTACCTTGGTTTTCGGGAGGGCTTTTTAAGCATGCAGTTGTACACAAAATGTGCAGTTCTAAATTGTTTTGTGCAGTTGCAGAAGCACTTCTGCGGAGTTAATACTATAGTAAAAAAGGTCATTTGTCCTCCGATTGGAAATAATTTACCACGGATGATGGGAAACGAAAGAAAGGGTTGTGCAGTTCTAGATATTACTTAAACAGACCTGAGGTGAGTAGGCTATACGATGCCTTTTTTCCTGTAGATGAGTATACGCTGTATACCCGCGTATACCCTTCATTACAGCCTTGGTAATAGGAAGTCAGTGCAAGCTTTGTGTGTCTATTGTTACCCATCAGTTATTGTCTAGGCTAGGCAACAAATATGGCGGAGCAGTTGGGAGAGATACGGATTGTTGTATCTGCACAAAGTTCTACTTCAATTCGTAGCTGCTGCCATGCGCCCACACCATCTGCCTCCAACAGCTTTGTGAAGGTAAATGGCTTGGGATGAGATGTCCAGCCTGCTGTAAAGAGTTCAATATTGCTTTCCTCTCTCCCTCCTCTCGTTCAACACCCATCTTCAAAAAGTGTTTATAATGAGTAAATTTACATGCAATAAAAGTTACAACAATTGCAACAACAGAAAAAGCTACAGTAAAAGTAGGCCAATAGTCTACTGCTAAGTCTGCTATAATATGATTACAATGAATTCAGCACATGTTTGCACTTCAAAAGGACTATGCGCCCACACCTTCTGCCTCCAACAGCTTTGTCAAAATTGCTATCATCACCTAACACCACAAGTAACCATTGCTACCAGGCCTACTTCAGCTACTATTAATAATACTATTGTTACTGCCGTCACTGCTTTTGCTTTGTAAACGAACTTCTTCATGTTCAAAGTCCTTTTTGCGAACAAGCATCGATTGAGGTTTACTTGGAACATTTCGATCATGAGTCGAACACGTGCATGACGCCGACCTCACTGATAATAATTATGTCCACTTCATTTCTAATAAACCCATCTGTCATCCAGCATGATAAGTCTAATAGTAGGCCTACTGTGAGCGACTGCTTTCTTGAAGATTGGATATCCGTCAGTCAATGTAATGGCGGAGACACCATAGTTATGTGATGGAACAGTCGAGAGAGATAACGCAGTGCTGCATCTGTACTGAGATCTATTCCAATCTGAAGTTCCTGCGATGCGCCCACACCTCCTCCCTGCGCTGTCTCCAACAGCTTGGTAAGGGCAAAGGACCCAGCGACGAGATGGCCTGCCCAGTCGGTCGCAAGGAGTCCAACATTCCCTCGATGGAATGACCACTCGCCTCTTTCTCAATCCATTTTTACTTTTTCTATTCCCATCCGTCCACGTAACTAATGCTCCGACAACAATATAGCAAAAAAATGACAGTTAAAGTAATAGGCCCTACTGCCATTTATCGGGACAGTTTATTGAACACATTCTAGCAATAATTATTCAGAAGCGCTATGCGTCGCTACAATTACCGTAACCACCGTCACCACTACCACCACCACCACCACCACTACCACCACCACCATCACCACACCCACTACCACAACCGCCAATACTATTACCACCACCGTCACCATCAGTACCAACCACTTGAACAACAGTAGGCCTACTTAAATTAACTTTTGCGACTACTGCACTACACCTACCTATGCCCTACTAGTTCCGTTTCTAGTAGTGCTTTTGTCAGCATAATGTCAACAAACCGCTTATCGCTAGTTTTGAGAACAATCGCGATCGAAGTCTGCTATAGACTTTATCGAAACGAGACTTTAGACGATTTTCTAGAACGTCTTGATAATGATAAATCAAGAGGCAAGAAGAAGTGGATTAGAAATAAAAGGACAGAGGCAAGATACTTATAATATCATGGATGGCAAAGAACGTCAGTGAATGGGTACTCGACAAAGGTGCAGCCACGGTCTAGAAGTGGGAGGAACCTAACAGAAACTCCGAGTAGGAGCAATTGCATGCGCGGAACTCGCGAGGAGCCGACGCAGTTTTCGGCATCTGTGGCCAAATGGAGTCCATTTTCGACTCTTGTTTGCCCCAAACCCTTGAACGATAATTGCAAAAATAAAACTATCTTGATCTCTTATCTGTAAAAAATTTGATTGTAGGCTACGTCTAACTATGATTATGAGTAAGTTGAGATTTGAGTTGATAGAAGAACATTGCTCTCCGTCGCAGCAATAGAAATTTAAATGTCTTTCTGAACTTCTACTTTGAGACGTAGACAGATTTTAAAAGTAATTATATGAAATAAAGTTTTACAGTGAAATTATTATACAGCAACATTGCATAGGGTATTAAAATGTGACATATATGCACACAATTAACCTACCAAAATTCTACATCCATGTCTCAATGGCAAATGACCTCTCAACAGAGTGTAATTTCTTCATATAGTTTGAAGAAAAGCGATATTTGTGAAAAATTCTGTTATTCTTTAGAAAATAGTTATCTACTATTTCTCAGTTTTTCCAATCCATGTTACTGTTATCCCATAAATACTGATCTTACTTTATTTGCTTATATTATTTATTTATTGTTCTAGTAGACCTAGGCATTATCTATAATTTATATTCAATGCTGAATGCTGATTGATGACGCTATTTATTGGGTAACTTGAACAGAAAACATCACACATCAGGCAATGCACAAAGTTACACCGACCAAAAGGCAGTGGGTAGGCCTATCAATGTCAATGATCCTATTCTGTGCACAACTTCTGTATGAGGCTCAAAGACCAACTCCTCCAATGAGCAAGGCATTATAGATGAATTCTGCCCTGAAACAACCCTTGTTCATTTCGATCGTAAGCTGCTGCTAGGTGATGAGAGTGCTAATGCTGATCGAATGGTGGTTGTTGTGTCTGGCTTAGGAATAGAAAAAAGCGTCTAACCATTCCAAACTGCCTGGCTCTGAAACTGGTTTCCTAATGTGGAATAAAATTGCTGAAACACTAAGAGATGAGGAAAGGGTATCAGAATGGTTATCTTGGTTGACACAACCAGTGGTAAAACAGGAGTTCACAGTGGCACAATAGGCGTTGTTCAAAAGGTCTTTGACAAACGCCTATGATTCTTGTTTGCAGACATCACAGATCTGAATTAATTGCAGCATGCAGTTTTTGATTTACTCCTTGTTTCCAGTGGGATTCGAATTGCAGTTTTCGCCAGGCTCACTGGTTCAGACGTCAGTTTCCTCTCACTGACCGTAACAAATTTGTTTCTCTTTGTAAGGATACAAATCCAGAGGGTATGCGAGGTGATTATTTGAAATTATTTTTTCACCATAGGAAAGCTGAACACTCTACTATGCATGTGATTCATGCAAAATTATTATTTTCTGAACACTCTACCCACCATCTCTTCCACCATTATTCCATCCCTCCCACTTTCTCACCCTTCCTCCCTACAACCCTCCCTCCCACCATTCCTTACATCCCACCCTCCCTCCCACCCTCCATCTCTCCCAACTTCCATCTCTTCCATCTCTCCCACTCTCCATCCCACCATACCTCTCACCCTCCTACCCTTCCACTCTCCCTCCCTCCCTCCTACTCTCCCTCCTACTTTCCCTCCCTCTCTCCCTCCCTCCATCCCTCCCACCCTCCCACATTACAACCCTCCCTTCCTCCCACCCTCCATCCCTCCCTGACCTCACCACACCCGCACCCCACCACATTCCGACATCGACCGGTACGCGACCCGTGAAATCGGGATTGGCAGCAAAAGCGCTGGCCTTAGACACTTCTAAAACGGTGTCAACCGCTGGTTTTATACGCGACCCGTGAAATCCGGACTGGCAAACGCGCTGGCCTTAAACACCTCTAAAACGGTGTCAACCGCTGCTTTTATAAAAAAAGTGCCTTCATAAGCCTGTGAGGGAAACGGCCAACAGGGAAATGAGGGGTTCTGCCCCCACACACTGGCCCCCATGGTGTCAGAGATTCGCCGACCCCCAATGACCATTGTCGGGTCGACTTCGACCCCTGCGAAGGAGTGGGGTCGATTGCTTCAAAACTGTGGCCGTGCATAGCTAACACACAAACAAACAAACACACAGACTTACTGAAATATATAATATTATAAGTCCGAAAGTTTGTCCTTCTGTTTGTATTCCATCTGTTTTTGTGTGGATGTAGGCTATTTTGAATTTCTTCCCAGAGCCTGCTCGGAAATGACAACGATTCGTTTAAAAAAAATTGCAATTGATTCTTACCCAAATTTGTAGTTCAAGGCGATTATTTTCAGCTGTCTATTCACTTTATAAGTTATAACCCGAGATGTCAACATTTTAACTATCACGCGATTCAAAAGCCAATCACATTGACAGCCTCCATTGCGGCTAGCAGAGTCCTACCGCCAATGGCATGATGGTTTGAGGTCGCGTGATATTTACTTCCATCGAAAATATTTTGTGATGGTTATTTTGGGCTTATTTCGTCTGATACACCCGAGAAAAGCATAAAGATCGCGATCCAAAAATCTTTCCATATTTTAAATTTCGCTGTTATAAAAACGAAATAATTTTTATTAGAGACGGTATAATTATGTTCACTAAACTCATGACGTCATTATTTTTAGCTCAAATCTTTACGTCACATCTGGTCAAACCGCGTAGCAAAAAATGTTATGGACGTAAATAATGCGAATATAACTGCAAATAATTGGAATAAAGAAGCGTAGATTTCAAAAACTTCCTTTATCTAAGTGGCAAAGAACAATTTATGAAAAAAGCACGTTGCGGTGAATGTTAGTGACTTTTCAGAAAAAGTCGTTTTTCTCAGTTACGTGTCGAGTTGAACTAACGGCTTTTCGAAATAAGCTCTTCAATTATTGACCAGATCTGTACACCTAGCGGAGAGGTTCGTGACTTCTCATTAACGCGGGGGACCAGCGTGCGGGCAAAATACCGAAATTTCGGGGTCGATGGAAGGCGGGATCAGAATGGCGAAGTCGGAACGGGGTCAGGCGTGGCTGGGGACAAAAACTTATATTTCCCGGGCAACGCCGGGTAATTCAGCTAGTATATAAGATAAGACTTTAGGAAGTTTAGGTCATCGCAGTTCATTCGTTTCCCGGATGGACAAAATTCGCCAACGGGCCGCCAAGGGTGTAGGGCTGTAGGGGCAAATTTCCGGAGACCGACGACTTTTTGTTGACCCAGGATAGGTAGTTATATGGTATATATAGACTATAGAAAAGCTTATTATTTAAGCATTTTAAATATAATATTGCAGAAAAACAACTACAGTCAATGTAAACTTCAAGATAATAACTGAATAAAAAAATTACATATAAATATAAAATTGTAGGTCAGATCTGCCTTTTTACCAATTCAACTTGTTTCTTAGAAATATGTTTCTCTTTAAGCCTTAGGATAGTTTTAGATGCCCGTGAAGGCTATACCCAGGGCCCGGAATTTTTCTCGTGAGCCTTACATCCAGGCCTCCTTAATTATTATTAGAACTTCACATAATTCTGCCCCAACGGGCGGTACAGGTCTCTCGAAATAAATCGATATTATCTGTCTATCTGTCTGTCTCTGTCTGTATGTCCGACGTCTGTCTATCTGTCTTTCCGGGCACTTGGACTACAAACCTTGAGCATGGGCGGAGACCTAGGAGGGACAGGAGGGACGGTCCCCCTATGAAAGTGTTGGGGGGACGACCCATGCATTTGTCCCCCCCCAATGTTTGAGCGTGAAGACTTTTTTGGCGGCGAAAATAGAAAATTTCGTCGAGATTTTGGCCCGACGAAAAAAAAAGGTCATCAACTTTTTTGGCGGCGAAAATATAAAATTTCGTCGAGATTTTGGCCGGATGACGGCGAAAACTATTTTCCCCGAGATTTCGCCGGTCGTCAGAAATTTTTCTGAAAATCTCGCGTCTTTCCGTCCCCCCCAATTCTCGGCCCAGGTCTCCGCCTATGACCTTGAGTTACATAGTTCAATATCTGCCTGCTTCAGCTCTAGGTACGTCTGTGAGGTTTTAAATAGACAGTGGACACTATAAAATTATGATTATCGTCACAGCGAGTTAGTAATAAGGCGACGCACGCGAGTCATTGGCCTAACTAGTCTTATCCTGAGAACGCCATCTCAATAAAAAATAAAAAAGATTCACAAGTTTCATAATTGTGCCAGTAGGTTCATTTGTATGTACCCGAGTAGGCCTGTGTATTTTGTGCATGTTATGTGTGTTTACTTGCATGCGCGCACGCACGTAGCCTACATGTAGTCCTAACGAACTTATTCATGAAAGCTTTAACATTTTAGACTTCTGTTGACGACAAGAGCGAAGCCATGAGTTCAGCATTATTATTGCATTTCTCCATTTCTGTAGCGCCCCTTCAAACACTAAGTCTTGTTCAGAAGCACCCCCGAATGCAGCGCGCACTCTTCATCGGAGCTTCATGCCGAAGTGCCTGAGCAATTGCGAGTGAAGATCCTAACGCGGCATCTTGAAGTGGCTTCTAAGCAGGAACCACCCGGCTCCAAGGTACCGTCGCCACCCCACACCACCGCGCTCCATAATAATGTATTATGAATGTATTATGTATAGAAAGCACTTATACAGCTCTTGAACCACAACACTTCAAAATCCGATTATCTCTGTATCTCTCCTCTCTCCATCTGTTTATCAGTCAGAACGCATTTAGGCTACAACTGCAACTATAAATTACTTTTGAACTCCCTGATAAAGATGACACTAACATGGGCGCCCGCACATAGGGACAAGGGGGCACTTGCCCCCCTGGAGAATTGGCACCTATGTTTTCAACTACCACTTTGGGGATTTTAACAAATTTCTTTGCATTAATGCACCAATGATACGAATGATATAAACAGTGAAAGTCATAATTGTACGTTTAGAGATCTCTATAGAACTAAACATGGTTTTATAACTTTCTGCCTTGCATGTTCAGGCTCTTTCTAAAAACTGTAACAACGACCGTTGGCTTTCAACTCTCCTGCGGGCGCCCATGCAAACAGCAGGCCTATCGATTATGGGCTAGGCCTACTTGAGTGGAATCTAGCTGCAGTGCAAATAATTTATCACAACTGCCGAAAATTTAAATACAAATGCAAAAATTAGAAAATTTCTCAAAGTACACTGAAATTGAAGTGAAGTACAATGAAGTACACGACGCTAGAGGTGGTGTCTCAATAAAAACACCGAGAGGAAGGCAACGGGAAACCACCTCTCTATTTTCCCCAAGATAATGCCAATGACAAAATTACAGAAGAGTGGCGTCGTTGGGCATCTGGATCTGCCGGGAGGCAGCAGACCTAAAGAAGACACTGAAATTACATCAAGGAGATCTGCTTATTTACCAATATTGTAATTATATAAACCAAGTCTGCTATAAGCCAGGCTTCATTTTGTCCATTTTGAGAGCTACCAGTACAGAATCCAGGGAAGTCAAGCTGCAGATAAACTTGGATAAGGGGGCTCTGGTTATCGTGCCTTGGGATTTACACCCAAAACTGGCAAAGAGGTCTCTTCAAAAGAATTGATACCCACACTCGTCTGATCCTCGGATCCTCCTCCTTCCTAAACGACACCTGCATTAACAGCTACTATGGCCCTCTGGCTACCAGACTCGAACCTCTTTCTGACTACTCTGTCTCGATGTAGCACATGTGAAAAGTTGGTGACCTGCGATTGGTGGCGCTTTAGAAGCGGCTAGAGGAGCACTTGCCACTTGAGAACTAACACCTATTTTTCGTTAATTTATTTATTCATTCATTCTATGGACTTATATCGCCGCCTGAGAACTATAATGCTCTATCATGCATTTTTGAAAAAATCGAGTTTGGTATCAATTTCATCAGTGGAGCATTTGCTCTATCATTAGACAAAAAAGCTAGCTGATTGAAGCGGTCGTTTCTTAGTTATAAGTCAGTGTTTAAATGCTCTATCATGCGAAACTGTTTCCAATCTAGACTTTGTTAGTATTATAATGCTCTATCATTGGCATCCAATCACAAGGCTGGATTCGTCATGTTACAGCAAAGCGTTACTGAATAGACTTTGTTAGTATTATAATGCTCTATCATTGGCATCCAATCACAAGGCTGGATTCGTCATGTTACAGCAAAGCGTTACTGAATAGACTTTGTTAGTATTATAATGCTCTATCATTGGCATCCAAATACAAGGCTGGATTCGTCATGCTACAGCAATACGTTACTGAATTTTAGTTTTCTGTGGCAAAATGGTTCATCGTTGAAATAATTTTTTTAGCACAACTAATAATGGACAATACGTTACAAAACTATGATAGAGCAACATAATACTCGGGACGTTATTAAATAAACGCTGCTGCATGTTTAACTTAGAGCATTATTACGACTACATGTACTTTGTCGTTTGGAATTATATTGCTCTAACATGCATTTTTTGCACTTTTTTCCTATTTTCTATATTTTCCCACTTGTTTTCATGAAAATAAACATTATTTTTGTAAGTAAGTCACCAGCGGGTACCTAGAAATGATGATATTATCCTTCAAAAGAATCTAGTTTAGAATTCTTGGCTTAAAACAGTGCCAAAACTTTGAAGTCGTTTTTCTCGGTTTCGCAAAAGTGTATGATAGAGCATTATAGTTCTAAGGCGACGAGATTATAGCGCACCTTTAGTAAACTACTTTTTAACATCTACTTTTTGATTTTTAACAAATTTCTAAGGAAACTATTCGTATTAAAAATTATACACAAAATGAAACTGAGAAATTTGCATGAGAAACCTATTTGTAAAACTATCCGTATTCTTAACTTCCAGCTTTGCATTTTTCAAGCACTTGCTACTAAACATTTAGCCATGACTGTCGTAAAAATTTGGCCCCCCCCTTTGCAAAAATTTCTGCGGGCGCCCATGGACACTAACTTGGCCTATATGCCCCAGTTACTGTAGAGTCGATTACTTCTGGCCAACTCTCACATTTATGTTCGTAATATATTTAATTGATCACTGTTCTTCCTGTTTGCAGCTTGTCACTCAGGTTTTTAATAAACAGAGACATGTGCATAGAGCATATATATATATTCATACATTTTTTATTTATAATATTATTTGTATATATATGTAATATATAGCTCGACTGCACATTTTATCAATTTCGAAGCAATTGAGAAGCAAACTGAATTGTACTTGAGATACGGACGATTGTTATTAATAAAATGATGTGATAAGCACCTGATTGGGCTCCCAATCTGAGGATCAAAGAGCAAGATCTTGGAGTGCAGTTGAGTTGCTATAAATGGGCCTTAGAAGGCAGATTTGGGCTATTGAGTATCATTCGTGAACTGAGTACGATCGCGGTAAATTAGTTTTTCTTTCAAAGGTATACGCAGAGGAACACCATCCACGTAAGCTGCGTACTTATTATGAAGAAATTAATGTAGAGGAAAAATAAACACGTTACATATGCGAGCATGTATGACTTACATGTGCAAGTATTATGCATGCGTGTTTGTATAGGTCTATATATGCTTGCATACCTACCACAGACAAAAATGTAGCTAATGACCACTGTTGCGAATTTTTGTAAGATTATCTAGTAGGCCTAAACTAATTAATCTATATGCCAATTATTAATTATAAGAGTCAGACTAGACAATTTGTTCTTGACGTTATAGACATCTAATTCTTTGACGTTTTAAGAACATAAAACACTAGAGACTAGAAAATTTGTTTCCATGGACAAAGCGATAGCAGCGTAAAGTGGGTTGCCTTGGAAGCTACATGCATAAATATTGTCAGTGGAATTCAAAACCAATAGAAACACAGCATGTTGAAAATAACGGGCACAAAGGAATTGCCATTCTCTGAACGATTGAACGTCAGAGGAGAACTGATGAAGAAGGGATGGTTTCCATGCCTAAGGCTGATGAGGAAGGCGTGGGCGTAACTTTTCGCGGAAACCTCTGCTCACAACTTCTTCCTTCCCTTCTTTCCGTCGGCTTCCTCTGCCCCTTCACAGATATAAATTTAGTATAGAATCTGGTGAGAACTCACCCTCCCTTCCTCTCCTTTTTCACTCTTTCCCCCTTTTGTTTCTCTCGCTGGTGCGATCCACGACCTTTCCATGCACTCACGGATCACTAGGCCTACATCAATATTTAAAAAGCAGCTCTGTCACAAATTTTATCCAGATTCCTCCTATTCTATTCGTTCGTCTCCATCGCCACTTCAATTGTTTCTCAAAGTAGTTTGCATTTGCACTCTTTGCATAGTTGTAGGCCTACTTACCATCACGCCAATCCAGCTGGTAACTTAGAAAAGGACGGATATGAATAAGATTGTTCAAATCAGTGGTGCACAATGTCCGGCCCGCGAGACGCATTTAATGAATGTAGGGGAGACCGGGGTTATATGTTACAATTTTCACTTTTTTGTAAATTGGCTGTTCCTCAGCACCTCAGTTTTCCTAAGGCCAAGGGGGTTTAGTCTATCAATATGTTACACATATATTGGTCACAGTAGATTGTGTTGATAGTTAATGTATTTTGAGCAATATTGGTTTTAGACAAGCGACTGGAATGTAACAAATAACCCCGAAAGGGGGGTTACATGTTACAATCCTCTGGGTTGCAATGTTACACAGGTAGAATTGACATTTTTACAGTAAATGTAGTGATTATTAAACAGGAACATCAATGACAAAAATAAACTGAACTACTAGTTAAATCAGAAATCAGTTAAATGGGTCTACTTAAGCTTAGACCTATAGTCAGAGTACAGTTGTGGCATATATAGGCTACATAATAATCGTTTCCATCAGTGCGATTGCATATATGTATGTATGTATGTATGTATGTATATATATATGTATATATATATGTATGTATGCATGTATGTATGTATGTATGTATGTATGTATGTATGTATGTATGTATGTATGTATGTATGTATGTATGTATGTATGTATGTATGTATGTATGTATGTATGTATGTATGTATGTATGTATGTATGTTTGCATGCATATTTGTATGTATTCACGTATGTATATAGGCAGGTATGTAATTATATATCTGCATAATCGTGTATATGTGTAATTATGTATATGTGTATTATGTATCATGTCCATGTATGTATATGTAATCGTGTATCTGTAATTATGTTTAATGTATGAATGCATGCATGTGTGCTATTTATGTGTTATACTACACATACATGTAGGTTGCATACATAACATATAGCCTAGCGGCTATATCTTACGTATGTAACATATGGCCTCCTATATGTTACATATGTAACAAATAACCCCTAGGCATATGTAACATATAGCCCCTAGGCACATCTTCGGAAACAAAAAGATTTCACACATACAACTGTCAAGCTACATCACTAGTAATATTCTGTTTATAAACACATATCACTAAGCCACCAACACGCCGAATATGACCACCGAAGTACTAAAACTGGCCGCAGAAATTACAAAAGTACGCACTTGCCATTGAAAAAAATATCAGCTGAAAAAACGTTTTTTTATCCTAAATTGGCCACGCTGTCTAATAAATCAACAGCTCCGCCACTATACCTGCAGGACAACTCGGCGCATTCGCTGGAACATAGATATACTCTACAGATAAGCAAACACCATATATATGATCGTTATAACATATAACCCCTGTAACATATAGCCCCGGTCTCCCCTACACATGGAAATTGAACCAAGGGAGTCCCGCAACCAATCAGACAATGAGCTTGAATTTGCCTCATGAATATTCATGTTAGGTCTCTAGCCATAAGTAAGAAATATACGAATGAGCTTCGGAATTTCATATTTTTTAGGAATAATTCGCTTCAAGAAGCATATAACTCGGTATGAAAAGAGTTATCGTATAATACATGCATGTAAGTGATATTGTGATCTTGTGACATTGTGCGTGTGCAAGCAAATTTGGAACAAAACGTAATTCTTTTGAACGAAGCGCTGTTAAGTCAGTAGAAACTTGATTTCTATTTTTAGAACGGAAAATCCGTGTTGGAAATTGGATCGTTTACTAAGGAACTTTATACAAGAAAATAGGGTGTCTAACGACAAAATTTTAAAATGCTTTTCAAATACATCTGTCTAACTCCGTCACTGGTTGCACTCTGCGAATACCAGTCCCATGCCTGAATAAAGAAGGAGGGCGTCGCAAGTGAGCTTCGTTATCACTCAGTGACGCTAAACTGCAAAATAGGATCATATATAATATTACATAGCTGCAGATTCTGTGAATAGAAACAGCTGCAACTAACTAATCACCTTGATCATCCATCCTCAAAACAAAACTACTCGACCTGAAACGGAAGCTGGATTAAGGTGTTTATATCTCTGAAATGGAAGCTGGATTAAGGTATCTCTGTATGTGAAGTGGAAGCTGGATTAAGGTATTTATATCTCTAAAATGGAAGCTGGATCAAGGTAATTTTATATCTGAAATAGAAGCTGGGTTAATGATAAAACGCTTGAAAAATGGAAGCTGGAATAAGTTTTTTCTATATCTGAAATGGAAGCTGGAATAGGGTATTTTTTATATATGAAGTGGAAGCTGGGCTAATGAAAAACGCTAGAGAAATGGAAGATGGATGAAGGTTCCTTATAGCTGGATTGACGACAATAACGCTTGAAAAATGGAAGCCAGGTTAAGATATTTTTATATATCTTCAATTGAAGCTGGATGAAGGTATATTTATATCTGAAAAAGATGGTGGATCGACTTTCCAGGTGAAACGGAAGCGGATGCATGTTGAAATACATGAATGAAAATCACCAATCCAATTTCCATTTCTTAAGCTTTTTGTCATTCATCCAGCTTCTATTTCAGATATATAATAACCTTCATCCAGCTTCTAATTAAGATATAAAATGCCTTGATCCCGCTTCCATTTCTTAAGCTATTTATCATCCATCCACCTCCAATTTAATCAAAAAGATTTTCATGAATCCACCTCCAATTTAAGGCAAGATATTTTCATCCATCCAGCTCCAATTTAAGGCATGACACTTTCATCTATCCAGTTCCAATTTAGGGCTGGACATTTTCATCAATCCAGCTTCTATTTTAGATATGAAAATACTTATTCTGGTTTCCTTCACTCCAACCGCTAAAATTTTAACAAGACGATTTTAGTCAATCTAAATCCGACTTCTATCTAAAATTGAAGCATTTTCATCAATCCAACTTCTAGTTAGCAACGCGATTATTTCGTGTAACCATCTTCAATTTTAAAAATTCATTTTTACATTCATGCAACTTCATTCAGGAAACGTTCTTCGGGGAAAGAGTAGGCCTATCTAAAGAATGATTGATTGGTATAACGGCACTTCTGCACAGATTATTGTCATTTCGCAGATTCGGCGAGTTAAACAAAAATCACTGTTTACAACAGATTCCTGCTATTTACCAAACTAACGCAACACAATTGACTTAATGAATATTCAATATGCAGTAAATGTTGAATATTCATAGCGCAGTAAATGTCATTCTTGAAATGGCGACAGCTGATTTGTTGTGGGTGTTCCTTGGTTCAATTTCCATGTGTACTTTCATTAAATACCCGCGGGACACATCCGGTCCGCGACAGGTTGTCGTAATGCCCGCTATGACCAACAGGAAAGGCAACTATTTAAGAGCCGAAATTAACATTAAGTCTACAGTGGCGCACACCTCTAATTTCAGGCAGAAGCACACAACTGTCGCCGCCATCTTTCTTGTCTTTTGCTGTATCTTTCCGTTGTATTGGATGCGTGATTAATAATATTATTACCTTTTCAATAACGGTTGTAAAATGTAAATACGAAATGACCGACAGTCGGAAGGCGAAAGGTTGACGGGGAAAACAGACAGTTTCAAGACGAGTGGACGGAGCTTTATTGTTTTCTTCAACAACAGAAGAACGTCATTTGGAAGCACCTAACTCTGTGAACAGACATTTTCACTGATGAAGCTGAACGAAAGAAGCAAACGGAATCAATTAGGCTATGTGACGACCATCTTGAAGAAATTCTGCGTCTGTCAACTACAAATATTCAACCTGACATCTCTAAGGGGCCGTCCATAAAGTACGTCACGCTCCAGGGGGGAGGGGGTGTAAGAAAGTGTGACAGTTTGTGACAGGGGGGAGGGGTCAGGCCATGTGTGACGTCACACATTTTTAAAAAATTCTTTATTATATTTTTTGTTCTTAGTACCTAAAATCCGACCCGGTCCGGCCAGGCGTGTCTAAAACCCGGCCTGGCGGGATAAAAGTTGATTTCCCGTCACTATCAAAGCGTTTAGGGACACACGTCACAATCAGAGGGATTAGGGATAGTATCCTAGGGTTTAGAGGGTTAGGTAAATGGTTATGTTTAAAAAAATTTTCTCGAAAGTGTGACGTACTTTAGGGGGGGGTTCGAGATTTGTGACAGTTTGTGACAGGGGGGAGGGGGGTCAAAAATGGTCAAAAATAGCGTGACGTACTTTATGGACGGCCCCTAAGCTATAGTTGCAGAAATGCAGCCGCAACCATCACACAGACATGCGCAGTCTGTGGTCAATGAAAAACTATTATTTTGTGGCAACCTAGAAGTGCTATAAGTACCCTTTCTATATAACTCTTAACAATTACTTTTACCTGTGTTTTACTGCGCGCGTCGTCTCAATAAATTTGACGTGCATTCATCTTACAATTACATAGTCTGAGTTGTCACACTTGTTTGGCCCCCGAAGAGTTTATGAAATCGGTTAGTGGCCCGTGGCTGAAAAAGGTTGCGCATCACTGGTCTAAATAATTTTAAAGGCGCTCCGCGACACACAGCGCTTTATTTATCAATATTATTTATTTAAAATTTACTTCCCCCTGTAAAATCGAATGCAGTAGGCCTATCGGGTCTTAAGAAGAATTGATTGCTCTAAAAGCATTCTTGTAACATGCATGAATATTATGATGGAGTGAAAAAAAAGAAAATCAGATAATCGAAGAATAATAAATACCAAAACTTGCCCAATGGCATGGGGTTAAGAAATGTGTAAAAAGTTTTGAAAAATATCAATGTCTTCAACTCCCACCAGAGGGCCAAAGTTGCGAAAAATTGCATTTTTGAGAGAACATTAAATTTCAGGTTTTCTTAAGCAATTATTATTCTTAGAACAAATGTGTAAACTACCATTCAATATATCGTCGGAAAGAGTTCTTAAAAACTGAAGAAAATGATGACTCTGACCCTCCACACTACATACATACATACATACATACATGTACATACATACATACATACATACATGTATGTATGTATGTATGTATATGTGAGGCGCGGTGGTGTAGTGGTGGCGTCATTGCCTTGAAGCCGGAAGGTTCGAGGTTCGAATCCACCTCGCCGCGTAAGGACCTTGGGCAAGTCCTTCACTCACAATTGCTCAGCGCTTCGGCGTCAAACTCCGATGCAGTGTCCGCTCTGCATTCGGGAGCGCCTCTGAGTAGAGAGAGCTTGAAGGGGCGCTATAACAAGTGCACATACATACATACATACGTACATACATACATACATACATACATACATACATAGCGTACATACATACACACATACATACATACATACATACCTACATACATACATACATACATACAAACATACATACATACATACATACATACATACATACATGCAGACATACATACATGCATACATTACATGCATTATGCATACACAACTTCATACATGGTACATACATACATACATGTACATTCATACATGCATGCATACATACGTACATACATACATATATACAATATACATACATACATACATACATACATACATACATACATGCATACATACATACATACATACATACATACATACATACATACATGCATACCTACATGCATACATAAAAGATACATACATACATACATGTATACATACATGCATACATACATACATACATACATACATACATACATACATACATACATACATACATAAAACATGCATACATACATACTACATTCGTACATGCATTCGCATTTTCATGCAGAATACATACATATATACATAAAAAAATACATACATACATACATACATACATACATGTACATACATACAAACATACATAATACATGCATACATATGTACATACATGCACACATACAGGCTTACATACATACATAAATGCATACATGCATACATACATACATACATACATACATACATACATACATACATACATACATACATACATACATACATACATACATACATGCATACATGCGTGCATGCGTACATACATACAAGCATACTTGCATACATACATACATCCATACATCCATACATACTTTCATACATACATTTATAATACATACTTGCATACCTGCATACAAACATACAAGTACACAGACACACTCATACAAACATACAAACAAACAAACATACATACATACATGCTTACATACATACATACATACAATGTCATACATACATACATACATACATACATACATACATACATACATACATACATACATACATACATACATACATACATACATACATACATACATACATACATACATACATACATACATAAATACATACATACATACATACATACATACATACATACATACATACATACATACATACATACATACATACATACATACATACATACATAAATTCATACACACAGTCATGTGGAATTGTATATACATGTTCACTGTTCGCCTAATGCAACTAAATCTCTATGAAATATTTTATCAGCATTCTGTGTAGCCTCTTTGTTTTTCAGATTTGTCATTACACAACTTCCTCAGAGATGAGGCTTTCACTGCTTATCCTCGTGTATCTGGTAGCAACAGCTGCTGCCCAGACGACTCCGAGCGACGCAGGTAGTAAATATTCCCTGTATGAACTAATCATGCTTCGTGATAAAGCTAACTAAGTATTCCTCCGAAACAGGACGTTTGGCGCCGCCGTTTTGCGCCGGGCGTTTTGGCGCAGGAGTTTTTTTATGAATATAAATGTTTGCCTAAATGGAATTTGGATGGATAAAACTAATTCTTGGCGTAAGTAGAAGTTGGGTTTATGGAAATAACTGTTCCTGTCAATGGAAGTTGGATGAAACTGAGTCTTTGCTGCAATAGAAGCTTGCTGGATGGAAACCTACTCTGCCGAAAGTCGGATCGACGAAAAAAATGCATGTATAAATGGAAGCTGGATTGATGAAAAAACCTCTTGGTTGAATAGAAGTTGGAATGAAGATAATTATTTTACCTTAAATAGAAGTGGGGCTGATAAAGATTCTCGATTAAATCGGACTTTCCTCGAGGATATATAATTATTGTTTAAATAGAAGTTGGAATGATAAAAATAATTGTCGTTCCAGTAGAAACTGGATTGGGGAAAATGATTCTTGTAAAGGCAGAAGTCGGATTACTGTGTACTGACCTTGAAAGAGAAAACTGCCGGCGCCAGAACGGCGGCGCCAAAACCGTCGCGCCAAAACGGCGGGGCCAAAATGTGCTGTGCCCTATTCCTCCTAGTATTCGCTCCCTGCAGTCTTTTCATGTAGTCAAACGAGAATTTTCTGCTTACATCCAACAAAGAGGATAAGTCACACATTTTGGGAAAATGTGGGTGGCCTAACATGGGAGTGTGCACTCGTGTCCGTGCATATAACTAAATATCTGTACTTTATTTTTCCTAACTCACTCACCTGTTATTTGTATACAGCTATACAGAGTGCGCCAAAAAAGACCCCCTAGGTTTTTTGCCAATATCTTGACCAAAAGTAAGAATTTTCAAATGACATTTTACAGTCTTAAGGACAATTCATATGTACACATGATGATCAGATTTCATCAAAATATTTCAAACACATCAAAAGTTACATCACTTTTAGTGAGGTCACCAATCCTTTTTTGACGATTTAAAAATGCGAGGCAACAAAAAGTAACAAATAAACCAATCTAATTATTCTGGCCAATATCTTGGCCAAAAAAGAATATCGAAATGAAATGTTATACGGAGACAACTCGTATCTGCACATGATGGTCAGATTCCATAAAAATATTTCAAACAGAACAAAAGTTATACCACTTTTAGGGAGGTCATCCACCGTTTTTTGACGATTGAAAAACGAAACGCAAAAAAGTGACAAAACACAGTTTTTGTTCTCATCTCAAATAATTGGTATCAAATAGCCTTGATATTGCCAGATGATCATTATATTATTACTATTTAAAAAAAGAAACAGGGTACCAGCGTAGCTGCGCGTCACTGAGAAGTCACTTAACAAGATGACAATCAAATTGGTAAATAAGGATTCTGTCAGAATAATCAACAGGTCCTTCAAGATCTTTGCAAAAAGACTCAAAAGAGGTTTTGGCACTGGTGGCGGGCACGTTAAACACAAGTTGTGAGGCACTAACAAGTTCATTTGACAGCAGTTATTTGAGATGAGACTGAATAAAAATCGTGTTTTTGCAACTGTTTATTGCGTTTCGTTTTTGAATCGTCAAAATACGGTGGGTGGCCTCACTAAAAGTGGTGTCACTTTTGTTCTGGTTTAAATATTTTGATTAAATCTGACCATCATGATTGTGTAAATATGAATTGTATTTGAACCTTTGAAATTTCATTTTGAAATTCTTTTTTCTGGCCAAGATATTGGCAAAAAAATTCATTTTTTGCGTTTCTTTTTGAATCGTCAAAAACCGGCGGGTGGACTCGCTAAAAGTGTTATAACTTTTGTTGTTTTTGAAATATTTTTATGAAATCTGACCATCAGGTGTAAATATGAATTGTCTTTAGAACTGTATAATTTCATTTCGAAATTCTTACTTCTGGCCAATTATTGGCAAAAAACCTAGAGGGGTCTTTTCTTTGGCGCACCCCGTACATGAGTCATGTATATTATATCTTTATTATAGCAAGGCCTATATGTATTTAGTAATTACTTTAAAATTTATTTATATTTTTACTATTATGTTATCACGTTTAAGCAGCTCTATTGACTGCCTCTACAAAGTCTACATGTACAACTCTACAATGTCATGTAACTGCGCGCATTAAGTTCAAAATTCTCACTTTGGTCCCCAAAGCACAACGGGTCTTGTCCCACATATCTAGCCAATGGAATTTACAGGCCAGTTTCAACCTCCTCGCATTGTCCACTCCGCTCTTTCAACAGATTAATCTTCTGGTACCTCCTACTTGAACGGCTATGGCTTAGTCCCGTTCCTTTACATCAATTGGTGCCTTTCTTTGGAATACTCTGTTTCCTTCCACTGGATCTCAACTTCTGACTGGCAATCCCTCCTCCTCATTTTCTTTTCTCAAAACCTATTTCTTCCCTCGTGGCCCTGCGCACTGGGAACGCCTCTGAACGGTTCACCCTAGTAGAGGCGCTTTATAAATGTTCCTATACAATGCAATACAATATAATAGTTAAGATTTTAATATTGTGTTTTGTCATTTGACATTCGGCTAATACATCTATTTAATCCAGCGCTCTCAGGTGGCCCTGGCTGGCGGAACCTTCGGCCCCCTTTTGGGTATCCTGGGTAAGCCGACATGTCTGACAACTACTATGATGTACTTACGAAATGTTATGAAATAATATTTGCTGAATAAAATGTTATGTTATGTTATGTTTAGTCTTGCATCGCAGTCCATCCCATAGCCGTAGTGAATGTGGTAGCAGCACACTGTTTAATTTCATGTCAGAGAACCATTGCATTGCCATGAATGTAAAACCTCATGTTTGGGTTAGGACTTTGGGTACATGGTCGATTTACCCTGCTGTTCGTCACATATAAAGTTGTGGATAATTTACCCCATTTACCAAGGCGTGTCGACAAGAACCAAGATGAGATTGTATGGAGCTCTTGTAGTGCCGGTACTGCTGTATGGATCCGAGTACATGCTGGTGCTTGCGCAAGGAGGACGAAAGGAGACTACTAGTGGCCGAAATGAGCTGGCTGCGGGGAATACTGGGCAGAAGTAGAAGGGAAAGGATCAGAAATGAGAAGACCAGAGAAGAACTGGGAGCGGAGGAAGCAATAGTGGACAAAATCAAGAAGAGAAGACTCACGTGGTTTGGACATGTATCAAGAATGGACGACAGAAGACTGCCAGTTGCGGCTTTGCACGGCAATGGGGAGGGACAGAGAAGTAGAGGACGTCAAAGAAAAACATGGATCGACAACATAACAGAAGATCTAGAGGAAAGGCACATGGATATGAGGAATGCCATGTATACCATCAAGGATAAAGCAGCGTGGAGACCCCATGTAAAAGCCTCATCGTCGGCGCGGCCGGACGGAGGAGAGCAATGATGATGATGATGATGATGATGATGATGATGATGATGATGATGACCCCATATTTATTGCCTTTCCGCATACATGCACGTCTTCCACCCAATTGCTTTAAATCACAGATCGCACAAAGATCAAAGTAGGCCTATTATTGTTATGCACAATGCAGTTACTGGCATATTTGGACATGCATGGGCTACTCCCCTCTCAACAGTCAGGTTTCCGTAGAAATCAGTCTACTGAAAATCTTTTGGTTCGCCTATTGTCTGATTTGTATGGCGCCATAGACCGTGGTCAGGTCACACTTTTAGCTCTATTTGATGTTAGTGCCGCTTTTGATGCTGTTGACCACTCTATCTTGCTACATCGTCTCTGTTTCCTTTGGTTTGACTGGTGCTCCTTTAGTATGGCTTCGCTCTTTTCTTTCTGGGCACACTAACTGTGTGGTTTTGGGTGCCTCTAGGTCGTGTTGGGTCTCAGCCCCTTTTGGTGTGCCACAGGGTTCAGTGTTGGGCCCTTTACTGTACGTCCTCTATACAGCTGGTATTAGTTCCTTGTTGTCTGCATATGGTCTCCTGCACCAACTCTATGCTGATGACGTGCAGGGCTGCAGGCCTATGCTCACTGCTTTGCCGCTGATGCATTGTCCACTGTGTCTTTAATGTCCAATGCCATTGATACTCTCTCATCATGGATGGCATCTAATCGTTTGCTACTAAATCACTCTAAAACTCAGTTCATCTGGTTTGGTACCCGCAGGCAATTGACATCCATTGACCTGCACTTAATAGCAGCAACTTTCCCTGATATCTCGTTCTCTCTCACAGTGCGAGACCTTGGAATTACTTTGGATCAAGAGCTCCATTTCTCAAAGCATGTCAATTTGGTCACTCGTAGTTGCTACTACCAGCTTCGTCAACTCCGAGTTGTCTCAAGATCTCTCTCTCTCTCTCTCATAGTGCTACTGTGACTCGTGTGCATGCCTTTGTAACTAGTAGAATTGATTACTGCAGTTCGGTACTTGTGTGTCTGACACTTGGACTAATTGGGCGCCTTGAAAGAGTTCTACGTTCGGCTGCTCGCCTCATTTGCCGCATTCCTAAATAATATGTAAATATGCCCCCGTCTCTGCTTATATTCGGGACGTTCTCCACTGTTCCCTGTTTCACAACGCATCTCCTACCGAGTTGCTGCACTTGTTTGGCGATGCCGTCTTTCTTGTGCTCCATCGTACTTGTCTAGCCTTTGTCGACCTATCTCAGACCTTGCAGCCCGTCGAACTCTTCGCTCGGCGGCAACGGGTGAGCTTTTGGTTCCGCGGGCTCGAACTTCTATCAGACAGCGCTGAGCCTTTTCTGTTGTTGGTCCCGCTATCTGGAATGGCCTCCCACTTACCTTGCGACTTATGTCTAGGATAAATTCCCCTGCATTTTTTAAGTATCTCAAATCCTATTTTTTTTAGCTGTGTCTGGGCTGGGAGCGCCTCTGAGTAGGTTTCTTGAAGAGGCGCTATATTAGTTCTCGAAATGAATGAATGAAGAGTGCAATTTCGTTTCATATGTTGGTAGGCCCCCTTTCCCCGCAGTTCTAGCTATTTTATTAGCCAAATTCTTGGTTAGGCCATCAGTTTCATGACGCACAATGATTGTAGCCTATGGATGGATCCAGATTTGACGAGGGCTTATGACAACAGAGACCGTTTACCTCGAAACAAATTTGTTTGGCATAATACAGCTCTTTTTTGTTGTAGCCTATTCTTCTTATGATTTATTTTAGATCCTGCGAAAATTTTAAATAGTGGTAGGTTACCTTCAGATCCTCTTACTGATTTTTGTTCTATCGTTTATTCTTTTCATCATTGACTCGTGGAATTTAATCAAGATATCGGATCAGAAGTTATTTTCCGAGCATACCTGCAATCCTACATGTAACAAGTCATTAAGCGAATGTTTCCCTATAAATGTCTTCTTTCGCTACAGTCTGTGGTAACACCTCGTACTATGGTCCATCCGGAGTTATCAGTTCTCCCAACTACCCTGGCAACTACTCTAACAATCTCAACTGCAACTACAACATATATGCATCAGCGAAAAGTTTGTTGTCGTTTTCCTTTGAATCGTTCGACACCGAGACATGCTGCGATGAACTGACAGTTAGTTTTGCAGTATCTTATTTGGCTTAATAGTTGTAAAAGCTACTCTTTTAAATCACTTCTTTTCCCAGTTCCATTGTCAAACAATTTGAAGAAAAATTAATAAACCGCCGTGAAGTTCCTTTTGGTTGCTACATGATAACTTCTTCTTCTTTTCCTTCTCCTTCTCCTTCTCCTTCTTGTTGTTCTTGTTGTTCTTCTTGTTCTTCTTCTTCTTCGTCTTCTTCTTTTTCATCTTCTTCTTCTTCATCATCTTCTCCTCCACCTACTCCTCCTCCTCGTCGTCGTCCTCATCCTACTCTTCCTCTTCCTCTCTCTCCCTCTCCCATTTTCTCTTCTTCCTCCTCCACCGCCTCGCCCTCCTCGTCCTCCAGCTGGTCCTCATCTCCTTCTCACTCACTCTCTTTCTCTCCCTCTCCCTCCCCTCTCCCTCTCGCTCTCCCTCTGCTTCGCCCTCTCCCTCTCCCTATCCCTTTCCCTCTCGCTCACCCTCTCCCTCTCCCCCTCCTTCTCGATCTACCTCTTCCACACCCTCTTCCTCCTCATTCTCGACCTCTCCTCCCGACTCCATCTTCGACTCCGCTTCCCTCTTCCTCGTCCTCTTCCTCCTCGTTTTCCTCTTCGTCTTCGTCTTCCTCCTCCTATCCTCTTCCTCTTCTTCTTCTTCTTCTTCTTCTTCTTCCTCCTCCTCCTCCTCCTCCTCCTCTTCCTCTTCTTCTGCTTCTTCTTGTTCTTCCTCCTCCGCTTCCTCTTCTTCTTCCCTTCCTCTTCCTGTTCTCTTCCTCTTCCTCTTCACTTATCTTCTTCTTGTTCTTGTGCTTCTTGTGCTTCTTGTTCTTGTTCTTCTTGTTTCTGTTATTGTTCTTGTTTTTATTCTTCTTGTTCTTGTTCTTCTTGTTCTTCCTGTTCTTGTTCTTCTAATCCTTCCTCTTCTTGTACTTCTTGTTCTTCTTATTCTTGTTTTCGTTCTGGTTTTGTTCTTCTTGTTCTTGTTCCTGTTCTTGTTCTTCTTTTTCTCGTTCTTGTTTCTCTCGTTTTTGTTCTTTTTGTTCTTGTTCTTCTTGTCGTTGTTCTTCTTGCTCTTGTTCTTCTTGTTATTGTTCTATTTGTTCTTGTTTTTGTTCTTTTTGTTACTCTTCCTTTTTCTCTTCTTATTCCTCTTCTTCCTCCTCATCCTCTTCTTCTTTCTCTTCCTCTTTCTCTTCATATTCCTCTTCTTATTCCTTTTCCTCTTCCTCCTCCTCCTCCTTGGCCTCTTCCTCTTCCTCTTCTTATTCCTCTTCCTCTTCCTCTTCTTCTTCCTCCTCGTCTTCTTCTTCCTCTTCTTGTTCTTCTTGTTCTTCCTTTTCTTCTTGTTCTTATGGTTGGGGTTAGGGTTATTCTTGTTATTGTTCTTCTTCTTGTTCTTCTTGTTCTTCCTGTTCTTGTTCTTCTTGTTCTTGTTCTTTTTATTCTTTTTTTGTTCTTCTTGTTCTTCTTCCTCTTTTTTCTTTTATTTCTCTTCCTCCTCTTCCTCCTCCTCCTCTTCCTCCTCTTCTTCTTCCTCTTCCCCTTTCTCTTCATATTCCTCTTCTTATTCCTCTTCATATTCCTCTTCCTCCTCCTCCTCTTCCTCTTCCTATTCTTCTTCCTCTTCCTCTTCTTATTCCTCTTCCTCTTCTTCTTCCTCCTCGTCTTCTTCCTCTTCTTTTTCTTCCTCTTGTTTCTCTTGTTCTTCTTGTTCTTAGGGTTAGAGTTAGGGTTAGAGTTCTTCTTGTTCTTCTTCTTCTTGTTCTTCTTCTTCCTCTTCTTGTTCTAGTTCTTGTTCTTGTTCTTCCTCTTCTTCCTCTTCTTTCTCTTCTTCTGCTTCTGCTTCTGCTTCTTCTTCTTCTTCTTTTTCTTCTTCTTCTTTTTCTTCTTCTTCTTCTTCTTCTTCTTCTTCCCTCTCCTTCTCCTCCTCCTCCTCTTCTTCCTCTTCTTCTGCTTCTTCTTCTTCCTCCTCCTCTTCCTGTTCTTCTTCTCTTCCTCTTCTCTTCTCCTCTTCTTCTTCTTGTTCTTCTTGTTCCTGTTCTTGTTCTTATTCTTCTTGTTCTTCTTCATATCCTTCTTCTTGTACTTCTTGTTCTTCTTCTTCTTGTTTTTGTTCTTGTTTTTGTTCTTCTCGGTTCTTGCTCTTGTTCTTGTTCTTCTTGTTCGTGTTCTTGGTCTTGTTCTTGTTCCTCTCGTTCTTGTTCTTGTTCGTCTTGTTCTTGTTCTTCTTGTTTTTGTTCTTTTTGTTCTTGTTTTTGTGCTTCTTGTTCCTCTTTCTCTTCCTTTTTCTCTTCTTCCTCCTCCTCCTCTTCCTCCTCCTCTTTCTCCTTCTCTTCATATTCCTCTTCTTATTCCTCTTCCTCTTCCTCCTCTTCCTCTTCCTCCTCCTCCTCCTCCTCCTCCTCCTCCTCCTCTTCCACTTCATCTTCCTCTTCTTATTCCTCTTCCTCTTCCTTTTCTTATTCCTCTTCTTCTTCCTTTTCCTCTTCTTCTTCCTCCTCGTCTTTTTCTTCCTCTTCTTCTTGTTCTTCTTGGTCTTCTTGTTCTTGTTCTTATTGTTTTTCTTGTTCTTCTTGTTCTTCTTATTCTTCTTCTTGTTCTTGTTTTTGTCGTTGTACTTCCTCTTCTTCTTTTCTTCTTCTTCTTCTATGCAGCTCAAGTAACGTTTTTCTCCCTATACAGTAGACACTAGACAGTCTTAGGTTAGACACTGATAAACTAGAATAGACCGGTGTCACGCTATAAAGTCTTCTCCGATTCAAAGTCTTCCCCAAACTGAATCTCCTCTTTGCTGAAAGTCTGTATTTGAAAAAATTTCTAATATAAAAAGCATATATATTTTCTTTTTATATTATTTATCGACGTAAACCAATAAGACAACAACTTGTTTAGTTGGCTTGATTTGGTTGTGGATTGAGTGATGACGCGTTTTACGAGGGATACATCATACAGGTGCTCGACTGAGGTAGGCGAATGAGGAAAGGCTGACTGATCTCGATTCTGCAGATGATTATTGTTATGTTAGACGGTAGTTTGAGAGGCATGAAAGAACTTATATCCAGGACGCATTTAGATGCGGCGAAAGTAGGCTTGGCGTAGCGGGGAAAATAACCGTGGCTGTCAATGTTGTAGGCCTACACTAACGGCTTTATCTGATCACCTATAAATTTTATCGTAATCGTAATCTCCAAATTATTTTCTAAACAGCTACTCGAAAGCCAAGCGGGTGACACCAGATTATTCACGAGCGCTGCGTTGAGTCAAAGGGTTGTCCGTGAGAGTAGTCTATGGTGGTCCGGGTCGACTGTCATCATCATGAAGCATGCCCTCTTGGGGCGTTGCATGATGCGGCAACAAACTCTGAATATTGTTGCTACATCATTTTCGTAGGCTGAGAGTTCCTCGGTTGAGTCGCCACTCCAACGCGAGTAGACCAGATCCAGGCAGGTTGATCATCCGGGCGTTGACTACCTTAGTCATCCGTCTTCACTCCATGACCCTGGAGCAGGGGCGTTGACTACCTCAGTCATCCGTCTTCACTCCATGACCCTGGAGCAGGGGCGTTGACTACCTCAGTCATCCGTCTTCACTCCATGACCCTGGAGCAGGGGCCGTTGACTACCTCAGTCATCCGTCTTCACTCCATGACCCTGGAGCAGGGGCGTTGACTACCTCAGTCATCCGTCTTCACTCCATGACCCTGGAGCAGGGGGTTGTTGTTTTAGGCTAGCCCAAAGCCGGATGCAGTTTAACGTCATACCCAGGACTAATCTCGATTAGCCCATTTCACGCTGAATGGTACAGACTATTTCGTCGACGGAGGAAAATATTCTCTCTCCCGGAGACTTTACTTCAGAATTATACTCTTCGAGGGACGGTTTTATTCTGGAACAGATCCGCCGGAGGAGAATCTGTTTCGAAATAAAGTATCCGTGAGAAATTTTAGGGGAGACTCTGTCACGCGACACCGATCTCCATTGCCCAGTAGCTCAATGGATAACACGCTTGCGTAGAGAGCAATATTTAACGAGTTCGCGTCCAGGACAGGACAGACGTGCTTTATAGGCTACTATTAGCACCGATTATTGCAGGTTGTCTGTTCTATTAAGAGTCAAGATTGATGTGTTCTGCAATCTGAGTTCCTGTAAACTGTTTGAACTGCATAATCGTACACTGTAACCAATGTAGGCCTAATCGGTTGCGGTCTTGTTCAATAAACGAAAATTATTTTTAGGCCGGAAATTGCTAGAGTTAGACCGTTGAAGTTAAATGCAGCATCGTAGCAACTGAAATATTTATGTAGGTCTACAGTGTCTACACTGCAGAAGACTGCAACTCTTAATCTAATATAATTATAAAAAATTATGTCCCTCTGTATGAATGTATGTATGCTGTCCCAAGAAAAGCACTGAAACGGCAGACTTTCGGTTCAAGAATAGGTTTCAAATCATTTTTATGCAAATTTATAGGTCAACGCGACATTTCTGCTCTCAATCTTATAATATAATTCCGGAAGTTTGTCTTTCCATATGCTAGTCTGTACGGATTTTGTCTCCTCGTAACAAAATAGGGTCGGAAATGAAACGGCGTCGGTTTAACCCGTCGGAGGTGAGGTGGGGTGTGACACACCCCAGAGGCATTCTACTTTAAATTTTTTGCGGAAAACATGGAGCCAGTTCTAATTATTTTTTGCTACCTTTGTGAATATGAAATACGGACACTTTACCACAATTTCAGATAATTTGAACGAACAGTTTTTTTAAAATTTTGTTGCATATTTAAAGGAAATTGCATTTTTTCGTATACAAACAATTATACATGTTGATTTTATGAGCCATGATTTGGCATGCGAGTGTGCCTTCAACATGTCAATTCTGTGTTGGCATTGAGAAGGCTGACGACAATGATGGCTAAAACATTTTATGCTGTATTAAAAATATATATTATGGTTATTCGTGCATTTGATAATGTTGCACATGAAGACCCAAACTTGCATGGGTTAAGTACACTTTGGATGGGTTCACCTTCTGGTCATCTAATAAGGATTGAAAGCAGATATTTGTTCCTGGTAATCGTCTGTTTAGTTGATTATTGATCATAGAAGAATAGTTTAACTCAACTTAGTATTTTCCATTTGATATCGCGGCTTGAAAATAAAAATATGTATTGGGGTTTGTCAAACCCCACCTCACCTCTGGTGTTACAAATCGTCACCTCACCTCCGAAGTAGGGTGGTTCAAAAAAATAAAATTCAAGCTAGATACCAAGACACCCTCTCAATTTGTTAGACCTGTCAATAGTATTATTGACACCAAATTTCAACTTCCTAGTCCAGCTGGAATATTGTGCTCAACGACATAGAAATATTACCATATAGTTGTATTGGATAGAAATCTTGATTCATTGTAGCTTGATCAAAAACCTCAACCATTGTCGTGTAGATGACCTTGAAACAGTTTCTGTTGTGCTATTATACTTACCGCAGTCAAGACTAGACTGCTGTTTAGCCATCAATTGACAAATGTACTTGATAGCAATGACATATTATACGCTGATCTGATCATGAAGCATTGAGATTGTTGGTGTCAATCACGGCGCAGCAGCGCTTGTGTGCGATCTTTTGTCCTGTCACTTTCACGAAATACCATTCACATGGAGTGCTTACGATGACCAGGATGGAGCATGCTGAAGCTGTAAGATCTGAATTTGTACCCACTTGCAGCACACTGGATATGTTGACCGCCTGTCAGTGCTAGTTTCAGGTGATGGTGTGGTTAAACTCTTTATTGTGCCCAACTTTCCCTCTATGCAGGATATAATTTAAATCCAAGGTCTTTCATTATCTTCTGAACTTAACCCTATATTGCACAGCGAAAACCATGGGTGATAAACTTTAACATTTTATTAAAGTAACTTCCGCGTATGCGAAAAATATGCGGTTTGCAGCGTTATTCTGTAAATTGATTTGCATTCGCGAGATGGCGATAGCAGAAAATCAGTTTGTTGCCCCAGGTTAACACTGTCCCACACCCCGTGAAAGTGTTATGTTGCCTGGGGTTAACAGTGTGCAATATAGGGTTTTAATATGAAGACTCACTGATAATATCCAAACCTTGATCTTTGATTCAACACATGTCAACACCTGGTGTTTTAGAGGAGTAGACGTTTTTCAAGAAGACATAATAGGTAACAAGTTTCTGTGGCTGGCCTGCTGTCGTCATTGGGATGGAGCTGATTTTAGGGAAAATCTCCATTTTGTGTTATGGTTCATCCAATTCAAAATATAATGCAATATTTAAGAGATTTAAGAATATGTGGGATGGTATAACACGTGACAACATCCGAGGTCTATAAGTCGTATCCATTACGGAAGCCTCCCATGAGTGAGCATTCGGTTTTCTCAAGTAGTAGTTGGGTGTGGGACAGTGTTAACCTGCCGAAAATAAAGTCAGTTTAAGAGATGACTACCAAGAAATCATTGAGGTGTCAATGGTTGTCCTTGGAAGTCAGCCCTCAATAAGAAACTGGAGAGCCCAATTTACCATACACGTAACACGTTGAATGGCCAGGTTACTGTTTGCAACCAAAATATACCGATTTAACAATCAACGTAACGTATTCAATCTAAGCAAGTAGGAAGAAACTCAGATTCATCCATTTGTGGGATTTGGTTCCCTTCTTCTCTCAAAGGCATGGGCAAAACCTCCTCTTGCTGCTGAAACTCCAGGACAAGATCGGTCAATTTTGATTCATCTAGGAAATATGATTCAGGCGACTACTATCTATAGGAGATCAGCGTTGAAGCCATGAATGTCCTAGAAAATCACTAGTACATTGTAACTTTTAAGATGAGGCTTAAGGTCTGACACTGTTATGTTGCCAACTGCCTGCTACAGATAAGGTGAAGATATTTTACGGAATGACTGTAAATCATGGGTGAAAGGATGTTGAGGGGTAGTGATGTGGAACTGAAGGAGAGGGATTGCCTGAGCGACTTTGTAACCCAGTGAACACTGACACTACTGCCACACCTGAAGTTTGGTGATTCTCTTTTTGCACTTACACCAGAGCAATAGATTGAGAATGAGGATTATCAGCATGGCAGAGACTGAAGTCAGCAATTAAGAGTGGTCAACAACACGGCTGAGAGAAGTGTGAAATTGTTCGAGGAATTCAATTGACTCATCGCTGATGAAGAAAAAAATGTGTTTTCTCCGAGTGGTCAAGGAAAATAGGAAAGTTGCCATCACTCAATCAATCAAGAAATCTGCTGTTGACACAGTGCTTGCAAACTGCAAAGCCTTCTTGGGTATAAGACTGCATCAGGTGTTGGAGTCATAAAATGAGAACAATTATAGACATTTGTGCATTTAATTATGTTTTTTGACATTTTTTGACACTTTCCATATTTAAAACCTACTGAAATTTTCGATTTCAAGCTGACCAACTCTTTAAGTATCACACATATTGTCATGTTACAGTAATGTTTGATTTATTTCGAAATAAAACTCAATTGTATGGGAATATATGCTCGACACATGTATTTCTACATTAACGTCTATGCATTGGCCCAAGCAATGTAACACAGTCGTTGAGCACCGCCTTCCAGTTGGAATAGGAAGCTGAAATTTTGTCTCAATAATACTATTGATAGGTCTAACAAACGGGGAGGGTGTCTTGGTTTTTAGCTTGAACTTTATTTTTTACCATGTAGGCCTATCTGTGAACCACACTACTCCGAAGGGTTAAAAAAATTGCAATTGATTGTTGCCCAAATTATAAGGTCAACGCAAATATTTTCAGTTTTTTACAAATTCACTTTAAAACCAGAGTTATGAGCGTTTTAATCCTTTCAGAAGTCATCTTACCGTACTTAGCAAAGAGGCAACGCATGACGTCATTCACGCCCAACAATAACTTCCGCTTATCAACAATGCGAAACCGGTTACAGTTACAATTATGCACAAGTGCGCAGGTCACAGAAATATTAACTATACTAACAGAACAGAAAAACTGCAATAATTATATTAGGCCACAGTCAGCACACACACCAGCCCCTCAGGGACGGGTCATGTTTGGCTTTTTGGGGAAGCGGGGTGAGTGGAGGGTTACCGAAAACCCGAAATTTAGCGGTCAGCGCTGGGTACCCCAGAGGAGTAGACTAGTAGTGTTGAAAACCCTAAATTTCCCGGGCAACGCCGGGTGACACATCCAGTTCACTATAAATCCTAGATACGAACATTTTACAGATTTAAGAATCGATTTTACCGATGCACACTAACCATCGCGTCGCCATTGCTCAGCAGATGATAATTCGCATGACGTTATTTCTTGACGCCATTCTCGCCTTTAGCAGCATTAACTAAGTTATTCATAGGCGGTCTCAGTGCAGAATTCACCGAGAAAAGCGAATGTGGATATGTGTATATGTTTGTCCAGAATTTATACGCTTACAGTTTGGCAGCTATTGACCGCCAAAACCACCAGTGAATCTATCTAACCACGAAAGTATGCGAGTGTGTGAAAAGCCGAAATTTCGCTATTTTCAGACATTCGAGCAGTTTCGGAGCTTTGCATATCAAACCTTGCAGCTAGAGATAAAGAGAGATAGAGTGCGACCAGGGCCACTACAAACACATTCAGCAAGCACACACACATCACACCCCGCAGAAATGGGTCAGGTTTGGATGCGGCGCGGGGGAGGGTAGCAAAAATGCACAATGGTGAACAACAACCTTTTGGGCAGCCCCTGTTTCCGCAGAGGGGTGGGGTCCGGGTTTGGCCGGTGCCTTGGAACGGGGAAGGCTTAGTGGTAGGGGAGAAGAGCATTATCCAGGGCAATGCCGGGCAGCATATTACCATTCTCTAACCGATTTCGTAATCTGGTCAGAGGAATAGAATGATTACATTGTGGAAGAAGCGAAGACCATAGGGGGGAGAAGGTAGTTGATGTTAGCAGTTATTGGTGAAGCTGTAGGCTATTAGCTTCACCAACAACTGCTAAAGAACCAACGGAAAAATCTTAAGAATCTAATGACGACACTAACCCTAATACTAAGCCTAACCGACCCTGACAACGCAAAAATCTGAAGAATCTAATGACGACACTAACCCTAACACTAACCCTAACCGACCCTCACGACGCGAAACCTTACCATGTACGCGATCGACACCATGCTTAAATTTACCTATAAAGAGCCGTAAAGTGACACATAATTACCTGTCGAAATGTTCCTCCATACGTAGGGTAATTATTTGTAAGAAATTTGAAACGTTTTACATTGCAATTCGTGTAAAATCGTAAAATCGTGAGAGCCTGCCGACGCGCACGTGTTGTTGACAGTTTAGAAAGGGATGGTCAGAAATTGTACTCCACAACCTTCTTCCCCCCTATATGGTCTTCTCGTCTTCCACAATGTAATCATTGTATTCCTCTATAGCCGGCTTACGAAATCGGTTAGAGAATGCTAATAAGCTGCCGGGCACCTCTGAGGGGTGGGCGCTGAGTGAGGGTGGGTTGCGGGCAGAGTGCGGATTTATGGCCGATCCTAAATGGCATGGTCTTGTGCGGATGATCTTGTGCTGGCGGCCGATGCAGAGGAGAGTATGAAGACACATTTTACGGAGTGGCAGATGGCAGTGGAGAGCAAGAGCCTCAAGGTAAACATAAATAAAACAGAGACCATGGTATGCTCAAAAACAGCGGAGACCATGAATATAAAGAGCAGCACAGGAGAACCACTGAAGCTGGTGGAAACGTTTAAATATCTGGGATCGACGATGAATGCGCAGGGAGGATGCGATCAGGACGTTAGGAACAGAATCAGAGTAGCGTGGCAGAAGTGGAGAGAATTATCAGGCGTGCTCTGCGACTTTAAAATGCCGACTCACCTCAAGGGAAAATTCTACAAAACGATGATAAGGCCAGTAATGCTGTATGGAGCAGAAGCCTGGGCATTAACGAAAAGGGACGAGAGTTTGCTGGAAAGAACAGAGATGAGAATGATGCGATTGATGCTTGGAATGTCACTGAAAGACATGAAACGAAGTGAGGACATCACGAAAAAGATCGGTGTGGCATGCATCACTGACAAAGCACGGCGGTGGTATGGACACGTAATGCGAAAAGAGGAGGGTAGCTGTGTCAAAAGAATCATGCAAGCGGAGGTATATGGTCGACGCAGTCGGGTACGACAGAATAAAAGATGGGAGGACGTGATACAACAAGACCTGAAGCTGATCAAATTGAAGAAAGAAGACACCGGAAGCAGAGACAAGTGGAGGAGAAGGATCCGAGTGGCTGACCCTCGCCAGAGGGAATAATCTTAGCCTGAAGGGAAAGAAGATATACATCTAGATACATTGCCTATCACCATTCGCATTTTTTCAAATGTCCATATTACAGTGGATGAATTTTAAGTCGTTGAAAGAAATTAATTGGCAACATTTTAGTTCTGACTTGGGTGCACTAAATCCATTACGACCCTGGCTAGACCTGCCGAAAATCCCATAATCGATGTAGATCTGGCGCCGCCATTGAAATTGTAGCCGATTATTAGGAAAACTGTCTCGTTACGCCATGATAATTCTTTAAATCTATTAAATAAACACACTAGCCAACTAAAGATGCAATATAAGCTAAATAGTCCATATAAATTGACAAAATCCTTTTTCGATTTAATTTCCATTTCATATTTTTTATTTCATTTTAATAATTTCAATTATTATGAAAACAGTCTCGTTACGCCATGATAATTCTTTAAATCTATTAACTAAACACACTAGCCAACTAAAGATGCAATATAAGCTAAATAGTCCATATAAATTGACAAAATCCTTTTTCGATTTAATTTCAATTTAATATTTTTTATTTCATTTTAATAATTTCAATTATTATGAAAACTTCCCGTTACGCCGTGATAATTCTTTAAATCTGTTAGCAAGTGTGTTTAGTTAATAGATTTAAGAGAATTATCACGACCCAACTTCGACTAAACAGGATAATAATTGTAGATTATTCATTAACAGAGTGGAGTTTCTCCTGGGCACTAAACGCAATGTAGGGGAGACCGGGGACGAATGTAACACATTTCGAATTTTACATGTTTTTTGGTATTTGTAATAAATAAAATTGCAATATTCTTGCATCAAATGATAGCTTAACATCTTAGCTATATAATGGCAAAGTATCAAGTGGCTTACGCATCAAATACAGCTGACACCATCAAATAAGTGGGCTACTCTGGGTGTTACATTCGACCCCAGTATCGGGGTCGAATGTAACACTATCCGGGGTAAGATGCAACACTGTTTGGGATAGTAAGAAATTGAATGCTTTTGGATATTGTGGCAATGTTCTAGTGAGGCCATAGCTAGCTAGCTAGCTAGCCTAGCCTATATACTGTCGCGACTAGTGTATGGTTTTGGCCCTTGCAGGTGCGTCTTGGTTAGCTATGTCGCAAAAATGTAGGTCTAACCCCGGACGATCTGCATCAGTGCATGCATGCTTTATGTTCCCAATAGCCACATGCAGTGCACCTAAACCACCATTCTCCGCCTCTAGTGGTAGAGGGCCTCTACAAAACCCTGCACACACAGTACAGCTTGGAAGGCAAGGTCTTCCGCAGATCATTTGGTTGATTTATAAATTTCCTTGGCTTCAGTGGCATTCATATCAGAAGGACTCTATACTTCAATAATTAAAAAACTGCAATTTTTTTATTATTTATAAATCTACAATCATAGGCTTACCAATAAGGTCTAGGCTGTCTTATCTAGTATTATAGGGTGAAATCCAGCTTAAAGATCCATTGTAGCTTCTTTAGTAACATACATTTGGGCAGGTTCTAACATGTTACATCCAACCCCGCCTGATGTGTTACATCCATCCCCGTTATCACATGCGATTAGTTTTTATTTAATATCTTTGGAAAACACCAACTTTCGCTTATATCGCTTACACAAACGCTGCCTGAATGAAAACTCGTCTACATATGGCAATCAGCGAAAATGTCAAACGTGAATACCGCGGGCCATGAGAAAAATAGTGAAAAAACATGAAACTCACTTTTTGGCCAAATTTTTTTGTTTGATTTATAAAAAATTTATTCTCAATAATTCAGCGCCGAAATTTTGTACACGTTAGTTTTTCGACAGTATCTACGTTTTGATCGGTATACGCTGGTCCCCCGCCCTTCAGTTTTGGCGCGGTGATGCTTGTTACATTCAACCCGTGTTACTTTCGACCTCTGTCTCCCCTATACATAGGCCCTAACAGGAATGCAATTCCATGTGACATTTGTCTTTTGTTTTGGGTTCTTTTTTACTTTGCCTTTTATCTGACAGATCAGTTGCCCAAGCGACCCGAGTTTTCCCCCACAAACATTTGCTGGAGCTTCGTTGCCAGCCACTGTATGGGTGTCGGGATGCAGCCAAGGATTAGTCAACTTTCGCACCGACAGCTCCGTTGTCAGAACTGGATTCCGACTCCGTTACAATATTACTACAGACGGTATGGTGTTCGATAGTGGCCAGGGGCTTCTATCCCTATACATGCCGGGCGCAGCTTGCGCCCAGTGAAAAACAGGGGGGGAAACGGAATTTTTTTCCCAATTGTTAGCAATGTAAACCTACAGCGTTCTGTTTGTTGTATATTGGATTAAACGAATATACAATACAATTAAACTTTTTGCGGGTTACAACGAGGGGCTTCTATTCCTATACATGGCGGGCGCAACTTGCACCCAGTGAAAATGGGGGAATCAGAAAAGAGCCAAAACTCGTCTGTAGGGGGGACCGGCCATGGAGGACAATGTTCAATCTAAAGACATCTCTAGGGAAGTTCTCCAGAAATTACTTCCCCACAGAAAATGTTGGCAGAATGGTAATAGTTTTTAGCCTAACTATAGCCTACTATCAAGGCCTACTTTTTGCATCACATGAACTGCTATAAGATTTACGATGTGATTAATATTATGATGATATTATTTGATATTTTAATAAATGAAACAATCATAATTAAAATAATGAATATAGGTTAATTTAATATTATATAGGTCTACTTGTACAAATAGGCATTGTTGTACAACTAAATGGCTTCTCTCCAGTGTTATATTTCAAATTTCAGACTCAAATTTCAAAATGTTGTGTTCCTTGAACTCTTAGTAAAACAGCATCATTATATTACGAAAGCCTATATATTGTATTTTCATTCTATTGCATTGTACTCTATCCATAAATTTATGTAACGCCTCTCGCAGTGCACACTGATCAGAGTCGCTAAACACAATGCATGGCATTGGCTACCCAATTTTGGCAGTTTGGTAGTTCCTGCCATGGTTTCAGTGGCGGCGCTAGGTGGGAGGGGCTGGGGGCTAAGCCCCCCTACAAGAGGCTCAGCCCCCTCTAAAAAGGGGACCTCCGGAAAATTTTTACATTGAAATATCCAAGAATTTAGGCTGATGACTAAAAAAGGTCGTCAGAAATTTTGGCGGCGAAAATGGAAAATTTTCATGAGATTTTGGTCGATGATTAAAAAAAGGTCGTCAGAAATTTTGGTGGCGAAAATGGACAATTTTCGCCGCGAGGCTTCAGCCCCCTCCCCCAAAACTGAAATCCTGGCGCCGCCACTGCATGGTTGGTTACCATTTGTAACAATTTCTGCTAACTATATCTTGGTCAGCAATTCACGACCGTCTTGGGCAAAAGAGACAGGCATTAATTACGCTGATTGAATTGCAACAAATAGGCTATAAGCCACTATAATTTTTTAATGGGCCTAAGTTTACTCTCGTCAGCAATTATTCATTATCGTATAGTCCATCACTGTGCAGCAGAAACAGCTGAACTGAGTTGCTGAACTTGATAAATAAAGAAATTGTTGTAATTACAAGTATATTTATCGAAATCTCAAGCCACTCTTTCATCAGCACTGAAGTGTCAGAGTAATTTTGTTAGAATGACGTCGTAAACTGCTAGTACCATACAGGCCTAGGCCTACAATGTGGAAACTCCCAAAAATATGATTGTTAAGTATAGAGCCATTTGTCAAGTCATAGACCACTCTGTTCAGCAATCCTACACTGTAATAATAGGCTAGTAGTTGTAAAAATGACAGCCTAAAATGCTGAAATTGCAATGCGGAAATTGAAAAAATTCTTACGGAGAGGAGACCATCCATTTCCCAAACCGTCCCACATCTCAGAAACCTTCATTCACCAGAGGAATTGACTAGATAACATATTGCCGAGAGGGAAGACCGACCCAGAAATAGGGGGGGAAGAAGATGGATTGCGCCCGGCTGCTTAGGGGGGATAGAAGCCCCTGATAGTGGCCTACTTAATTATTATGCTACTTGCCTATTAACCCACAGAAATTAAGCGAAATGCTGCATTGTACGTTATTTTCTAGTCTATACCTATTATCTGGCGATGTAGGCCCTGCTTGAAGTCAATATTATTATTAAATATTAATGGTTTAGAGGCCACAGCCTGCGGTGACGTCTCCTACAGTGGTCCAACTGGAGTCATCAGTTCTCCCAACTATCCTGGCGATTACTTCGACGATCTCGACTGCAATTACTACATTTACGGTGCAAGTGGAAGTTCGTTTACGTTCACTTTCAAATCATTCGACGTTGAAGATGGCTACGATTCTTTGACGGTTAGTAATTCACAATTTTGTTCTAGATTAGGCCTACCGGTTGACATTGGGGAAACACATTATAGCCATGTTTGGGTCGTTTTGTTACCAGTCTGTTTGTCAACCTAATTGTCAATCTAGTGTAGCTAAAAAATAAATTCGTTCCTAAATAAAGCTTGATGTGATAGTCTAAGATGAGCTATTATGGATTGATACAGAATGACTTAATGGCTCACCACAATACACAGTGTCCTTGTTTCAAGCATGGTGTCCGAATAATGTGAAAATTGAGTTATGCTGATTTGTTATTATAACTATTAGAAGTTTAAATACAATTTTGGCATTGTGGTTAAATTGCGCGCAATTATTTTTTTATCAGCACTTGGGAACTGGCATTCCAGGGCTTTTGCTCATACCGTAACGATGAAGAATCGAGCCTTCTCTGTGATTGGCCCAGTAGTCTGGAAATTCATTCCTTTAGAGCTACGTCTACACCTGGATCATTCCTCAATAAACAGAAAACTGTTCTCTTTGGGCGCGATGGAGTCGGGAGCGCCTCTGAATAGTTTCCTTTAAGGGATCTATAATAAGTCTTCGATTTTATTAATGAATTATAAGGGGGCGTCTGTATATGACGTCACGCAATTAGGGGTGGGGTCGCAAATTATATGTAATAATTTGTGGCGACTGGAGGGGCATTTAAGTAATGTGAAGTCACATCAGATCAAATATAAAAACATACAAATGGATGAACTATTTCAAATTTTCATTCATTTAAGCAAGTTTCTCTTACGCAACTGTGATTGCAACCACAATTTGACGACATGGTTTTTTTCCATTTTGTGGAATGCGTAATGATTGTGATAACTAGGCCTAGGCCTATAGACTACTTTCTCTATTTTTCTTCGTTCTACTATAATAGTTTCAAGCGTTTCATAGTTAGCCTATAATTGCTTTATTCAATAAATATAAGAAAAGTTGCATATAACATTCTGGACACCAATTTTTCTGGGGACCTCCGGCTCAGAGTATTGTGATGGCACATTTAAGGGGTATGTTTTTTGTGACGACTTGCGACGAGGGAGGTAAAATAGAGCGTCCATTTTATGTGACGTCATTTAATAGACGACCCTTAATACGAAAACGAAATTTGGAAAGACGTTTATATTGCTCCATGGACACAATGAACCACCTTGGACACAACTAAATTGGGAAGGCGGCTTGCGATTGATTGGAAATGGATGACGGATAGCGCACTCGAGGCAAACGAGGCGCGTTCAAGCTTTAGACTAGTTGGAGACTAGCTGTCGGAGTTACTGGAGGACATTACCATTTAGCCACTCCTAATCGTTTCATAAAAACGCATAGAGAAAGGGTACTGTAGTGGAGGATACATGGAGAGAGGTAGGAGGCATCCATACAGAACGGCACACCAGATACATGTTTGCCTCATGTGGTAAAAGAAAACAGAAGAAAACGCAGTGTATATCTTAGAAGCAGGCCCGGCCTTAGGCAATAGGCATAGGCAAAGTAGGCAGTTGCCTAGGGCGCCGCAGTCTTTGGGGGCGCCGCGGCACCGGCAATTTTTATTTTTTTACACTATATTCGTCTGAACTGAAGACTTTGGAAAGAATTCAAAATAATTATTGATTTCATTGACTAATAAAATTCGATTTTAACGGTATTCTTTACTCTGTGCTTTGTACTTTTGTAGTCTGTATCGATAATAGACCCGATGTCTATGGGCTAATACTGACATAGTGACATATTTCGACTGAATACACCAACAACTGAAGAATTGTTATGTTATTTAGAGTCGTTGTGTCTGGTGTGAATCTTTTGATCTTAAAAATTTAAATTATATCAAAAATATGATTCCATGAAGCGTCAGAAGTTATCGGGTGCCCAAAGTCGTAAGAAAAAACAGAAGACAGAAGTTGAAATAAATAGAAATACGGAGCGGTTTCCAATTATTTAAACAAAACTGAGACAACTTTATCTGTCAATATTAGCGCCCAGTCGTCAGCTATAGTAGGCCTAATTCAGGCTACGCGACGCTCAATTTCGATAGTGAAGATCAGGGCTGACCTCAGGCACAGGCAAAGCAGGCAGTTGGGGAGTCATTTGCTCATAAATGTATGTTAGTAGCCTTTTTCACTCTTAGCCATTATGCACGAAATTGAATTTTATCCAGCCTTCAATGTACTAATGGCAAAAATGTAAATTACTCAGCTGAGTGTAACGGCTCTGACTGGTTCATCTTTGTATTCTGACGTGAGATGAACAATTAAGTTTGAGTGGGATCTGAGGGCGCGAAATGTATGCTTTGCATGAGGTGCCCAATGCATGCTTTGTCTGAGGTGCCCGAAGCATGCTTTGCCTATGGCGCCAAATGCATGCTTTGCCTATGGCACCAATTGCATGCTTTGCATAGGGCGCCATTTTAGCTAAGGCCGGTGTGGCATGAGATCTTGTCCGGCATGAAATAATGTCCGGAAAACCTTGTCATTGGTTCACGTGACCGACGACATCAGATAGCAACTGTCAAGCTACAGTATTAATAGCACCATGGGATCTTGTCCGGGAAAGACACAAACTAGACAAGATAATTATTCAGCCTACCAAGACCAATAATGCGAAGCATAGCCTAGCTAGGCCTAACTATAATATTATTGAAACTAAGGCTTACGTGTCGAAATCCTGTATCATCCAAAATTATGGGTTTTAAGTAAAATTAGCTTTTCATAAAATAGGAAGAAATAGATTCTATTTTAACGGTTATTTGAAAGTGATTGCGTATGAAGTTAGAAAATGAGTAGGCTATAATCACTTCAGACAGATAACCTAGGCAAACAGGGCCTATCTCGAGATCTGCTGTACGTAGTAGACCTAGCCTATATGAGCATTATACATTCAACAGCAGTAGCATCGTACCGAGTCCATAGATCTAGGCTAGCCTATAGCGCTTCTCGAAGAATGACTCTCATAGTCGCCCTCAGCACGAAAACGCGGATCCCGAGGGAAAGAAAATGGGCCTAATTCTTTAATGAATGACAAATTGGCCAGAAAAACGAGTTGATAGTTTGGCCCTTAGTGCGGAAAGGTAATTCCATATGGAAGGACCAACCACAGTAAACGTCCGCTGATGGGCAAGAGCAGTAACCTACCTTATTGGCCCCAATTCTGGGAAAAATTAAAAGATAAAGAAATCAGCAGAACATTATAGTCCTACTCATCGATATGAGGATGCGATTAACGTCTTTTGCGCATAGTTTTAGAGTTTTTATAGAGTCTTTTAGACCCCATCTGTGCTTTGGAAATCTGAAAGACGATCGATCTTGTAAAGATTGTAGGCTAGTGGATGCGTGTAGTGATAGGTAGCCATGCAGTGCAGGATTTCAAGCTAATCAAGCATATGCCTAACATCAGTAGGCTTACTTGATACCTGGAATACACACATTATTTCAAGTATCAGCAGCCCAGTTGAGCAACAGCGTGCAAACTATACGTACACACATAGAAGTTTACGGCTATAACAACTACGTGCAATAAACAGAGCTGAAAACTAAGTGATATATGGAAAGTCTAATTTTTTAGGTTTTACAACTCCTTTCTATGCTCTGAAAGCGATCTTACTCATTTACACAGGCCTCGACTCATCGACAGTTCGCCAAGTTCCGTGATGGGAATTCCGGTAAACGTGTAGTTTAGCGTCGTAAATTATTTTCACGCTTTTAATAACACCAAAATCGCCGCAAATTATTTCTAATAGCGTAGATTTCACCAACTGATGTAACAGCACACTTAAAATTTGGTAAGGACAAGAGTATGACAGAAAATGTGTTTTTAAAATGTCACATTTCCCATGCGAAATCGCCGTTCGAATCGCCATTGAACCACAACACTTGGCCGGAAGTTGGGGTATACGCGCACAAACCATCGACGTATAGCCGATTGGTCCATGCGAATAAAAAATAACGTGTACGTCAATACTTCAGTCCTAACTTCAAAATGAGAAATGGAAGCTGTATGAAATAGGAGCCGGATTGATTAAAAAAACGCTTAAGTAATGGAAGCTGGATGATGGTATTTTTATATCTGAAATAGAAGCTGGGTTGACGAAAATAACAGGCGAGAAATAGAAGCTGGGTTAATAAAAAATATTCAGGTTTAAATTGGAGCTGGGTTGATGAAAAAGAATCATAATTTAAACAGAAGTTGGATTCATAAAACATCTGATGCAATTGAAAAAGCTGGACTTTTATGGGAATGGAAGCTGGATGAAGGTTCTCTATAGGTGAAATGGAAGCTGGATGAAGGTTAGAGAAATAGAAGCTGGATAAAAGTTACTTACTTATTTATTTTTGCCTGCTGTCTTATTGCACACTTGCCTCACGCAACTTCCGGAAAGGGTCATAATTGAATAACAACTTCGATCGGCGGTTTGTTATGACAAAATATTACAATTTTCAATCGATTTCCTTCTTTTTAACAAATTCTAAGTATAATAATACATCAGTTAGGCGATAGCACGTTGGCAGAAATATTTTAAGGCGCTTTTTGTGCCATTATAAGTGTGAAAATAATTTACGACGCTAAAATACACGTTTACCGGAATTCCTTTCTAAATATAGAACTAGCGTCATCGCGGTCGCAACAACAAGCATCGCACATTCAAACAATAATTCAACTGTTTACATCGATCCTTGATTTCTCGTCCCATATATAAAATTAAATTATTGACATTACGTTAGTAAGATACTTTTACGCGGATAATTTATATGATAATAGTAGGAAATACTGTTTCGACAAAGAAAGTAGGCGGAGTCGTGTCTTTTTCATGCCGGACAAGATGTCATGCCGGACAAGATCTCATATGTAGGACTATGCCGTATGAAATACTGTCTTGACAACGGAAGTGGGCGGAGTCTGACACAGTTTCATGACCGACAAGATTTCATGCCACACCGGCCCTGCTCAGAAGGCTCTAAAGCTGAGCTCATTTCAAGATATTTCACTCATTCGTTCATTTATTTCAAGAATTTATATAGCGCCCCTTCAAGAAATTTGCTCAGAGGCGCTCCCAGTCCAAACACGGTGAAACAAAAGTTTTGAGGAGCCTCTAAAACATTAGCGAATCAATCACATGTAACAGGAGCGTCTGCAACGTTATAAGATAAACGGGATGCCCGCAACGATGAGGCTATGGTCAGAGAAACAGGAGGGTAGATGCAGATGTCAGTCACCTGGTAGTCATCTCCGGTCATCTAGACGTCAAGCAACCCTCCCAGACTGTGTGTGTGTGGGCTCAGCAACCAGTGGCGGCGCCAGACACTTTTTGCAGACAGGGCATGGCCAGGGCAGTCACACAAGTAACCAGGGCAGAGGGAAGTCGCGTGCTCGGTAGTACGGGTTTACATAGGCCTATAATTTTGCGCTACCGTGCATGCCATAAATCACCCACCCTACACTATTAGGGTTGGCTGGGCAGAGGATCAAATGGGCGAAACCATACAACCGAACACTTTAACATTTGAAAAGCAAATCTTAAAAACCTTAAACAGGGTGGGCCATAAAAAGACCCCCCTTAAGTGTTTTTGCCAATATCTTGGCCAGAAGTAAAATATTAATAAAATTTTACAGTCTTAAACAATTCATATTTACGCAGATTGGCCAGATTTCACCGCAATATTTCAAACATAACAGGAGTTATATCACTTTTAGTGAGACAACCCACTTTTTGACGATTCAAAAATAAAATGCAACAAAAAGTAGCAACAACACGGTTTTTTATGTCTAATCTCAATTAATAATGTTGTTGTTACCAAATCAACGTGATAGTACAGCGACACATCCTTTGTTCAATGTGTCCACCACCAATGCCCACACTTCTTTTTGATTCTTTTGCACAGTTTTGATGGACTTGATGATGTGTTCCAGAGATAAATCTTCCCAATCAACTCCAATGCGACCATCAATTTTCAGTCTCTTATCGTTTTTGGTTTTGGCTGCAGATTGCGGTATTTCTCGAACAAAAGCTCTCCACAGTTGGCAAAATCATCTGGTTCAAATCCGGATATTTGGAACCATTGGCCAGATTTCACCGCAATATTTCAAACATAACAGGAGTTATATCACTTTTAGTGAGACAACCCACTTTTTGACGATTCAAAAATAAAATGCAACAAAAAGTAGCAACAACACGGTTTTTTATGTCTAATCTCAATTAATAATGTTGTTGTTACCAAATCAACGTGATAGTACAGCGACACATCCTTTGTTCAATGTGTCCACCACCAATGCCCACACTTCTTTTTGATTCTGTTGCACAGTTTTGATGGACTTGATGATGTGTTCCAGAGATAAATCTTCCCAATCAACTCCAATGCGACCATCAATTTTCAGTCTCTTATCGTTTTTGGTTTTGGCTGCAGATTGCGGTATTTCTCGAACAAAAGCTCTCCACAGTTGGCAAAATCATCTGGTTCAAATCCGGATATTTGGAACCATTGGTTCTTCTCAATGAAACCAGTACAGCAATATTGGCGTTGAACCGATCTCCTGTCATAAACGGCACATTTCTTAACTCTCTATTTCAATTTAGCTCTTCATTTTTCTGCAATCGCTGTATATCAGATTAAGCGCCGATCATAACTTTATCTCCAAGGTCTAGCTCAAGAAGTGCATGAATACAAATTTTGCGTGCCATTGACACCTTGGGAATTTTAATTTGATGAAAATTTCCATCTTATTATTTTAAAAACAGAATTACTATTCAGAAAATTCTTTATTTACTAACTTAACAGTCATCTTGGTAAATGATGTAACAGCGACTTGCAGCTACGTTAATATGCCAACCTTCCTTTTTCTCAATAACAATAGCCTAACGATTTTCTGTCAATAACAAGTTTATTTGACACCAATTATTTGAGATGTTACTTTATAAATTCGTTTTTGTTACTTTTTGCTGTGTCATGTTTTTGAATCGTCATATAACAGTGAGTGGTCTCACAAAAAGTGATATAATTTTTCTTCTGTCTGAATATTTTAATGAAATCTGGCCATCATGTGTAAATATGAATTGTCTTTAAGCCTGTAAAATTTCATTTAAATTACTACCTATGGCCAAGATTATGGGCAAAAAAACTTCATGGTCATTTTATGGCCCAACTTGTAGACCAATCTCTATGACTTAGTGAAGCATTGCAAATCGTCTTTCGAGTAGCATTTCGAAAGCAAAGAGCGTTCAGCAAATAAAGTAACGGAGTTAGATATATAATGTCTATTGTCTACGCAAATTCTTACGCTTCATTTGAAAAGCAATAAAGCGACAGCTGGGCCTACGCTGTTACTTGTATATGGCAATGCGGATAAACAGCAACAGAATTTTTCCCTGCAAGAACTTTTGCCCCACCAGAATTTTTGCCCTGCCAGAATCTTTGCCCTGCCAAAATTTTACGGTCTTTACCCTGCCAGAATTTTTACCCTGCCAGAACTTTTGGCCTGCCAGAAAATTGCCCTGCCAGATTTGTTCTCATCATGAACTTTTGCCCTGCCAGAGAGTAGACGGACGTAAGAAGCAATATGCCCTAACAAATTATTCTCCCAGGGTAAATTTCAGGCAGGGCAACGACCAGTGCAACAGCCAGGGCAAAGGCTTTTAACCAGGGCATTTGCCCTGCCATGCCCTGGCGTAGCGCCGCCACTGTCAGCAACATGTTATTTTAGTCCGAACTGGTCAAGTATCGTAGCGAGCTCCATTGACTCTGGTAGTGAAGAATGCTTCAGGTGGAGGTGGAGGTTTCCAACAAGGATCAATAATTGGGAGTTGTACGGTAAGCGAACTGTTCCAGCAGGACCGAAAATTCGTCGAAACAGTTTAAGAGGATGGTGAAGAAGAGTCGGGCCGGTAGATTGCCAGGAGGATTAATGGACCTCGCTTGGAGAACATGGAAACAGCGAGCGCTTCGAAAGTCGAAGGTAATTGGCAGAGATTGAGCTTCTTTGTGAAGCGAATGAAGCTTCGATGGTAGACAACGACACCCCAACGACGTGTGGTAACTTCCTGAGTGTTGGATCACGGTTGGTCGATGAAGGAATAGCCACAAATAGCAACATCCTTTGAGGTGGAACACCATGACTCCGTGACAGCAAGAGCATCAAGCTCACTCGCCGTGATGAGGTCTGCAACTGGTACGTATTTCGTACATAGAGAGCGCACATTCAAAGTTGCAATGCGGATGAACAAATGCAAGGGAGCCAGTGCATGGCTGCACAGTGGAGAAGGGAGCCATTAGTTGTCCATAGGAACTGAAGAAGCGATAGCCATAGTCGAAATTGAAATATAACTGTCCGAAACTTACTTGCCACGATTCCCGACGAGTTGTCGAAGTTGGTCAAACGAGTAAACACTAAACACAGTCGAACGATAATGAGATGAGAGTGTGGCCATAGTACTGCTTACGATTTTCATGGTTTCAACTTAATGTACATTGTACATTATGTGGCGGACAGGCCACAAGACAAGTACACGTAAAATATAACTTGCCGGTAAATAGCGGGAGTAACCCTGACTCTCGTTAGGTAGCCATTTGGCTTGGTAGAAAAGAAACTGAAACCGGTTTCGTTAGAATTTAGGTTTCGGTCATTGTATACGGAAGACCGATGTCCACTTTAAGCCAAAGCATAGCGTGTTGCCGGTGGAATAAAGGCTGCCACACGGTGCGTTGCTTATAACGTGGAGTAGTTGCCGACTACTCCATACGTACTATGTTCGTGAATTCGTTCGTAGTGTATTCGGTTGTGTTCGACTGTCTCGACAGGATTGGCTGTAGCCGTCTGAACGCGATTTGGCGATCCTGAGGTATGCAGTTGTGAGAGCTCAGGTAGATGATCTGTCATTGTTCGTTACTCTGTCATCGATCTCTCGGGGTTCAATCTTCTGTTTCAGGGGTACGGGATACGAGGCCGGAGAGGCCGCAGCTCCGTTGGTCTGCGGAAGATACATTTGAGAAGAGGGTGAAATTCCCTGGTAAAGACTCCGTTTAGTTTCCTAGCACGGTTTTGGCGATTCTGCAGGGCTGGGTTGGGCTCCTCCCTGCAAGGGAAGCACCGTGTTGTTTCACGATCTGACTGCGGTCGATCGTTGGCGTCTGTTGAGCGTAACGTGAGGGTTACGGGTTGTCTGGAGTGGAGAAGGTGACTCCACGGGTGTGCATGAAGCCGAAGATTCGGTGAAATTCGCGCTAAGTAGTGAATTCAGGGGCACCAGGTTTGGGAGAACAAGTTTAAACGGCAGAGATCGTGTTGCTCTCCTCGGGTAGAGGGAAAGAGCGTGAAATTTGTGTAAACGTGAGAGTAAAGTCCAAGTTCTGATATCAGGGTTTTTACCTGAGGTCCGTAACTGTTGAGTTAGGGCGAACGGCGCCAGTAGAATATAGCGACAATAAATAAGTCTCTTCGGAGACGGGGCTACCCGATACCTGTTCCCCCAAGACCGCCAGGTCTTTTATTTTTACCTCGGTTTTCCCATAACAGACCAGCAACCACCACGACGCTCTTCCGAGCGCCCGAGAAGGCTAAGTCTCGGTGAGGCGCCGGTTGTTGCCGTTGGACGTGGGACGAGTGAGGCGAGCACTCGGGAAGCGCGCCGCGTACGTTGTACACGGCGGCGGCGCTTGGTTCGCGACAGGCTAAGTGTTAACGTTGGGAGTTCGGCCGCTGCAGGTCTCGATCGCTGCCGGGCGTCAGCTCGACTCTGCCCGGTAGCGTGTGAGCAGCGTGAGCCGTCTCTCCGTGTAAGTCAAGGTTACCAGAAATGAGCACACGGTCGTGGCGCATCCTCGGCCTGGGGCCGCTGGACTGGTCCTGGTTTCAGGCACTTTGTTTGCCGGGAAAGGGCATGCGCTCAGTAGTCCCCGTTGGTGGCGAGGGATCGGTGGCTGCCCGGTGCAGCATGGTACGCAAGAGTCAAGACGATCAGGGCAAGAAGACAAAGACCGAAGGCGCGACGGGTGGCGCACGGCGAGGCCGCTCTGCCGGCGGGACAACGAACCCTGTGTTGGGAGTCGGCCATCCTCCATCTCAGGACGTCGCCTACTCGGCGACCGCGGACTCGGCAGAGAGCGGGTCCGACGATACGGCGCTGCACACCCGATCGCAGGCGTCGGTGTCAGGGGCTTCTTCGACCAACAGTGAAGGCGAGAACAGCGCGCAAGGCGCAGACAGCGACTCGGGAGATCCAGGCAATCCTGGTAAGAGCGCGGGTCTCTCGGGTCTTGGGCTGTCAGAGACTCTTGATGGTGCAGGGGCCACCGAGAAAGACCGACCCGGTCATACAGAGGCGCTTGCGGCCGACGGCAAGGGAGAAGCGGCGCAGGCGGTGTCTGCTGAGGGTCGAACGCCACAATTAAGTTGAAACCATTAAAATCGGTGAAAATTAGAAAATTTAAGCATTATATGACTTACCTAAGCGAGTTTACTCTAGAACCATAAATCCATAACAGTAAATCGTATAATCGTCGATTAACATTTTAACCCATTAGTGCCTGATTTTTCAAATTCATCTCAAAATATGAAAACTTTGTTGCAAATGATGAGTTTGGACAATACCTAACACAAATTCTGCACAATTTTAGCTTTTGATGCTTTGGGAGCAGTTTTTTTAAGCGTCCCATTTTTGGGGACGCTAGGCACGAATGGGTACGTGAAGATTTACATTGTGATGTGTGCAGGTTACATCACTCAAGACTGTTGATACAGTCAAATTAAGAAAACAGATAAATAATTTGCACTCAGAATAACTTAAAATAAAATGTATGTGCAAAATTGCAGCAAAAATGACATGTTTGAATGCATTTATATGCCAAATTGCTCACATTTTGAAATGAATTGCTTACACGCAGCAAATCATAGTAATGCTTTTCATGTCTCAGATCAATGTCCTGTAGCAATGGCAACCAACACTGTTACAGAAGGCTCATAAAATAGTTACATGAAGCTATTCAATTGCTAAAGTACTAGTGACTAGTCTTGTGTAGTAGATTATTGGCCTAGCCCTCCTTATATGGACCGATATTTCATTTTCCCCAAACTTTCGCAGACTTTCATTCGCACAATACATCTGAGTTTCAACAGATGGGATTTGGTGCTAGCAAGTGAAGTTCATACTTTCTGGTTTGTCCAGCCAGCTTATCCTTTCCATGACAAACAACTGTGTGTTCAGATCCAAGCACTGGCCCTCACTTTTCTATTTTGTACAGCTCGACCATAGGAAGTGAAAATCTTCACATTTGTTGACTTGCATTGTCTCAATAATGGTATATTTTGCTCATCTGCTGTAGCAGTCACAGACTGGTAAATAAGTAGTCATAGCAGCCAATACAACATAGTTGTTGCAATGAACCAACCGCACCAAGTTGGGAACCCACGGACTCCAACTCTATTATAGGTCTGACTGAGCAAAGTATAGGGCCTAACCATGTGGTGAATTCAATTAGCATTCTGTGTAGCCAACAATGGCTTAGTTGCAGGCTGAGAGTGGTAAAGAAGTGGTAAAGGACCACTAGTTGTTAGTAGGAATCAACTATATTGACAACCAATATGCCACCCGACTAATCCAGGGTTGGGATCCATGTACCAACTCATCCACATGGATGTGAATCAGACCAAAAGCCGAGTGGTGTATTCGACATAGTGCGATACCGTTGCCTAGTCATTAGGGTTACATGACATTTGAACGGACGACAAAAGAACGTGCGACACTAGAACGGCGACAGTAGAACGGGCGACAGATGACCGCCGAGACTATTGAACGGCTGGACAGTTGATCGGGCGACAGATGACCGGAGGACAATTGATCGGTAAAGTTTGTTAATTTTTATGAGCAATCGAGCATTTACTGTCTTGGACATGTAGGCCTACCAAATTCAATGTCTGGTTGTGTGACAAATTGGCAACTGAGTTTAAATAATTATATCAAAATTTCTGACTTGCCGTAGCTGGCGAGTGGCAACTATAATAATTATTATTGCTTCATTTCCTCTGTGGCTTTCCTTGCTATCGAAAAAGTTTCCAGAATGCGTGTGTTCCATTTGTCTTTCGCTGACCATCTGGTCGATGTATGAGCGTCGTTTTACCTTTTGGGGCTACATCCATGCATTTATGCCATGTCACACATGTAAAAACAAAGACTATGTTTCACACCTAAAAGTAACAGTAAAACTTTGCATAATTTTCTATAATATTCAGTGTCACCAAATGTCGCGCCCAACATTCAGTCAAAACTCAAAGTATAGGCTTACGTGCATAGTGTAGGCCTAGGCCTACAGCGCCGCATCTTGTGAATTGTTCAAAAGTCGGCCCGTTAATATGACGTTCCGGTTAAGTGTCGCCTGTTCTATTGTCGGCGCGTTCTAATATCGCCCGTTAAAGTGTCGCCGTTCAAGTGTCGTCCGTTCAAATGACCACCGTTCAAATGTCCGTACACCAGTCATTAGGCCTACCTGATATTGTAGCAGGCCTAACTGGAAAATGTTACAAGAGTGTGATATTTATTACAATGCACAACGGCATTTCTTGAGTTTGGGTGACACCTTAGACTAGAATGACAAATTACATAGCGACTGATTTTTTTTATATTTATTTCAAATAAATTATAATAAATTAAATTATTAAATTTAATTTTCTAGCAACTGTGAACAACAGAATGAGTGCATTTTGACTATTATTTTGCACTACATTGCATGGGCCTAGTCGATTCTGGACATGTGAAATATTCATGTAGGCTATACATGTATACATAGGCCTAATGCAACCTACAGTTGAAGTTGTCAATAAATTTTTGATTCAAATAACATCATATAACGCTGTCTCTCGCTGCGAGTGATACTTCTGCCTACAAACAGCCATTTATACTTCTTTTCAAACAATATCTGACTACAATACCATACAAGATGCAAAACTGCGTGTATTAAACTTCAAGTACCCATTCGTGCCAGTAGTGTTAATAGGACAGTCTAACACCCAATCACGTGACCAGTGACGTCATCGGGGTCAAGGTCAAGGTCATGGCCAAGGTCAAGGTCATCTTAATTAGGTCACATTAATTAGGGCATATTAATTAGGTCATATTAATTAGGTCAAATTAACGGGGTCACGCTAATTAGCTAAATTAATTAGGTCATATCAATTATATTATATTAATTAATATTAATTAGAATTTATTAATTATATCAATTATCGAACCCTAATTAGCAGCGCAAGCCCCACTCCGACCAGAAATGACTCATCGGAAGTGCCGCAGGGCATTATGGGAGCTGCACTGGCTTCCACTCCTCGGCACCCTCCCCACAATTCATTCAAATTTCATATCCGCACTTGTAAATTGAACCCTACTTAGCCACGCAAGGCCCACATCAACCCTAAATGACTCAGCATATACTCTCACCCTCCACAACCTTCAACCTCACCCTCCTTTCCACCCCTCCCCCACCCACAATTAATCATTTTACACACAAGGACTGCACAAGCATGAAGCTTCGAACCCTAGAGAGCGACCAATCAGAAGGATAGATCCCATAGACATGGCATCTTTCAACCTCCACAGCATTCAACCTCACCATCCAGCCCTCCATTCCACACCTCCCCACCCACAAATATGCATTTTACACACAAGGACTGGACAAGCATGAAGCTTCGAACCCTAGAGAGAGCGACCAATCAGAAGGATAGATCCCATAGGCATGGCATCTTTCACCCTCCACAGCATTCATCCTCACCCTCCAACCCTCCATTTTACTCCCCCCCCACCCACAAATATTCATTTTACACACAAGAGCTGAACATTATGGAAGCGAGAAACTTAGAGATGCTGCAATCAGGAGGATAGGCCCCATAGGCATGGCATCTTTCACCCTCCACAGCAATCAACCTCACCATCCAACCCTCCATTTCACCCCTCCCCACCCACAAATATTCATTTTACACACAAGAGCTGTACATTATGGAAGCGAGAAACTTAGAGTTGATGCAAACAGGAGGATAGGTCCCATAGGCATGGCATCTCTCAGCCTCCACAGCATTCAACCTCACCCTCCAACCCTCCATTCCACCCCTCTCCAAGCACAATTATTCATTTTGCACACAAGAACTGGCCAATCAAAAAGCGAGAAACCTAGTGAGCGACCAATCAGAAGGCGAGAAATCCTACACACACGCCACCTCACCCTCCAAACCTCCACGCCTTCCCTCCACACACACACACACACACACACAAATTTGGCATACATATATAAAATTTAAGCATCTAGCAACTGATAAATCCTTAACATGAGCCACTCAGAAGAATATAAATCATACATATTTACCAAAAATACCCCAAATATTCGGTATTTTATTCGAAAATATACATATAATGAGAATATATACAATTAAATTATACTAAATTATGACACATATTCAGCATTTCTTACAATACTAAGCAAACTATCGCAGTCAAGCGCCATTTTTCTTCTATATTTCTTCTATATTTCTTACATTTCAAGCAAGTACAATCCCAAAAACCGAAGAAACGCTCAGACAGCCTTCGTCAATATAGCATCCTTTCTACATTTCAAGCACACACACAATCTTAGAAACCAACGAATACTTCAACCTTCCACTCCAAAGATCTCGTCATTCCTTATTTCCTTGAACACACAATCTTAGAAACCAACGAATACTTCAACCTTCCACTCCCAAGACGGTGACATTTCTTATTTCCTCGCACACTCAAACTCAAAAACCGACGAATCGCTCAGTCTTCCTTTCGGAAGATGGTGCCATTTCTAACTTTCTTGCATACACGTACTCAAAAACCGATGAATACTTCAACCTTCCAATCCCAAGATGGCGATATTTCTCAATTCCTTGTACACGAAAACTCAAAAACTTAAGAACTTTGCAACATTTCACTCCCAAGATGGCTAAATTTCTAACTTTCTTGCACATACGAACTCAAAAACCGACGAATACTTCAACCTTCCACTCCCAAGATGGTGCCATTTCTAACTTTCTTGCATACACGAACTCAAAAACCAACGAATACTTCAACCTTCCACTCCCAAGATGGTACCATTTCTAACTTTCTTACATCCACGAACTCAAAAACCAACGAATACTTCAACCTTCCACTCCCAAGATGGTACCATTTCTAACTTTCTTACATTCACGAACTCAAAAATCGACGAATACTTCAACCTTTCACTCCCAAGATGGTGACATTTCTTATTTCCTTGCACATACAATCTTAGAAACCAACGATTACTTCAACCTTCCACTCACAAGATGGCGACATTTCTTATTTCCTCGCACACTCAGTGATAAAATGCATGTGTTATATTTTAGCAAAATGAATTTGATCTAATTATTTATGTAATAGTATATACCAACCTTTGTGAAACCAAAGACAGATCTGTAGAAATGCGGACACATTTTTTTAAATAGGTCGCGGAAAGTCTGCAATGTTTACATTTGCTAAAATAGGTCAATGGCATGATCAAAAACATAATTTTCAGTCGATAAAAATATTTTTTGTGCGCATTTTGTGTTAGAATCACTTTATCGGCATGTTGGAATAACGGCTATAACATTAAATTGCATATTCAATGCAGATTTAATTTTATGTGAATTTTTGAAGTGGTGTCCAATTTTTGGGGACGCTAGGCACTAATGGGTTAATACACGATAAATTTGAGATAATTGTATCATCGCGTTTAGGACTCAGTACACTCGCCTAAAGGCACTAGGCGAAGGTAATAAAAAGTTATTATGTCATTAGAAATGATACAATCAGGAGAATGATGCTCTGTGACCAGAGATGAGAGATAAAATTAGCAAGAACACAGAGTTAAGAAAGTAGGAAAAAGTACAGCAAAATAACAAGAGAGATTTAAAAGAAAGCAACTATGGCTTGAGCCTTGAGGACAAAAGTCAAGTCTGGCAGAAAATGTTGCGAGAAACCAAAGCACCAACACGGCAAAAGAAATCCGTGGCGCTGCTAGTCCTAAATAAACGACACCACTAAAAGACAAGATGGTAAACTACTAGAGACTAAGACAGTTATAAAATACAAGCGGAAAGCATATTAGGGAAAGCTGTGTAGCCTGTATAATGAGAGAAATCCAACAGACAAAATAGTGATAGCGGAAGTTCCACCGAACAATTGTCAAGAACACATTGAAGATAATTATAGGCCTACTGAGAGAAAAGGTGAAGGCAACAAGAGGAAATCCGTAGAAGAGGAAAGGCACTAGGCGAAGGTAATAAAAAGTTATTATGGCATTAGAAATGATACAATCAGGAGAATGATGCTCTATGGAAATGCTTCACACTCTGAAATGCTTCACAAAATATACCAGCAAAAGAAGTGTCGTGAAGACTAGGGGTGAGCTGTTATAGTACCGATTCACAAGAAAAAGACTGTAGTGATTGCGACAACTACCGAGGTATCATCCTGCTGAGCATGCCGGGATGAGTGTACGCCAGAATATTGCTACAGCACCTGCGGACAGTGCGGAGTTAGTAATAATAAAATTATTATGTCGAGGAAGGGGTCGCCGAGGAACAGGCAAGGGTTAGAGCGGAAAGGGGTACAATATTATTGTTTGTGATTCGACAGCTGTAAAAGGAATATTTAGAGCAGAACAGGACCTTGTACGACAAATTCACAGAATATAGAGATAGGTCTTCAACAGTGTGTGGCGTCAGGGAGTACGACTGGTGATGAGAAGCTACGGTATTCCAAAAGAAACTGGTGCCATGGAGCTGTTAGAAGACCTGCATTGCAAAACGACGAGTTCAGTGAGAGTAGACGGAGAACTATCCGAATAGTTTAAGGTGACGGTGGGTGTGAGGTGAGGATTTCGGCTGTCACCATACCTATTTAATTTTCTCCATTAGAAAATGCTGAACTTTGCGTCCCCAAACTAGTTAAGGTTATAGTAGACCTATTATAGAGTAAAGTCAGGACTGATTAGCAAACGTGGAAACTTTGGAAGTGAATTTGATGACGCGAACACCCCTGCATGCGCTGTAACCTATTTTTGAACTACATATTATATTGGGCCTATGTAAGGTTAGAGTCGAGGGTGTCCAGACTAGTAGTTGCAATGATGATAATAATAATAATAATAATAATAATAATAATAATAATAATATTATAAATAATAATAATAATAATAATAATAATAATAGTAATAGTAGCGACAATTATTCCTCGGAACTTTTGTTCCAAGTAATAAGTGATATAATAATAATAATAATAATAATAATAATAATAATAATAATAATAATAATAATGATAATAATAATAATAATATTAATGATAATAATAATAATGATAATAATAATAATAATAATAAAAATAATAATGATGATGATGATGATGATGATGATGATGATGATGATGATGATGATGATGATGATGATGATGATGAAGATGATGATGATGATGATGATGATGATGATGATGATGATGATGATGATGATGATGATGATGATGATGATGATGATGATGATCATGATCATGATGATCATGATGATGATCATGATAATGATAATAATAATAATAATAATAATAATAATAATAATAATAATAATAATAATAATAATAATGATAATAATAATAATAGGTGTTACTCAAAGTTCACATGATTATTTTTGCTTCTATGCCTTTTACTTATTCAGATATTTCGAATTCTGAAGGTTAACAGCAATTTCTATTGGTTTAATTATAGGGCCAACGTGCTTTTACTATTAGCCTGTGATGTATGTGTTCCCGGATTTTCAAAAATAAAACATCATCGCTTTTTACAACAGGTCAGTTGCCCAACCAACTCTAGTTTTCCTCCACAGAGCTATACAGGACATTCTTTACCTGATGCCATATCAATTCCGTGGTGCAGCCAAGGATTGGTCAACTTTCACACCGATAGCTCCACTGCCTCAAGTGGATTCAGTCTTAGTTACTATGTCAGCAATGGAGGTTAGCCTTTCGATAGTGATAATTATTGATGCTTTGTGAATTTTGGTCTGTTTGCGGTTTCATAGAAACATGACAACTGATTATGGGTTTTTATATAGAAAGAAGGAATAACTTTGGAGTAGGTCTAAGTGTGGCAAGATGAAGGACCAGGGCCGGTGTCACGAAATAAAGTCTACCCCGAAACAGAGTCTCCCTTTTGCTGATACACAGCGTTCGTCACAGTCTCCGGGGGAGACTGTATCGGAACAAAGTCTCCCTATTGAAATAGAATCCTCCTCAGCGATACAAAGTTTCCCGTACTAAAATCCCCCCTTATTTCAGAATTTAAAGTGTATATCTTCTTAAATAAACGACTTGTGTGTCCATTAGTGAAATTGAACAGGAACAAATTTGACATAAAATGATAAATTTATTAAGTAAATGCTTTATTCTAATGGGCTCAATTTGCGTTTATTGCACCACTATCGGGCGGCTTATGCACGTACTGTGCTAATATTACACCCATCAGTGGAGAGATTAGGCGACCTACAATTATATATCATATATATATCACATACATATATCATATATGATATATATCATTTACATGATATATGACATCTATCATCTATATTATATATATATAACGTATATATGTCATAAATATATCATATATATATATCATATATATCACATATGTAAACGAAATATATATATAATTATCATATATATATAAATGATATATATCATATATTATATATATCATATATATTACATATATCGTATATATCACATATATATCATATATATATCATATTCATATATGATATATAATTATATATCATATGTATATTATAAAAGATATAATATATATGATACTATTTCATATATATCATGTATGTCATATTATATATATCATATTTATATAGCAGTAGCATATATATGTCTACGTATCCATATATGATATATACCATATTATATTATATACGATAAATATATAAATCATCTATATCATGTAGATATATCATAAATACGATATATAATTATATATGATGTATCATTTTTATATTTCATATAATATGATATATATGATATATTTATGATGTATAAGACATATATATATGATATATATCATATATATCATATACAAGGTGGGCCAAAAAAGACCCCCTACGCTTTTCCCCCATATCTTGACCAAAAGAAAGAATTTCGAAATGAAATTTTACAGGCTTATAGACAACTCACATTTGCACATAATGGCCAGATTTCATCAGACTATTTTAAACAGAACAAAAGTTATATCACTTTTAGTGAGGCCACCCACCGTTTTTTCACGATTCAAAAACGCGACGCAACATAAAGTAACATAAAACCGATCTAATTATTCTGGCCAATATCTTGGCCAGAAGTAAGAATATCGAAATGAAATTTTAGGGGCTTAAAGACAATTCATATCTGCATATGATGGCCAGATTTCATCAAAAAATTTGAAAGAGAAAAAAGTCATGCCGCTTTTAATAAGGCCACCCACCATTATTTGACGATTCAAAGGCGTAACGCAGCAAAAAGTAGCAAAAACGCGATTTTATTATGTCTCATCTCAAATAATTGTTATCAAATGGCCTTCATATAGCCAGATGATCATTATTATTACTATTTTAAAAAGAAACAGGGTACCAGCGTAGCTGCGCGTCACTGAGAAGTCACTTAGCAAGATGACAATCAAATTGGTAAATAAGGAATCTGTCAGATTAATCAACAGTTCCATCAAGAACTTTGCAAAGGGACTCAAAAGAAGGTTTGGCACGGATGGTGGGCACATTGAACACAAGTTTTGAAGCACTACCAAGTTCATTTGACAGCAGTTATTTGAGATGAGACTTAATAAAATCGTGTTTTTTTTTACTTTTGTTGCGTTTCGTTTTTGAATCGTCCAAAAACGGTGGGTGGCCTCACTAAAAGTGGTAAAACTTTTGTTCTGTTTGAAATGTTTTGATGAAATCTGACCATCATGTGTAAATATGAATTGTTCATAAGCCAGTAAAATTTCATTTCAAAATTCTTACTTCTGGCCAAGATATTGACAAAAAACCTAGGGGGGTCTTTTTTGCCCACCCTGTATATGATACATATGTATCATATATATTATATAATATATGTCATATATATCATAGCTTGAATAATGTTGTTTGGTGAAAATAAGTATTGAACTGCGACTAATATTCACGGCAATTTAATTCTGATCTGGAGGGGTTGACGCGAAAAAGATGTGAGTGGTAAAAGTTAAATAGAATGGATTGCTGAAGGTAATTCTTGCCTAAATTGAGGTTGGATTGATGAAAATAGTCCTTACTTAAATGGAAGCTCCAATGACGAGAAAATCTTATAGCGTAGGCCTATTAAATAAAATATTTAGGCCTAACTAGCAATTAAATATATCCATGCATGGGTATACGCTGCCAGTATTCTATTTGAGCGAAGCGGGGTGACCATAGGCTATTGTTTAAATGCGCAGGACTCAGTCTTCGGGATCACCGTAACTAGTAGGGTGAATCCGTTGAATTCAAATATCTAGGTCTAAGCAGCAATGAACTTGAATGAATATCCCTAAGAGAATCAGTGTGGAATGGCATAAAATACAACCGTAATCAATAATTAAATGTTTGCTTTTAGCCAGAGCACTTTCTTAATAATAGGCTACTTATGACAATGTGGGACTATATATCATTATGTAACATATATCATATATATATCATATATATCATAAATACAATATATCATATATATCACATATATATGACATATATGATATATATATGATATATATATGATATATAATTATCATATATAAATGATATGTGTATATGATATATATACTATTTATCATATATATATATCATATATATTATATATGATATATATATATACATGATATATGTCATATATATAGGCTATAATATATATATATGACATATGTCATATATATTATTTATATCATGTATCATATGTATCATAGGAACTTTTTTGGCCTTCACAAACTAATGTCCGCCCACACCGGTCATATGAGTTAAAGCGGTTTTTCAAATGTCCGCTGTGAGCAGCCATATGAGGGGTAAAGGCAAGAATTCTTACTTTATATATTGCTTTAGCTTTCTAAATTATTCGCAATTGCATGGCTTGACGAAAAGAATTCCTGCTAAATAGAAATCCTATTAATGAAAGTATTACCACTTAAATAGGATCGATGAACATATTCTTGCTTCAATTGGAGCTGGAATTAAAATTTAATTCACATTGTCATTATTTTAGTATTATGGCGAATCCGGTTGAACACGTGTTTTTGGATATCGAAATTATATTTGGACTAAATATAGATTATTATCAATGGTTAATCTCTTCCTCCGTTAAGCATGATGACGTTTTCAGCGATGGCGCCGCAATAGGCCCTATAGACCTACCGGTGACCCAGCGTCTTAATTTTGCAGTAGTAAATACCCCATCGAATTTTAAATTATCCATATCTTGGGTATTAACGTGAATTGCGAGTTTAAAACAGTCGCGTTGACCTACAAATTCGCAAGAGATCGTTTTGCCAATTTTTTCATAAGAATATTCAAACAGACGGCAAACTATCAGACGTATTTTGGCATAGATAAATATAATGCGACTTTATAAAATCGCGCGTTGAAATAGTCTCCCGGGGAGACTTTGTTTCGGCGGGGTTGGTAATTGTAATTGTAATTGTAATTGTAATTGTAATTGAACATTTATATAGCGCCGCTCACAAATTCAGTGGTATATTATATTCTCTCCCCCGGAGTCTTTCTTTCAAAAAATAGTGTCCGGGGAGGCGAATTTATTCTGAAACAGATCCTCTGGAATCTGTTTCAAAATAGAGTATCCGGGGATACTTTTAGGGAGCGACTCAGTCACGCTACACCGGCCTTAGGAAAGGCAAAACAGGCAATTGCAGGAAGCGCCAATTTCTAGGGGTGCCAAATTTTCAAGAGGTAGGGCACCAAACAATATGTTTTGGCAGTTTTATGTTTTACACTTTCTTAGTCATTGCCAAAAAATGCTTTAATGGAGACCTTACTAATAAAATTTAAAAAAACCTTGTTTATATTAGTGTTAATGCTCTGGCTTGTTAATCATTGAACCAAAATGCCTGACAAAATTACCGCCTCACCCATTTTTCAGTGTTTAGTCTAGGCATCTCTGGAGTTGGTTAATTCTCAGGAATGAATTTCCCTCTCAAAAATCGCGAGGTGCTGAATGCATGTAAATACATACCATTTCCCCCAGAAGAAATGGAATGTGTAACAATTTGCCTCCCCCTCCGTAAAATCAAGCGGCCTTGAAAGACTTTTAAAAGAAATCAGCTTTTTTGGCATCGAAAATGGTATATTTTTACAGATTTTGACCGAACGACTAAAAAATATCATCAGTTTCTTCATTATTGTAAATGGTAAGTTTTCGCAAATTTTTACCATCGACTAAGCAAAATGCCTTCGAATATCCTTATCGACCCCTATTATAAGCTTGTCTATCCATATTTTTCATACTGTAATATCTCCTGTGGTGTTAACTACTCTCAAACTCAACGCTGTTTGGATGTACTCCAAAAATTGGCTATAAGAACTGTCTACCACATCGATTGGAGACTTAATAATGTAGCCTACCAAGGACACCTTCAAAGTTAACCGTATAACTAAATCGGGCATCAATAGGCTCCAAACTGGCCTCTTCATGTATCGGTATCACAATGATTGATTTTGTTACCACCTTGTTTTAATTATTATTTTAGACTGACATCCTCTGTGCATCAACATTACACTAGACATAGACATTAGGGTGGAGTGAAAAAAACGAAAATCAGAAATTCGAAAAGTAATAGGAACCAAAAGTTGGCCAATGACATGAGGTCAAGAAATGTGAAAAAGTTTTTCAAAATATTAATGTCTTCCGACCGCATAAGTGGGTCAAAGTTCCCCAAAATTGCATTTTTTAGAGAAAATTGCAGGTTTTCTTATGAAATATTCTTAGTGTAAAATAATTTGCTGCAGTTCAATGTACCGTTGGAAAGAGCTCTTTAAGCTGAATAAAATGATGTATTATTCTTGAGAATAGTCCCATATTTGTAGAAGATATTAAATGTTTCCCATATCTCCTCTTCGCGACATGTCGCGAAGCTTAAAAACAGTAAAACACCAATAACTTTTTTATCCTTTGAGATATTTCAACACGTAATATACCATTCGATTCAGTTTAGGACCAGCTTCCAAGAGGTATATTGAAATATCAGATTGTTTCTTGCTTGTATGATATTTTGTGATGATATCTAATGTATGCCTATACTTTAACACTTCCAACAAGCATCTGTGAAATCATATTGCCTTCAGGGTAGTTTAAAGTTACAAATAAATTAACAAATTGGCTTAAGACTCGCATGAATCGTCATTTCAATCAGCAAGTTGTCATCAATATGATTCTAAAGAGTTTCTGTTAAGCACTGTCACTTTGAGTGGCAGCAGCAGTTCTTTTTGGTTTCAAATATCGGCATTAGTTCTCGTGATTGTAACCGTCCTAAAATAAAACCATCTGTATTGTGTCTGCACCACATACGGATGCAGCCGCTTCAGTCACTATTTTGACACACCATTCAACAATCTGAGTGTGACATGAAAAATATTCAAACTCTATTGCTGGTGGAGAATGACCAGCAACAAGAACTTTCAGCTGTTCTTCCGATGTGTCGGTTAACAATCATTGTGGAACGGTGACTCTGCACTTATTCCATTTTATTAAGTCAACATAATCTGTCGAGTTTAACCCTCATCCGCACAAGGGGGTCTGGCCAGACCCCCCCTTCATATATTTGCTGCATAACTTTTTTAGGAGTGATATTTTCTCAGATTGCTTTTATGACTTTGTTCCTATATTAATTAGCTACAATTAGCACATTTAAACGACCAAATCGATTTAGTGATAAGGAAGTTCTGAAGATAATACTGGCCGAGACTACAATGATGACAGTTTGGTCAGTGAGAGCAACAATAATGAATGTGAACATGAAGAGATGCCAATGCCTGAAGGACAACATTCAGTTGTTTCTTATGATGAAAAAAATGTGAAATTGAAGATGATGATAAACACGATGATGAGACTGGATCTAATAGTGAAGATTATGATGACGAAATTGCTTATGCTGATGAAGTCGAGAGTCCTAAATACAAGTAAAGATCCGCATAATTTTTGGCAGTCAAAAGCAATGCCAAGAGGACGTGCTCTTTTGCACAATGCAGTAAAAAGGATGCGGACTAAAATAATACGGATGCATTGAGAATATTCATGATTGTTTTGACAGTTTTATAACAGCAGAAATGAAAGGTATCATCATTCAACATACAAACCCGAAAGCAACAGCTAACGGATTATGTATGATACATGTTTACATTTTAGGTTTAGTCCTATTCCATTATTTTTTATAGATATTTTCTAGAAAACAGTCATGATGTTGACTCTGATCATAATAGCATTCAAAACTAATTTTACTGAAATTATGGTTTCTTTATTTTTATCTCCAAATTTTATAGATAGACAACTATTGCGACGATGAACATGTATGACAAACCGTAACCATTAATGTATTTAAACATTTAATTTCAAATTCATCATTAAAAATGATTTATATTGCATACAGAGACTGATACATTGTTGTTTTGAGTTACTCTGATATCATCTTACAAAGTTGGCATATAAAAAGCACTATTACCCATAAAAACCCCCCCATCAAAACGGGGGGTCTGGCCAGACCCCCCTTGTTCAAATTAAGTTGCATTTTCGCTCGTTCGGATGAGGGTTAAATTTATAAGTGGAATTCGGAAGCACCGCAGAAATGGCTTTCTTTTAATTCATTTTAGCTTTCAGTATTCTTCTAAGTCCAAGTTTTCTTACATGAGGGTGCTCATCAACGATCATGCACAACAGCAGATTGTCTGGATGTGCAAAGTAAGCATTTCGCTGAATCACGGGGTCCAATACTACTTTCAGTGAATCACAAAGATACCTTGAGAAGTGTATCATCTGCCAAACATGAAGGCCTCCATATCTGCACGACGGCTTCGTTCATATACAAAACCATATCCTGGCATATACTTTGACTGGCACCCCGTCAAAATAGCCCGGACAAAATAGCCCCGTCAAAACAGCCCCGTCATAATCGCCCACCGACAAAACAGCCCCGTCAAAATCGCCCAGCGACACAATAGCCCCGTCAAAATAGCCCCGTCAAAATGGCCCGTGGCTATTTTGTCGGGAACCGACGAAGTCGCGGAAGAATACACGATTTTCGTTAAGATGTAATGTCAATAGCCCCGTCAAAATAGCCCCGTCAAAACAGCCCGGGGCTATTTTGTCGGGAACCGACGAAGTCGCGGAAGAATACACGATTTTCGTAAAGATGTAATGTCAAAGAAATTGGTACAAAAGAGGTTCATTGGAAATCTGTTCAGAGGTTCCAATGGCGGAGGGAGGGAGGGAGGGATATTCAAACAAGAATATGCTATGTGCCGGTATGATTGACACTTAGGCAGGCCACGCTGCATGTGGGATGCCCGGTTGCGGGCGTGAGCCAGTCGAATCGTTAGCGACATTAAAGAGTAGGATTAACGAGATAGTTATTTGGATAAAAGGGTCATTTATCACAGTTTAAGGCCAATATTATTTATTTAAAAGACTTGAATTGGTTACATAAATACCAAAATAATTGTCTCATTTTTTCACCCGATGAATCCAACTACGACGAAATTTCCCGATGAGATAGCCTCACTAGACGGCGCTGATGAGGAACAGATGGCGGAGCTGCGAATGAATGCTTCTGCAGACACCGTGACGCGGCTAATCAATGCTGCAAAGGACGATGATGTTTATCACAACTTAATAGGCCTACAGCAGATCGCTATCGGCTGGCCAGAGACTCCGACCACCCTGTCAGCTGATTTACGACCCTATCATACATTCGCTGATGAATTGACCGTCAGCTGTGGCCTTGTCTATTTGAACGGAACTATTTACACGGGCTGTTTTGACGGGGCTATTTTGACGGGGCTATTTTGACGGGCCACCACTTTGACTACAAATTCCGCGAGAAGTTTCATTGTGTTGTTGGCTTTAAAGTTGCCACATAAAGTCTAAGTACTCGATTAACCATTGTCAGCCACCGTGCATGAGACATCTTCCCAGGCTCTTTATGTGCAAGATCTTCAGAACAGTTACCGGATCGGATGTTGGATTCGAATCCATTGGATGCGAAATGCCAGACGTTGGCTGTAGCGGTCTTAGTACCGATCAGAAAATATCTGTTTGACATATGCAACGCAGTTCGATCCTGTCACTGTTTTGAAGATCTTGCTGTTGTGCATGTTCGTTGATGAGCGCCCTCATGTAAGAGAACTTGGACTTATAAGAATACTGAAAGCTAAAATGGATTAAAAGAAAGCCATTTCTGCGGTGCTTCCGAATTCCACTTATGAATTTAAACTCGACAGATTATGTTGACTTAATAAAATGGAATAAGTGCAGAGTCACCGTTCCACAATGATTGTTAACCGACACATCGGAAGAACAGCTGAAAGTTCTTGTTGCTGGTCATTCTCCACCAGCAATAGAGTTTGAATATTTTTCATGTCACACTCAGATTGTTGAAAGTTGTGTCAAAATAGTGACTGAAGCGGCTGCATCCGTATATGGTGCAGACACAATACAAATGGTTTTATTTGAGCACGGTTACAATCACGAGAACTAATGCCGATATTTGAAACCAAAAAGAACTAGGGCCTACTGCTGCCACTCAAAGTGACAGTGCTTAACAGAAACTCTTTAGAATCATATTGATGACAACTTGCTGATTGAAATGACGATTCGTGCGAGTCTTAAGTCAATTTGTTAATTTATTTGTAACTTTAAACTACCCTGAAGGCAATATGATTTCACAGATGCTTGTTGGAAGTGTTAAAGTATAGGCCTACATTAGATATCATCACAAAATATCATACAAGCAAGAAACAATCTGATATTTCAATATACCTCTTGGAAGCTGGCCCTAAACCGAATCGAATGGTATATTATGTGTTGAAATATCTCAAAGGATAAAAAAGTTATTGGTGTTTTACTGTTTTTAAGCTTCGCGACATGTTGCGAAGAGGAGATATGGGAACAATTTAATATCTTCTACAAATATGGGACTATTCTCAAGAATAATACATCATTTTATTCAGCTTAAAGAGCTCTTTCCAACGGTACATTGAACTGCAGCAAATTATTTTACACTAAGAATATTTCATAAGAAAACCTGCAATTTTCTCTAAAAAATGCAATTTTGGGGAACTTTGACCCACTTATGCGGTCGGAAGACATTAATATTTTGAAAAACTTTTTTCACATTTCTTGACCTCATGTCATTGGCCAACTTTTGGTTCCTATTACTTTTCGAATTTCTGATTTTCGTTTTTTTCACTCCACCCTAATAGACATGCAGCTAATTTCCGACCTGATTTTGCTAGAATCCATCCGAAGCTGTTTTCCATCAAATGCCAGGGCCCAATCACATGGAACTCCTTACCACTGGATGTAAACTCCCTTCCAACTTTGAGCAGGTTTAAGATAGCTCTTAAGTTCTTCCTTCCCTCAAGTGCCCCCTCCAGTTAACGGCCCATTTCCAATCTTTCTTTTCTTTCCAAACTCCTGGAAAAATTTCGTTTCAGCTAGTTGACTACCTTGAAACCAATTCACGAATGCCCCCGCTTCAATCTGGCTTTAGGAAATACCATTCTACTGAATCTCTCATCACTCGCTTACTTGCAGATGTCTTTGCGGCTGTTGATCAATCTCACATTACCTTGCTTGCCCTGTTTGACGTCAGTGCGGCGTTCGACACTGTCGACCATACTATTCTACTCGAGCGTCTGTCCAAATTCTTTGGCATTGGTGACTCTGCGCTCCTCTGGCTTAGTTCTTTCCTCTCACATACGCTCTGTATCCGTGATCTTTGGGCCCACACGCTCCTCCTGGACCTTTGTCCCGTACGGTCTGACCCAAGGCTCGGTCCTGGCGCCGCTTCTATACATCCTTTATACTGCAGATCTATTGGACCTACTATCCCACAAGAGTGCCTCTGCTCACCAATACGCTGATGATACGCAAGCATTTGTTCATGGTTCACCCAGTGCAGCCTCTTCACTGGTTGCAACTATCCTTGAGGCCACTATGGCACTGGACCAATATATGTCTCCTAGCCGTCTCCGCCTTAACTCTGATAAAACCCAATTCATCTGCAGGCTTGGTGGTAGAGCCAAGCTTGCCAAAATTGACAGGGCACTCTTTTGCACCTTATTCCCAGATATCCATTTTTCTCCAACTGTTCGTGATTTGGGATTTACTCTGGATCCAGCCCTTTCTCTTTCTGACCATGTTAACCGAGTCTCTAGAACATGCTTCTATCACCTGCGACAATTGCGTAGCCTACTCTCCGCCCCTCACTCTCTCTCTCTCTCTCTCTCTCTCTCTCTCTCTCTCTCTCTCTCTCTCTCTCTCTCTCTCTCTCTCTCTCTCTCTCTCTCTCTCTCTCTCTCTCTCTTCAAGCGCTCAAGGCGCTTGTCCATGCACTGATTTGCACTAGGGTTGACTTTGGAAACTCTGCATATGCTGACCTCTCCTCTCTTCTTAACCTCTCTAAACTTCAGTCAATACTCAATGCTGCTGCCCGCCTAATTGCTGGTCTTCCCAAATTCTCTCACATATCTGATTTCATTTGGGACACCCTTCATTTGCTTCCTGTACCTCAGCGCATTGAGTTCAAGAGTCTGACACTTATGCGCAACTCTCTTCTTGGGGTCACCCCTTCATATCTTCGGGCATTGTGTAATCTGGTCTTCACTCTTCCTGGTCGCTCAGCCCTCCGCTTGGCTGCCAATGGCCTTCTTATTGTTCCTCGCATGCGTGGAGCTACGGCTCAGTCTAGAAGCTTAGCCTATGTTGGCCATTCTTGTTGGAATCGTCTTCATCACAAACTACGTCTTGAACTCCTTGGTCTTTCTCTTCCCGTGTTTCGTAAACGCCTGAAGACAATACTATTTGTTAGCGGGAGCGCTAATTTGGATCGGGAGCGCTACTGAATCTGTGAGCGGCGCTTTATAAAAGTTCAATTAAAATTACAATTGCAAATTACAATTACAATTGAGTTATATCTAACTGAAGAATGATCATTGAATTGTATTAACCTGAGATCTGTTTGCAAGTATTCTGGTTACTGGTGCATGATCGGTTCCAAGTGTCATGCAGTGTTTCCCATCTTAACAACCATTTCTCACAGCAATGCTGCTGTTCCGGTTGTTCTGACCTCTATTTGCCAATATGATCACTTCAGTTAAGAAATCTCAAGTTTGTTTTTTCTTTTTCTTTCATAACACTGACTAGCAGTACCTATATGATTGCATTGAGACCATTAGTTAAGCTATGTGTAATTGTGTATTCAATCTGTGCATACATTGTCTAATCTGCCATTGCACCAGTAACGGATATTTGGGTGCCTCTGATAGCGGGACTTGTTTCTTTGGGGGTTCCCTTTAAGTGCTCAACCGTATAATAATTATGATCATTTGCTTTATGATATAGCCTACTGTTTATTCTTATGATATACTGGTTATTCTTTCTGTTATGTTAATCATTAATGTTAATGTTAATGTTGTTAGTCTGTTTTTGTGATCAATGTGCTACGGTTGTTGCCTTAATAAAAAGGTATTTGATTTGATTTAAGCAGACAGACAAGATGCAGAAGAAACCATTCACTGGTTAATGTCTTTTTGAAGGGTTCCGTTTAAATCAAAGATTTTGAAGATTCGGAACTCACATAATCCAAGTGTTGCAAAATGTTTCGAGTGATACATGTTGTTCACTTGAGAGAGTTCCACTGCAATTTAGTGTAGAAATTGTGGGTTTAATAGGTATCCTAATGGGTCTTTTTGCACTATTGCAGTGAGACTAAAATTAATTTGAAATAATTGAATATAGGTTGTGGAAATACGGTATACACTGGACCCAGCGGTCATGTGACATCTGCGAATTATCCGAATTACTACCCATACAATCAGAACTGCTCCAACATCATCTGGGCTCCAGAGCGAAGCGCGTTCTACCTGGACTTTGAGTCTATTTTCCTACATACATGCTGCACCTGCGACTGGCTGGAGGTATACATACCCTCTGTAATCTTAAGTTTTGATTTACTGAGATTTGGAGCTGATTCCTCAACAAGAATTTTCACAACCTCATCTTTCTTGAAGACAATTTTTCAGGCTACTAATTACAGTTCTGCATACCATTGGCTTCACTTCAAAGGTATCACTCAACCTCTGGGCATTATCGAGAAGTTGTTATTTCAAAGAATGCTACATCCAGTTCAAAGCACTACACTTGGAAACACGATAAGTAGAAATATTTTAAAAAAATAAGATCGCTGGTTATACGATAGTATAGGCCTATTCCAAATCAGTTTCTATCAGTGAGGCTAAAACAATTGCCTTTTCATGGTGCTACCATATGTTTTACGTAAAGTCCTACCTTAATGCAGCAAGTCGAGATATTAACTGAACCACTGAAAGGTGCTCGTGTATAAAAACCGTATAAAAACACCTACATAGCGACATGCTCACTCCCACTGATTTACTTGAAGAAAAACATAACCTACTAAATGTTGAGAAACATTTAATTCAGAAGGTCCGATGCACGCGTAGCTTTTGTCACTTGACACAATACACTAAATCTTCCTCAGACTCCGGAACTCTTCATTCATTCAACGGCAACCTGCCTCAATTTCCTTTATTTAATAAATTCCAGTTTGTTCTTGTCACGAGTAGAAGCGTTCCTGAAATTTAACTGCAGTGTTACAGCTATTGAACACAAATTTCAGTCTTAAAACTGGTTGTGGCAGGCCTAATTATGATGCTTTTGACAGTTTTCTATTGAGTAGTTTGCAGCAGTCATTGGTTCCCGTTACCCGGGTTGGGAAAGTTAAACAATTGAATGCAATGGATTCGTTCATTAGGATCTGTCGGATTGGTCTTGTCCTAGGTGAGATGCATCGACAACTCTGAATATGGTCCGTATAAATTTTGTGGAACATACACTACTTCCGCAAGCTTGTACATCGACCAATGCAGTCAAGTGCTTCTGTGGTTCCGTAGCGATAGCTCTAGCTACCAACAAGGATTCAAAATTCAGTACACCGTATACCCGGATTCAGGTTGGTGCAGATAGCATTCGAAGGTTATTGCTGTACTTTAAGAAACTTTTGGCGTATGTGCAAATTGCACACTTATATAAACACATTTTGTGCATACATAGGCTACGTATATGCATAATTAAGGACATCAATTAATTTTATTTAATTGTTCTCAAACAAGCAATCTAAACAGAAAAATTAGGCAATAAGATGCAGATAAGAAAGGTTACAACAGGAGACAATAGGGACCAAGATTCTGATGTATTAAGGTCGCCAAATGTAGCCTAGCCTACTATGGGTAGACCTAAGCATAAGATATATTCCTGGGGAGTATTCCCAATCTAGGCCAAAGGTTTATATAATTTGCGTTAACTAATTAGTTCTCACCTCGATTATTGCCTGATTAATTTGTGATAGGCCTACTTGTTATGCTTTATGCAACTATTTTCCTGCCTTATATCTTAGTGTGCTTGACACATACGGACCAATAAAAAATTGATTGATTGATTGATTGATTAAGATGACAATTATTATTGAGTGTTTTTCTTCTTCGTGATCCGTGGGGTGAAAGCCCGTATGTGTGAATTGTGCATTTGACTACTTTCTTCCATGATTCCCTGTCTTGTGCCTGGTGTGTCAGTTACTGCGTATTCATCCCGCACCACTCTTCTATGTCTTGCAACGATTCTATGCTTGATCTTCTCCTTCTCCCCGATCCCCCATGATTCCCGTCACTATACGCTTTATCTTTCTATCGTCGCTCATTCTTTGGAAGTGTCCGAATAGTTTCAGTTTCCTTTCCATTATGGTTCATACCATATCTGAATTGTTTTTAAGTCTTCTTCGCACCTCTACGATAGTTATTTTCTATGTCCAGTTTATCTGTAATATTCTTCTGAACATGGGCGGAGACTTGGTCGGAGACTTGCGGGGGACGAAAACGAGCGGCGAACAAAGGACGCGAGATTTTGGGCGGAAAAAAGGCTGAACCGCCTACGAAATTTTCCATCTTTTTGCTGGCAAAAATTTCTGACGACCTTTCTTTTTAGTCATATCCTCATTTGTTCGAAGATCTCTTCTTTTATCCTCTAACGTCATAAGCTCACAGTGTGCTTCGTGAAGTGTGTACATGGCTTAACCCAGCGGTTCTCAACCTGTGGGTCGCGACCCCCACGGGGGTCGCCTGGTGATTTTCCAGGGGTCGCCAGGACCCTTCGGAAATTTATAAAGATTTAATAGTAATTTCAAAGCTAATTACTACACTCTAGCAGTCTAAAATAAATTTGTGCTTATACTTTTTATGATTACTTATTTAGATTACGACAGCTAATTTAATTTTGCAATTTTAGTTTTCAAATGTAATTCCACTATTACCATCCTTCTAAAAACCTATGGGTAAGGTATATTTAATGAAGTCTTAAACTACGGTCTCTGAGCACTGAAATCGCCAGTTTTTTTTAAGACGACAGCTTAACATGTTACAGCTAAAGTGTGCAATTCCCAAATTTTTAAACAATTAGTTCCGAAACTTTGAAGTCTTAAACCATGAATATCAGAATTGAAAAGATGAGTAATTTTATTAAGATGATAGCCTAAAATGCAGCCATTACAGTGTTGAAATTAAAAAATTAACAATGGAGAGGGGACATTTATTTTATTGAAGTCTTAAACCATGCCTTTCATAAATAAAATTATGAGAAGTGCTGCTGAGATGAAAAATTGCAAATAACTGTACGGGGCAATTTTGAGGTCTTATACTGCGACTATCAGCACGAAATGATGAGCGATTCCGTTAATATTAAGCCTAAATGCAGCCATTGCAGCGTATAAATAAATAAAAATTGACAATGGGGAGAGGCAGATCCCCATCCCCAGACTCCTACCCATGCTCGGCGCATTCATAGAGAACACAAATGAAGTTTATGAAATTTATAACCAGTAGCTACCCAAAACGATTCAGCTAGGTGAAATGAGCGTTGAGAAAAAGAACTATTGACCAATTTTCAGAGTAGCTGCAGTAGCATAATATACTGTCGAATAGTTGCAGCATTATAAATAAATAAACTGTTTTTTACTGGCATTTTGTTGGTCGAATCAATGAAACCCAACTAATAAACAGAAGCGCCATTCAGATTCTAAGCATCATATGACTATGCTGGAAAGCAATGAACAGTTGATGACGCCAAGAAGGCACACTTGAGAGTTGAGACAGAGTCCACTGTTCCAGGCTTCCAGCAGTAAGTCAGCTGTTGAGTTTCACAAGCCGAATAAACTTATTAAACTTCAGCTTCAACCACCGAATAGGTCGCTCTCAGAATCGCAAGAACCAGGAAAATCGTACAATTTCCAGAAGCAATTTTCAAATTATGAGGGTGAAAATGTGTGACAATGGTAACAATAATGCAGTGAAAGGGGTTAATTCAATCAATTTTGTCGTTGGGGTTCGTCACAGCTTTAGAAATGTTGCCAAGGGGTCGCCGCACTAAAAAGGTTGAGAACCGCTGGCTTAACACTTAACGATTGGGGGGGGGGGACAAATGCATGGGCGGCCCATGCATTTGTTCTCCCCCCCAATCGTTAAGTGTTAAGACATGTACACAGGTGGTTGCGCCTATGGCAATTGGTCCAACATGGATTTCGGATAGGTTAGAGCAGAGGTTCTCAACCTTTTTCTGCGCGCGCCACACCTAAATTTGAAACCAAATTTGGCGACACACCATGCAATCGTCCTAATTATGTCAATAGACCTATCTGTAAAATTAAAATAGGCCTACGTTATAGTTAATACAGCTTGTTTATTTTAATTTGTTAAAAATTCGAATGAATGAAAATGTTGACATTGAATGCTTTTTGGTAGTCCTATTTGTGATTCTAAAATTATAAATTCCGCGGATCTAAATCTATGATTCTACGCCGTTGTACGCAGGGGCGGATCCAGAGGACCCATCCGGACTTGCCCCCTCATTCCAAAAGTTCATAGGACGTGCCCCCACCCCCATTTGGTTTCAACAAGCTTTAAACCAATGCAGCGGGATAAGGCGAGAGAGAAAAGTGCGACTAGAGAACAAAATAATCGTAGCAGGCCTATATTCCCAAGAGATAACGATCAGATGGCTAAAAAAACGACCATCAGATTTTTTCTGGCAAAGATCACCGAAAAATTTGGCCCCTTTCGAAGATTTATGTATCCGCCCTGGTTTTATGGCTCTACGTTAATTGTTTGGCTAAACAATTAACAGGGATTTTTGCTCCTTGATTTTCTTTAGATAGTAGACGCTCGAGGATCGACAGGTTTTCTGACAGGTTTTACATGTAGAGGTTTCAAATTACCCCCGGTTTCAGATTGCCCTGCACACTAGATTTGCATCATTCATCGCCTTTATTGCAGTGGCGGCGCCAGACACTTTTTGCAGCCAGGGTATAGCCAGGGCATTCATACTAGCAAAGATATTAGAGTTTTGATACTAGTAACCAGGGCAGAGGGCAATTCGCGTGCTCGGTAGCACGGGCTTGCATACATGTAGGGCTTTTGTAGGCCTATAATTTGGCTATAGCGTACTCGCCATAAATGCCACAGCTAGGCTTTTCACTAGATCTGGGTTTTTGGCCTGTTTCTGGGTATCTGTTTTTAAGGGAAGCAGGACAATACCCCCCCGGACAATACCCCCGGACAATACCCCCGGACAATACCCCCCGGACAATACCCCCGGTATAAAACCCCCGGACAATACCCCCCACTCACAACCGAGCACTTGAGTATCTGGGAATACGTCGCTGACGACATTCATGGCGGCAAGTTCGAAGTCTGTAATGCAATGTAATGTAACGTAGTTGTAATGTAATGTAATGCAATGCTGTGTAGCGTAATGTAATGTGATTTAATGTAATGCAAGTTCGAAGTCTGTAATGCAATGTAATGTAACGTTGTTGTGATGTAATGTAATGTAATACAATGCTGTGTAGCGTAATGTAATGTGATTTAATGTAATGTAATGTATACATTACACGTACACCTTACATTACAAGTGTATTGTATAGCATTGCATTACAATGTAACTACATTGTCACGGTACATTACATTACATTAGTGTAATGTAATTGCATTACATTACATCACATCAACTACAATACAATACAATGTAATGTAAGGTATTTACATTGCAATGTACAGTGTACGTGTAATGTATACATTACATTACAACTACGTTACATTACATTGCATTACAGACTTCGAACTTACCGTCATGAATGTCGTCAGCGATATATTCCCAGATACTCAAGTGCTCGGTTGTGAGTGGGGGGTATTGTCCGGGGGTTTTATACCGGGGGTATTGTCCGGGGGTATTGTCCGGGGGGTATTGTCCGGGGGTATTGTCCTAGACTCGTTTTTAAGGGGGGATTTGGGGGTAACATCAGGGTTTATTTAAGTTAATAAGTTACTTGACCATTTGTATTTACAAAGCATTAATATTCTGTGCACTGAGCATTCTGTGCACTGTACATTGTATCTATAGTCATTGAAATTCAATGTAAACTGGCGGTAGCCTACTACATAATTTTTGCTCAACTCATTTTAATTTTAAAGTCCACAATCAAGATCTGACGTTGTCATTTCACGAATAATTTATAACCAGTACTGGTGACGCAGAAGAATAGCTATGCGCAGGAATAAACCGTTTGGACATCTCAATAATTATACGTGAAGTCACTCTTCACCTTGTTAAGCCGTATGGACATCTCTAACATGTTTTAATTGTAGGCCTATATAGGCAAAGGTCAGGTCAACCGTCAATCCTCTAGGAAGTTGTCTAGTTGCTGCAGAGCATTAATGTTCTAGGTGGTTTAAAAGTTGGAATGTTGATGTATTGAGAAAATTTTGCCGGAAACTTCGAACAACCTAAAAACTTCGTGACTTAGGCCACGAGTGTTGTGTGTTTAGGGCCTTCAAGGTTACAATATTATTATTCCTGTAGGCTCGGTCGACCCGCTGCGCATGCGCACACGACATATATCGCTTCAGCTTTTGTCGATATCGATGCCCAGTCTCTAGCAAATTTGACAATTGACACTTTTTTAAAGTTAAAAGTTGCAACTACATTTGATTCGACTCATCTGACGAACGTTAACCCTCATCCGAAATCCAACTTAATTTGAATAAAGGAGTCTAAAATCGCTTACATAGTCTGGGCTTTTCTGGGTATTTTTCTTAACAAAATCTTGGCTTATCTCTCGGAACCTCAGTGGCCACACTGTAACTCGCCGACCCATACTATTATTGGGGTTGGCCAGTCAGATGAGCAGATTGGTCCATGGGCGAAGTCATAATACCGAACCCATTTGACATTTTTAACCCATATGTGGCTAGCGTCGGTTTAAACTGACACACAGAAAGTGGTGGTTACTTGGCAATTAAATTGCATTTTCTGTTCTAAACCATTTTTATTTGCTATTCTAAGACCTGTGTGATTATCTATGTGGATTTATTTCAGTTGTTTTGAGCTGGAGTACTTAGCAAAAAAATGTTATCTTGATAAATCGAAATATTTAAATATGCATTGTACACAAAAGAAAAAATAATTAATGTCAACCCATATTTTAATAATATAGTAATGCAAAACTTCACCACACACTTCCTGAAGGTAGTTATGATGACTATTTTAAAAAATATTTTCAATATTGAAAAATATAAGAATTTTCATACCGTCAGTTTAAACTGACGCTAGCCACATAAGGGTACGTGGTTTTCCCCTAGTCATATCCACTATGTAATCCATTGTGGGTTTCCAGCCGTGTTTGCCTAAACATACTTTTATGTCAGATTGTGAATCTGTGTAACGGAATGCTAAGACCACACTACGGCTCAATAGTTTGAGTGGAATTATATTCCAGAACCCAGAACTGAGTTCAAGTTACTCATTTGCATGCTATATTCCTATTCGCTGTAATGTAGGTTATTGACCTATATGTCACCAATCAACAAGTCGAATGTTTTATATAAAAATAATATTAGCATATGAATATTAATATATGTCAACATGTACAGCACACAAAACCTTTCTCTAAGGGTTTGGGATAATGTTTGATTTAACACAGTCTTCTATTAAATAGCCTTACCTAAAACCAGTACTGATTACAGTAATTTGAGGGATATAATTTTAATATCTACCCTCCCGCGTTGAATTCTTTAGTTCTTGTAGTCATTCACCACCGGCCAGTCTTCATCTTACTCTCATCAATGGCTGATCTCCAGGCTGTTGGCATCTTTTCTCCTTTGTGGATAATTGTCGGACTTTTCTTCTCGAATGTTGAATTTCTTTGCGGTCGCTGCTTACTGTTTGAACAGTTCCTGTTCCTTATCGTATTTACCAACTACTGCGACTTTCATTTACAGTTCGAAGTAGTCTCTGTAGATTATTTATCGCTTCGCAATGTCACGAGAAGTAACTTCGTTGATCAATTGTATACGCTGTATAACTGCAACGCATACACGCTCTTACCGGTAAGTACAGCGCTATATCGATCGTACGTTACGCTCGTTGACCTTCATTATAGTCCACACCTTAGGACACTAAGCGTTCGTTATTCGGCTTCCAATCGTCCCGAATGTCACGAAATCACACGATAATGTTCGACAATAATTACCAACTTCTTGCGATCGCTCAAACCTCCGCCATTACGTCCTTCTTCTCCAGCCTCCCTAGATGCTCTTTGCGCAGGCGTAGCAGACGATCCTTTTGTTCGCCTCCCATTGGCTGACTGACCGAATGTTGCTATATCTCGAAATGTTTGCCCCTGTTTAATATATATTTTTGCCCCTAAGTACTGGTTCTAGTACTGGTTAATTAATTAAACAGAGCAATGTGAAAGTTCTGAATCAAATCATTAATTAATCATTAACTAGGGCCTCTTCCTAACTTAACATGTGTAATTAACATTCAACAATATGTATAGCAGGGTAAGAACGTATGGGTGGGATCAAGGATATCGCTACAACAATCCCCCACAAATTAAAATTTGCTACAAATTTTCTTTTCAATATCCTTATTAAACTATCCATACTTCTTACAACACTACTACTACTCAGTCATCTACACTAGCACTTATATTAGCTACGTAGTTATGCAACATTCTACTCAACATCAACATTTAACATTTATTGTGATAATTCAAACTGTATCACCTTTACCGTACCTATACTTTTAATTTACATTGCATTTACACTGATCCTCTTAACTACATGTCTAATTCTACTTACTCTAATCCTCGGCTTAAATAGTCAGCCACTACATTGTCGCTACCTTTGAGGTATCTAACTCTAAAGCTGTAGTTCTGAAGCACTAGGTACCAGCGCATTACTCTAGCATTTCTTATATTACCAGTCTTTAAGTATTGCAGTCCTAAGTGGTCAGTCTCTACCACAAATTCCTGGCCATACAGGTAGCGGTTGAACTTTCTAATCCCCCAAACCATCGCCAGGCACTCTCTCTCCTCCACAGAATAGTTCTTTTCACTCTCACTAAATTTCTTGCTTGCATAAGCCACTGGATGCATAACCCCATCATGACTCTGCATTAGCACACATCCCATCGCCGTATTGGACGCATCCGTTCTCAAAGTGAATTCCACACCAATCTCAGGTAGTTTCAATATCGGTGCTTCTTATAAAGCATTCTTTAAATTCTGAAATGATGTCTCTAGATCATCATTCCATTCGACTGTTATCTTGGCATTCTTCCTTGTTTATTTCTTATTTCTCGGTTTAGGCATCTCCTTTGTCTTGTCGACAGTCTCTTCCTTTGGTCTGATCCTATCTTATTTATTTTCCTTCTACTCAACATAACTCGCTAACCTACCTTCAACAATAACTCAACTTAACCTCATAATGTATTATATTTACATATCTACTTACTTAACTATTCTATACTTACTACTATTAACTTCTGTTTGCAGGACTTCTGCTTTTCTTTGGACAGCTCGTCCTTCATATTACTTTTCCTCAAAACTCCTTACACTCACATTTTCGTTAGCCCTATACCTAACACTACCTTTAGGATATGACCTTTCTCTGTCATTCCATGACCTACTTCTCCACCTATTCATATCATTGTAACCTCCATAACTCTTATTTTGTATTCCTCCAGACTGATCAGCTGGTTCTTCTCTGTACCACGGTCTATTATTTTTCCAATTATTTCTGTATGTGTTCCTCCTATTCCACCTTATATCTCTACTATCCACATTTGGACTCTCTTCGTACTCTCCGTATCTCCATTCATTCGATCTCCTAGACTGGTTCACATTTCGCTTATTTCTGTTCTCTTCCTTTCTCCAGTCTACTCTTTCTTTCCAACATTTACTCTGATTTCTACGACTGTCACTTAACTCACTGCCTCTGCCCGTGATTAAGTATCTATCATGTGTTTCTACCAATCTTAGTGGTTTATTTCTAAAGGTCTTCTTTACTGCTTCACCTTTTCGCTCTTTTCTATCTTTGTCGTGTGTACGTGTACCGTACCCGGCTAATATCCCTTTCACAGGCCCCTCTGCCTTCGACTGCTCTATGGTATTGAACCTAAATGCTGCGTCCAGACCACCATCCATCTTATCTTCAAGTGTGTCACGTTCACCTTTTAGCAAATAATCTTCTTTGAACGTCACCTTTTTATGCACTGTCTCCTCGACATCACCAGTGACTACCTCCTTACTAGCATCGCCCCTTGTGACATCATCCTCATGGGTACTCACTCCAACGTCTTTGACCCTGATTTCATTTGTAAACCCAATTCCTTTTGGTTTCTTCTCCAATAAACCGGGATTTACTATCAACTCTTTGACCAAGTTCTTTATCACTAATGCCTCTGCTTTCCCTTCAAATTCTTTACTTTTGATGTCAATCAGAGCTGTTGGGTATTTTACTTTGGTTCCATTAGCAAATCTGCAAACCATTTTACGTCCAGTATACTGGTAAGGTTTCTCTAAACCCTTTCTAATGGCAACACATGTTGCACCCGAATCATTTAGTGCCTTCACCTGTTTCCCATTCACCAACGCCATGCTCGTATAAGCCCCCATCGTTTCTGCTCCTTCAGCTTCATAGCACGATATGGTAACCTCATGTTCCACATCTTCCTCTTCTCTATCTTCAAAACACTGCATAGTTGTGACCGTATGTGACCTTGCGCCTGGTCCCATCTTATCGCATTTTGATGCATAATGTAACGTAGATCCACAATGGAAGCAGCCTCCTCTTGGATCTTCTCTACCAACTTCCCTCCGTTTACTATTCCTGAAATCCCATTCATTTTTGAACCGACCTCTATCTTCGTACCTGTCCTGTTCTCTGTTCCTGTTCCGTCCTAGACTACTACTTCTATTCTCACTATTACTCCTTGCAAATTCTCTTGAACGACCTTCCGGTTCAGTGTCCCTTTCCTTGTGAATAGGTGTCCACTTCCTCTCGCTAATTTCTCTAGCCTCCACATAATTCTGTGCCTGTTCTAGTAATGTTTCCAGATTTACCTTTCCCTTCTCTTTGAGAAAGCATCTCATCTCATCATCGCATGTTACTAAGAACTGATCACGCAATACCAGTGTCTCTAGTCCTTTATAATCATTCTTGAATCCAGCCATTGACAACCACTGCCTCAAATATCGTCTCAATCTCTCAACATACTGAGTTACAGTTTCATCTGTGTCACGTTTAGAAGAGCGAAACTTTTTTCTATACCCATTTTCCGTGAGCTGGAATCGTTTCAACAGTTCCTCTTTTAATTTCTTGTAATCTTGTGCTTCATCTACTTCCAACCTCTCGAAAACTTGCAATGCTTTTCCGTCTAAGGATTTCACTAGTGTTAATGCCCACATTCGTTCTGGGACTTCATATGCCATGCAGGTCCTCTCGAAGCGTAGTAGATAAGCATCAAGACAATCTCTGTCTTCCCTAAATACTGGCATCTTCACATTCTTGGCATTATTATTCTGTCCACTGGTTTCCCTATTATAACCATTTCCAATCCAATCATCTCTATCGCCTTGTCGTCTTTCTTGTTCCAGTTCTTTAAGTCTAATCGTTTTCTGGTTGTCTAATTCAATCCTCTTCAGATTAGCTTCTCTCTCTTCAGAACTCCTCTTTTCTTCCATCTCTAGTTCAATCCTCTTCAGATTGGCTTCTCTCTCTTCCGAATTCCTCTTTTCTTCCATCTCTAGCTTTCGTAACTCTAATTCCTCATTACGTCGTTTGTCAGCTTCAGCTATCTCTTCTTGACGTCTCTTGTCAGCTTCTCGTTTCTCTTCTTCGCGTATTTTGTCAGCTATCTCTTCTTGACGTCTCCTGTCAGCTATTTCTTCTTCGCGTATTTTGTCAGCTATCTCTTCTTGGCGTCTCTTGTCAGCTTCTCGTTTCTCTTCTTCGCGTATTTTGTCAGCTATCTCTTCTTGACGTCTCCTGTCAGCTATTTCTTCTTCGCGTATTTTGTCAGCTATCTCTTCTTGACGTCTCTTGTCAGCTTGGATCTCTTCTTGTCTCTCTCTGACAAAATCCCTAAGCCCTTGATCCGAATAACCAAGGTCCGATCCAACTTTAATCCACTTTGCGAATTCCGCCGCCATTTGTCAAAGTTTAATTATCTTATAGACAATTCTGCGCTAGAAAATTTTCTAAAGCGCTATTTAAATTTTCGCGGTGAATCAGTTCAACCTTAGACCTGACCTCTTTGTCAACCAATAACAGTCAGTATAATTGAACTACCAGCTACGTCACACCTAATTAATATTCAAACGGCGCTTGAAGCTTATACACACGTGAGTCAAACTAATTTCTATCGTAATTAAACTATGCAATCTAATACTTCTTAGATCCCTTAGATTTACAGTCTAAAATTGTTCTAGATCCCTCGGACGAAGCCCCCAGTTTTGTAACGGAATGCTAAGACCACACTACGGCTCAATAGTTTGAGTGGAATTATATTCCAGAACCCAGAACTGAGTTCAAGTTACTCATTTGCATGCTATATTCCTATTCGCTGTAATGTAGGTTATTGACCTATATGTCACCAATCAACAAGTCGAATGTTTTATATAAAAATAATATTAGCATATGAATATTAATATATGTCAACATGTACAGCACACAAAACCTTTCTCTAAGGGTTTGGGATAATGTTTGATTTAACACAGTCTTCTATTAAATAGCCTTACCTAAAACCAGTACTGATTACAGTAATTTGAGGGATATAATTTTAATATCTACCCTCCCGCGTTGCATTCTTTAGTTCTTGTAGTCATTCACCACCGGCCAGTCTTCATCTTACTCTCATCAATGGCTGATCTCCAGGCTGTTGGCATCTTTTCTCCTTTGTGGATAATTGTCGGACTTTTCTTCTCGAATGTTGAATTTCTTTGCGGTCGCTGCTTACTGTTTGAACAGTTCCTGTTCCTTATCGTATTTACCAACTACTGCGACTTTCATTTACAGTTCGAAGTAGTCTCTGTAGATTATTTATCGCTTCGCAATGTCACGAGAAGTAACTTCGTTGATCAATTGTATACGCTGTATAACTGCAACGCATACACGCTCTTACCGGTAAGTACAGCGCTATATCGATCGTACGTTACGCTCGTTGACCTTCATTATAGTCCACACCTTAGGACACTAAGCGTTCGTTATTCGGCTTCCAATCGTCCCGAATGTCACGAAATCACACGATAATGTTCGACAATAATTACCAACTTCTTGCGATCGCTCAAACCTCCGCCATTACGTCCTTCTTCTCCAGCCTCCCTAGATGCTCTTTGCGCAGGCGTAGCAGACGATCCTTTTGTTCGCCTCCCATTGGCTGACTGACCGAATGTTGCTATATCTCGAAATGTTTGCCCCTGTTTAATATATATTTTTGCCCCTAAGTACTGGTTCTAGTACTGGTTAATTAATTAAACAGAGCAATGTGAAAGTTCTGAATCAAATCATTAATTAATCATTAACTAGGGCCTCTTCCTAACTTAACATGTGTAATTAACATTCAACAATATGTATAGCAGGGTAAGAACGTATGGGTGGGATCAAGGATATCGCTACAATCTGCATGTATGTATGTATGTATGTATGTATATATGTATGTATGTATTAGTGTGGTCCACAAAAATTATTTTTCAAATTTCCTTGACGGTACCCTCTCATTCTGTTACCTTACCTTGTTAGTGAATAAGTGTAAAATTTCAGTCTGATTGATTGATATTTAGTGGTCGCGCGATGCTCCTGACTTTTCACCATTCGTGACAGTGCCGAGAAATAAGCAAATGAAAGCATTAAAAGCATATGGACAAGGACTCTTTTAGAATTTATATTTTTTAAATAAACTGATCATTGTAGACTGCATAAGAGATTGAGTGGCATAATAGATGTACTGAATGCTGGTATAAAGTTAATAATTTAGTCATAAATTAATTTTTTTTAAATTATAGCAATGGCAGACATATGCTGAACATAGGGTTTTCGATTGTTGGAGTCTCAGCAGAATGCCTAACGCATACTTCATTGCGTCAAGGAACTGAGCTCTATGCTCAGATACAACCTGCGTTAGATATTTCTCCCCTTCATTTTTAGTGATGGTTGATTTATTTTCTTGAATGAGTTTAACAACCCCTCTCGGCATTGACGTTTACAACCCTGACACTCTTTGTGCACTGTTTTGCCTTCTGACAATCCTGATTTTGTTTTCATTGTTCAGTATCAATCTCATTTAGGAACCTGTAGGAAGTACAAAGGTTTCCTGTCCCAAGATCTTCCCACCTTTAAATACATGGTTCACCTGCAACTTGAATGTGTGTTTAAGGCGCTCGTTTCGTTCTTGAATTTGAGATGCCTTGACCATCTTTTGCTGGACATGTTGCATGGTTGATGGGCAATGATGGCTGTGTCTAAAAAGGCCTATAGGCTACCGACTCCTCACACACATGATTATTACAAATCCTTAGAAAGATCTTTGGTGGTTGCTGCAGAAATGACACAATTTGTTTTTGAACGCTTTGTACCTGAAGATAGACATCAGAATTCGAAGGTCGCTGGATGGTGTTGTTATCGGGTTTGGACAAGACATCATGCTTCTGTGCATACCAGGTTAGGAAACAGGTTGATGTCTTTGACATTTCTTCTGGTCTGCAAGAAGGAATTGTTCTTTGAACATCAAGACTCTGATGGAATACAATATCTTTGCCATCCATCGGAAGTTCGAATCTGCCGTTGGGCAGAAAATATGAAGAAAAATACTCTATAGCCGCAATCTTTCAACAGAATCACAGCAGTTTGTCTTGTTTTTCACCTGTGCCATGACCTACCTTTGCACTTCGAGTAATTAATTCACTTCATACATGTATCTTGATACCAGTAGCCATAGGTGGAGACTTGGTCCAGAAGTTGAGGTGTGGGACGAATGAGCGGCCGAAGGACGATCGCCGAGAGACGGCTGAGTCATTGACGACCTTTTCATCGACCATAATTATTTTTGACGCCGTTTTTTTAGTCGTTTTGTCGAAATCTAATGCAAATATACTATTTTCCCAACCAAAATGGCTGATGACCTTTTTTTCTACTCTACTTATAATTTAGCCGATTTACCGACATTATCCTAACACTCTCGAAATTTCCGATGCTATTTTTGGTATATTTCTGAACTGTTGGGAGATATGAGCATGTGTTTGTGGTGAGGGGGAACGCTCCCCCACCGCAAACATTGGTGGACCGTCTCCGTGAGTCTCCGCCCATGCCAGCAGCATGCTGGCAATCTATCAAATAGCTGCTTTGCAGTATTACCAGGAGGGATGTTCCCATCCATCGAAAGCATTGCTATCAACAGGTACATCGATCCGTAAATTTATCCCTTCCCTATTATTACTAAATAATGACCCAAAGGCCATGTATAATTTGTATACCCTTGTTTTAAAAAGTTATTTGATTAAAAGAATAATAACATCAGCTTCTCTCTACAGATTGAAGTAAGCAATGCGTGTATGACAACCTCTATCACTAAATCACAAAGGAATGTTGACATAATGTACAGTTGGGGTGCTGTAATATATCTCACCTTGTCGCGCGACCTCTAAACTTTGAGCAATTTCAAAAAAAATTGGTAGGAGTCATTGACACATGATGCATAACAGAATAAAAAGGTACCGTCACGAATTTTTCAAACTTTATTTTTTCCCATAGTATTGTGGACCACACTAGTATGTATGTATGTATGTATGTATGTATGTATGTATCTATGTATGTTTGTATGTATGTGTGTACTTATGTATGTATGCTTGTTTGTATGTATGTATGTATGTATGTATGTATGTTTGTATGTGTAAACATACTTTTATGTCAGATTGTGAAGTATGCATGTATGCATATATGTATGTAATATGTATGTATGTATGTATGTATGTATGTATGTATGTATGTATGTATGTATGTATGTATGTATGTATGTATGTATGTATGTATGTATGTATGTATGTATGTATGTATGTATCTATGTATGTATATATATGTATGTATGTATGTATGTTTGTATGCATATAGGCTTGAATGTATGTATGCATGTATGACCTTGTATATATTATGTATGCATCTACGCGTACGTATTTATGTACGTACGTATGTGTGTATGCATGTATGTATGCTTGTATGAAAAATATGTACATACATACATACATACATACATACATACATACATACATACATACATACATACATACATACATACATATATACATACGTACATGTATATAACTACATACACACATACATTCATACTTATGTAGTATAGCTGCTAACACATAAAATATAATTAAGATGGTACAGAGAGAGAGAGAGAGAGAGAGAGAGAGAGAGAGAGAGAGAGAGAGAGAGAGAGAGAGAGAGAGACAGACATACAGACAGACAGACTGACTACAGGTTAAGTACAAGTAGGGAGAGTAAGAAATGATTGGATAAGCAACAGACTGGTCAGCAACCAATCGGGTTGGCACACAGAGGTGAAGAAGCTGGGAGCTGCCAAGATATAGTAGAGAGATCGAGTTAGTTAGCAGTCGAGATTCAGTCAGCAAAGAGGCAAGAGTTCAGACAGTTGAGAGAGTCGGCCGTAGGCCGAGGCTTAGGCCAAGGCTGGATGCCGCATTGCCGTACACATAGGAGATGCAGCGATCAGCCAGAAATAAGTTAATCGATCGAGAAAGTTTGTAGCTGAGTTCAGTCAAGTAGGTCGAGTGTTTGGTCTAAACTCGTTACCATTATAGTATTTGCAATTAGGCCTACTGTCTGCGTCGTGAATGTCAAGTATGTCGTCATCTTGAGATCAAGAATTAAATCAATAAACGTTCATCAACCGAAAGAGCTGTTGTTCCCTTGTCTCATCTGGTCGGTAACCTGTACTAGTCAGACGACCAGCAAAGACTCTACAAATTGGTGGATAACCTCTCAGATCCTCGTACTCTCGCAGTAAAGTCTTCAACATCCGACACCAGCATTATAGTGGAAAATCAAAACGATCTGACACCAGCATGCTGACAACTCACAATGATGTCATCAACATCCGACCATACCAGTTCGTTCCGACGGTAAGAATGCTACACCGCTTCTATGACTACTTTCCAGCTTCCGACCTTCGACCTACGCCATCATCATCCACCCCTACGCAACATCCACCCAACCGACCCATCGTCACCCAAGTTCATCATCTGACGTCAATTCCGTCATGGGATACCTTCTTCATCGCGAGTCAGTCATCAAACAACGTCGACCTGCACCCATCCATCTATCGTCATCCCCGTTCACAGTCTGAATCACTTCCGAAACGCCTACCTATCTGAATCTCATCCGTTATCCATCGCGAACTATGTCAACGTATACATGTATAACGTCAGCGTTTCTTCCGTCGTCACGCGCCACCTACCGACAATTATCGGAAGGACGAGAATCAACTTCTGTTTGGTAGCCTGCTGTATCTACGCATCAACACACCCATCCACCCACCCACCCTGGTAACATTTTCATCTTCGTCGATTTATTGATCTGATCATCACCATAGTGCCAATAACTCTGAGACTAACCATGCCTACACTACGCTCACCGTTGCACATCATAGACTCACCTGCGACGATTCTGTTATCACTCACGACGGCCAATAACTACAGTCATCACCGCCACCGCCTCCGCCACCTCCACCGCCACCGAATTCAGTATCAATCAAACTGCCAACAGTCTACAATCATCATCACCACTAACGCCTGGCAGGGAACTTTCAATTCATGGACAGAGCTGCCATGAAATTTCTGGGAAGACAGATGCAAAGCAATGGACTTGACCGTAACGTTTTATTATGAATTTAAGTAATTGCTATTTTATGATAATGCTTTTTTACTTCGTGCATTATAATGTCAGGCGAAGTTATAGTGAACTAAACTTTTCAACGCTTCAATTAATATACTTATAACTATGCGTGTGTTAACAATAGCACACAGATAAAAGTTAGATCAGTTATAGGCCTGGTTTATTTTAATAGCAGACTGTAAGTTCTCGATTGGAACGAGAAAAAGCGAGCAAATATTTTAGTAGTCTCTGCGTAAAACTAGTTTAATTTTCATTTATTTGATTATCTCCCGTTAAAGTTTGAATTAATTTGTTTAACAGCGTATAGCATAATTATTAACAAGATGCATTTTTAAATAGTGATCACTTAAAGAACGAAATGGTGGTTTTCAGAGGCTATGTATTTTAAGTAACGAATCAGTACCTATTAATTCAGGAACATTATGCTTATACAGGACAACTGATCCTTTGCATCCTGATTGAATCAACGAGTCAGATATATAAAGGCATTTAGCGACGTTATCTCGCCTGCGCTCAGGAATTGAAGGCCTAGCCTTATCTACTCTCAATTGAGACCCATTTACGTCTTGCGATGAGATTCTTACTATCGGCCGAAAAAAAATGCATGGTCACTCTTTACTATTATTCTTTGTTCAGCAGCTTCACTGTTTAAATTGTGTTTTGAGACATAATTTTGTTATAATGGCATGTAAAGGTGTCCTAATTAACTTTATATTATGACTATCTAAAGCACTGGTTCTTTTATATAGGTAGCCTACTATAAGCAGCGCTCGTGAATAAGCTGATGCCCCGCGCTTGATTTCGAGTAGCACTTATAAATTTTGAGAGTACAGTTACTACTAAACTTTGTAAAGTACGCTTGCAAAGTTGGTTTTTCTCTATTATTTTATGACTGTGTTGCAACTTATAAACCATTTTGATTGCATTTTCATTTCAAGTTTTAGGATATTTTATGCCTTGATTAACATTTTATTATTATACTAATAGTTGCACTTTCAGCTCATTTGATCATGATTTACAGGCACTGACGAATTTAAATGTGTGTTTGAAATGTTATCACGAGACAACATTACTAAGTATATTATTTTTATTGCCGTGACATTTAGGCTTAGTATGCTGTTAAATGTTTCTATTTGCGTCTATGCTTATAATAATTATAATGTTTTGTTATAATGCGTGCTTCTGAACAGTTACTTACGTATTAAAGAAGCGCTATATAAATGTATGAAATAAATGAACTAATAATATTGCAGGACAGCATAAGAACTAGGGTTTGCATCTCATCACTGAGCACTGTCACTGATAAACTTTGTCGTTGTGCCATCATCATCATCATCATCATCATCGGCGGCAGCAGCTCCTTCGCCGACCCAACATCTGTTCCATCACTCCTCCATCTCAAGTCCACCACCACCCTTAGACTTCAGCCCGTGTGTAGAGATGAACCAAGTTAGAGTAATTACCACAGCAACTGGTAGGATGCTTTGTTTCACACACGTGCCAGCCAGAGATCGGACAGTCTCTAATTAAAATTCTGCCCATGCAGCAAATGGACGCACCAACTGCCGGGCCAGACGCAGCAGCAGTAGCAGCAACACCAGGCATCAGCTGATACAGTAACACCACCACCACCTCCACCACCACCTCCACCACCACTCACGCTACACCAGTTGCCAGTAGCCATGTGTTATATTAGATATACCTCTGAAGCAGACACTCATGTCCAAACATTCACGATCTTAAATCTCGGCATAAGTGCCAGCTGACCACCAACTGGCCAGTAATATAATTATATTAGGCTGTGTTCCTTTAAGGCTTCTGAGTCAACATCCGCCATCATTTATTCTGCAGAGAGACGCCATCATGCCAAGAAACCATAATTAGGATTCCTCCTTAATAGTTTTCCTACCAAACCACCACCAGAACACGCGCGCGCAGCCCAGAATCCAGCTAATTAAACGAATAGGTTATATGACGAACAGACTCTCGTGTCCATCCTTTACGCGCAGCTGTCCATGTATCTCTCAGACCCATCTTTCAAGTCTATCGGAGGCTAGTACAGAACAGGCAGCAGTGTACATAGTGTGTTTAAATGCAGTTGTAACGGTTAGTTGTTGAGCCAGACCCTGGAGGTCATTTGCAATGTTATTAACAGTAGTAACAGATCAACCACAGGAGATTAAAGCTTGCATAGCTATTCCTTGGTCCTATATGAGTGATGACGAGAATATTATCTTTAAGCGACAACCTTATTGCACGTGCATGACACGTTATGTCCTTATACGATAAAAGATTAGTGTTTGCGGATCTTTATTTATTTGATGCATTGCATTTGGTTTCTAAGTTGTTGCGTTCATGATCGACAGTTTTACTTGTATTTTTGGATGCTATGTTCACTGACTTGTTTGGTCAAATTATAAAAAGAGCACTGTGACTGTTTCACCATTTTTGCACCCACCATAATATTATTATTTTAGGTCTATATTTATTTATGTGTTAGCATTATTTTGTATGTGCTTAGTTATTTACATTTCGGGACGAAATGGCTGCTAATGGAGGAGGTGATGTAGTATAGCTGCTAACACATAAAATATAATTAAGATGGTACAGAGAGAGAGAGAGAGAGAGACAGACATAGGCTACAGACAGACAGACTGACTACAGGTTAAGTACAAGTAGGGAGAGTAAGAAATGATTGGATAAGCAACAGACTGGTCAGCAACCAATCGGGTTGGCACACAGAGGTGAAGAAGCTGGGAGCTGCCAAGATATAGTAGAGAGATCGAGTTAGTTAGCAGTCGAGATTCAGTCAGCAAAGAGGCAAGAGTTCAGACAGTTGAGAGAGTCGGCCGTAGGCCGAGGCTTAGGCCAAGGCTGGATGCCGCATTGCCGTACACATAGGAGATGCAGCGATCAGCCAGAAATAAGTTAATCGATCGAGAAAGTTTGTAGCTGAGTTCAGTCAAGTAGGTCGAGTGTTTGGTCTAAACTCGTTACCATTATAGTATTTGCAATTACTGTCTGCGTCGTGAATGTCAAGTATGTCGTCATCTTGAGATCAAGAATTAAATCAATAAACGTTCATCAACCGAAAGAGCTGTTGTTCCCTTGTCTCATCTGGTCGGTAACCTGTACTAGTCAGACGACCAGCAAAGACTCTACACTTACATATATACATATTTACATACGTATGTACAAACATACATGCAAATACAATTATACATGCACACACATACATGCATACATACATACCTACCTACCTACATACATACATACATACATACATACATACATACATACATACATACATACATACATACATACATACATACATACATACATACATACATACATACATACATACATACATACATGCAGCTTCACAATCAGACATAAAAGTATGTTTAGGCAAACACGGCTGGAAACCCACAATGGAGGACATAGTGGATATTACTATGCGAAAACCACGTACCCTCCTGTGGCTAGCGTCAGTTTAAACTGACGGTTATATTTGTGCCTCCAACTGCCTACGTCTGCAATTTTAAAAAAAATCTGGGTGAATACGATGGTTTTGGGTCTAGACAAACACGAAAATGTGAAAGAAACCATTAATTTCTGTCATGGGTTGATATGGGTTAAAGCAAATCTTACAAATCTTATGGACTATAATTCTCAGTGACTTAGCGAAGCATTGCAAATCCTCATTCATATAGCATTTCGAAAGCAATAATTATGTTCAGCAAATAAAGTAACTGAGTCAGGCGTAGCCTATAGGACCTAGGCTAAGTGTCTTGCCTACGTAAATGCTTACGCTTCATTTGAAAAACAATAAAGCAACAGTTTTTTGTTTGTATGTGCACTTGTTATAGCGCCCCTTCAAGCTCTCCTACTCAGAGGCGCTCCCGAATGCAGAGCGGACACTGCATCGGAGTTTCACGCCGAAGCGCTGAGCAATTGCGAGTGAAGGACTTGCCCAAGGTCCTTACGCGGCGAGATGGATTCGAACCTCGAACCTTCCGGCTTCAAGGCAACGACGCCACCACTACACCACCGCGCCCCACATAGGCCTATGCTGTTAGTTGTAGACCTATACTCTACGAGGTACTGGCTGCCTCAGTGTCGACGTCACGTGGCCCTCTGACTGGTCTCGCCATCTACCGTCCGGGCTCTGAACCATCGTCAGCAACCTTCTTCAGTGAGCTCACTACTTTACTTGAGAACCTTGCTCTACATAACACACAGTTGGTTATTGCTGGTGACCTCAACCTCCACCTCGAGAATCCAGAGCTGCCTATGTCAGTTGAGTTTTCGACCATTACTGAGCAGTTTGGCCTGGTCCAACATATGACTGGCCCAACTCATCAACTTGGAGGCTTTCTCGATGTGCTTATTACACTGGACGATTGCCAGTTGACAGAGTTAATCATACAACCTCCAACAATATCGGACCGTAGCCTCGTCATCGCCACTGTGCCATTCCTTCATCAGGCGCCAATTCACATCGAAAGGCAGGTTCGCAATTTGCGGAAACTGGACCGTACTGCATTCCGTGAGTCCTTATTGAGCGTTCCTGCCATTGCTGATCCATCTTCCCTGACCGATGCGTCGACCACAGACCTGTTCGCCATCTACGATTCGACCATGACGGATGTTCTGAACACCTTACTTCCGTTACACCCGGCAAAGACACGTCGTTCCGTTCTAGCACCTTGGTTCGACGCCGAGTGCCGCTCCTTCCGCCGCCATGCTCGTTGCTTAGAGAGGCGTTACAGACGTACTAAATCATCTACCGACTGCGCCAACTTTGTGAAATACGTACGTGAGATGCATCGAAAATAGAAAGAAAAGGAACGAGCCCATTGGGAGCAAAAGATCGCCTACCATTCAAGAGAGCCCAGAAAGCTCTCGTCGACCTTCAATGACCCCCTTGGACGTGCCCGACCAGGAGGCATCTCTTCTCGCCTGATGCATTTGTGGACGTTTTCCCGAAGAAGGCAAACACCAACACCGTCAGAGACGCTACGGCTAACTGCTCACCATCGATCTTTCCTTCGGTTAGCTGCGAGTTGTCTTCCTTTGATCCCGTCTCAGCTCAAGAGCTGCGACGAATCATTCTTACCTCTGCACCGAAGACCTGCGAACTATAGACCTTCTCCCTACGTTCCTCCTCCATGAGTTAGTTGACACTCTACACTCCCTTTCCTAACACTCCTGTGCAATAGTTCTCTCCGTGATGGTGTCCTTCCCGAATCACAGAAACGGTCAATCGCTGTTCCAGTGCCTAAAGGTGAAAGCTCGGATATGGCGGATCCAAGTTCATCCAACTAACTATAGGCCCATAGCAACTGTTTCTTTTTTGTCTAGAATAATTGAAAAAGTTGTAGCTGCCCAGTTCACCCACTACCTTCATAAATATGATGTCCTTCCATTTTTTCAATCAGGTTTCCGGAAAGACCACTCCACGGAGACTTTACTTCTTCGCCTTCTTTCGGATATATAGGCCTATACGGCCATCTACAACTCCCAGGTCACCCTTTTGGCATTGTTCGATGTGAGCGCAGCTTTCGACACAGTTGACCATGATATCCTTTTGATTAGACTTTCTATCTCTTTTGGCATCTCAGGAAATTTTCTCAACTGGCTTACTTCCTACCTTCAGGACCGTTCTTACACTGTGGCTTGTGGGGCTACTAGATCATCCTGTGCACCTGACCCGTTTGGACTGCCCCAAGGTTCTGTCCTAGGTCCCCTATTATATATAATATACACTGCAGACCTTGGACCACTCTTATTGGCAAATAAAATCCTGAGTCAATCCTACGCTAATGACCTCCAGGCATATTTTCACTGTCCAGCATCTGCCGCTGCTGATGCGGTTCGAGAAATTTGTAGGGCTATGGAAACCCTGGAAGCCTGGATGTCTTCTAACCGTTTGCGACTGAACCCTACCAAGACGCAATATATCTGGTTTGGGACGCGTCAACAACTGACAAAAATTTACATGAAAGCCTCAGCATTAGAGTTTTCTCTGTGGTCACGCTGATTCCTCCCTCTTCTCTTTTGTACTCTACAACCCAAGCCACGTCCTTGCTCCTCTGTTACCTCCCATTAAAAATGCTACCTACTCACTCCGTCCTCGTTCTCATAACCGTGAGATTCCTCATGCAAACGCACTAACCAGATGTGGCTTTTTCACACGGATGCTATTCAAGTGACAATATATATTTTCCTGTCTAGCCTAAGTTCTCTCCTGTATAGTTCATAACTCGTCTATTATGTAGTTGTATAACGTGTTTATTGAATTGCATATTTCTATTTGTCTTGATTGTACTTGCATTAATTATTCTGTTCTTGTCCATTGTTCCCGCAGTGCGTTTGCAGGCGGTTCAATAAAGTATATACTTACTTACTTACTTATTACTTTCTCACCTTTTGTGCGGGACCTTGGTATTATTTTCGACAAAAATTTTTTTCCTGTCGCAATTTTTCCCTGCCAGAAGTTGCCCTGCAATAAAAAGAATTTTCCCCCGTCAGATCTTTTCCCTGTCTGAATTTTGCTCTACCTAAATTTTTGCGCTGCCATAATGTTTTCCTGCCTGAACGTTTTCCTGATAGAGTTTTACCTTGTCAGAAAACTTTTGCCATGCCAGAATTTTGGACTGCCGCAATTTCTCCTGTCAGAACTTTATTCTGCCAGTATTTTGCCCTGTATGAATTTTTTGTTTTACCTGAGTTTTTGCTCTGCCAGAATTTTTGCCCCTCCAGAATTTTCCCCTGCCAGAACTTGTGCCCTGCCAGGTTTTTTTCTCTCTCAAAACCATTGCCCTGACAGAATTTTGGCATGCCAGAACTTTTCACCCTGTCAGAGTTGTTGTCCGGCCAGAACTTTTGCCCTGCCAGAATTTTGCCCTGCCAAAACTTTGCACTGCCGTTATTTTTTCCATGCAAGAGAGCGGAAGGACGGAAGTGAACAGTAAGAAACAATTATTATGCTCGAACAAATTCTTGCAGGGCAAAATTTCTGGCAGGGCAACGACCAGGGCAAAGGTTTTTTACCAGGGCATTTGTCCTGCCATGCCCTGGCGTAGCGCCGCCACTGTTTTATTGAGCCAAAAACAATTCAGAAATTTTTTCCCCGTTTCTTGTTTTGCTCTGAAGATTTTCATCCGTCCTCCCACTTCGTGGTTTGTTATCAATATTTTCATCTGTATCTAAAATACTAATAGCCGTAAAAGTTACATGAGGAAACGGTTTCGAGGCTATTATTTTTTTCGGATCAAAATATTGATAACAAACCACGAAGTGGGACGACGCATGAAAATCTTCAGAGCAAAAACAGGAAGCGGGATTTTCTTGATTTTTTAGCGCAATAAAGGCGATGAATGATGCAAATCTAGTGTGCAGGGGGTAATCTGAAACCGGGGGTAATTTGAAACCTTTACACCGGTAGGCTTACAAACATAGGCGTAGGGGACATTTCAGCAGTGGAGGGGAAAAATTTTACTTTTGCCCGAAAAAATAAACCCGGAATAATTGACGTCGTGCACACATAGCCATCTCTGTTCTTGCACCCACACCCGGGGACAAGGTCAGAGGGGCAAATACCCCGGGGCCCGGCCATAGTACAGGGACCAGGCTGGGCAATTTTACGCATGTATGCAAATTTATTATGTAGGCTATGTATAATATTCCTGACACTTAACCAGTGTGAAGTTTTAACTGGTTAAATTAATTGTACAATATAGTGTCCAATAATTGTACACTGTTTTGTATTGTATCGTATTTAATCATCTACAAAGCGCCTCAGTAGGGTGAACCATTCAGAGGCGCTAATTGTGCGCAAAACCACGCGCGAAGAGGCAGATGAGAGAAGGAAGAAGAGAGACTGCCAGAGAAAGTGTATAGAGCGAACGCAAGGTGAAAGCTCATTACAAAGATAAGGATCAATTGAGACAAATGACCAAGACTGAGCCATAGCAGTTCTAGGAGGAGGAAGCAAGGGTCAAGTCTGTTGGATGAACGAAGTGGACGGTTGGAGGAAGCTGAGTGAGGCCTTAGTATGACGTCGGTCAGATATTTGGGGCAAAACCCCGCTGAGCCTTGAAGATCAGAGTGAGGAATTTAGATTGTATGTGAGCACGGAGAGGAAGTCAATGAGTGGAGACAGAACGGCGAAAGATCCAGAGACACCTTAAATGAAAATACGAGGATCATGTGCTTTTGGAAATGTGCTCAGTTAAGGTATTATCCTACCCGTAATATAAGTTAGCTATCAATTAAGTGCAACACCCTGATCCCGCACACTTGACAAGAAGAAAAAGATTGGAACTTTTTCAGAGAGCATACCAAGATCTGCACGTTCAGTGTTGATAATCGCAACTTCGCAAGATTTTGGTGTCTATTTTGCCTCATGACCAGTAGGGTGCTTTTAAGGTACATGTGAAATTTTCAAATAAAAGATTTCTTTACGACCAAATTAAATTATCGTGCCAAATCATGTGTAAATTGAATATCTGAAATTATATCTCGATAGCTGAACATTTAGGACTTGCTCAAGAGGACTGAAGTTAGAAACTCGGTTGCATTGCAAGCATTACAATCTACGATTTCAATACATGCGAGCTGCATGCTATAGAACACTTCTCAGTGGCTAGTTCCCCAAAAAAAACATTCATGATCATGTCGTTACTGATTATGATGTTTTTGTCCATGGTCATGTGTTGCAAATGGCGGGAAGTGGTGCCTATCATTCTAGTATTATATGGCAGGCACAATGCAACATTGATTACAAAAAGCTGAGATTTAGTTGATAGGCATTACTGATATCACTTCGGCTATGAGACGATGTCTTCACAAAGGAGAGGTTCCCATGCAAGGTACTGCTCAATTTACGCATACACCAAGGAATCAGAGTCTGGATGTCAACGTATAAGAGACAGTAGCAATTGTACGTTTCAATTTTGGAGAGATGATATTACAGCCCTGGCAGCAGAGATTCTTCTGAACCACATGTTCCCCTTACTCTTCACTTGAATGACAAGATCATGCCAGATGTTACAGGGACAGAACGATAATGGTATGTTTCATAGAGATGCTTCCAAGCTATTGGCCATCCCCTAACTCCAATCAGTGATAGCTAATGTCATGTCAGATTCTTGTTGGCTGAGATCTGAGCTGGGGATTGTGGACACCTTCAATTTTTGTCAGAGACCTTGGTTGGCCACAACGTTTTTGCGCAACGAATTTCATGATCAGGTATGTGATCTCATGAGAGGCTTTCCACTGTACCTAAGCCACCACCAAAATTTTCGAGATCCTTGGATTGGGCTACTCTCTTCGTGATTGAAACTTGCAACAATCGTAGTCAGAACAATCACACAGTGAGGCAAAATTAAGCCATCATATCTGAACCGATCTAAGAGTGACGAATGATCTGGCAGAGTGACTCGTATGCAATCCTTCAATGAAGTCCAGGTCAGAAATAAGGGAGAGAAACAATATTTTGTTCTGCAGTGGTCAAGTAAAGCCAGATTTTTCAATTGTACTAAGAGGAATAAACTATGACAAAAACCCAATTGATTTGGTTTGGCACTTCCATGCAGCTCCAAAAACTTAATTAGGCCTACTTGGTACTCTCTCAAACTTTTCCTCACTTCAACTTTTCGTCTAGTGTTCCAGACCTGGGCGTCACCCTAGAAAGGCCTAGATAGTTCCGAACACATAGCCAAGCAGCTTACTCGCTCTTCCTACTCCCATTTCGGCCACTTTGCTGCGTCCTCTTAGGTCCTCTGATCAGCTTGACCTCTTTGTTCCTCGCGTCAGGAACGCTATGGCTCAATCCAGATCATTAATTTGCCTACATAGGTCCCTCTCTATGGAATGGTCTTCCCCCATCCGTTCGCTCTGCCATCCTCTCTGGCAGTCTTCCGTCATCTTTCTCTTGTCTAAAAACCTGCCTTTTCTATCGGAGTGTCACGCACTGGGCGCGCTTCTGAAAGGCTCTTACTGCAAGAAGCGCTTTACAAATGGTCAGATACAATAAAATACAATAAAAACTTACAGTACTTCTTTGGATTTTGCCTTATATCAGATGTTTACGTGTTCAAATTTGCTTGTATCTGTGAAAATTACAATGTGTCACAACGTCGCATAAGTGGCTATTCTTCCGGTGCTTTGAGCAAGTCCTAAATCTATTCCGATGTTCATCTAATTTAGCAGATAACTATATTTCTGAAAGTGGAACACAAAAACATATCGGTCGATATTAGCATCGAGATTTTAATTTTTAGACACACCCTAATGACCAGGTATAGTAGAAATTTTGATGTCATTCAGGCGGTGAATGCAGTGTTTTGTGGCGCCTATAGGCCTAGCTTGCATGCTGTGAATTTCCTCAAATGTCACGAATAGTCGCAAATTTCGGGCAAATTTCGGTTCTTGAATTTGCGGCGATTCTCGCCAATATTTACAAAATGCTACCCTGAATTCAGAACTTTTTTGGGAATTTCTGCTATCCGTGGTTGTTGTGAGCTAATATCTAACTCGATTCGGGCAAGATTTTCGGGCAAATTTCGGCTGTTGAATTTGTTGCGATTCTCGCCATTATTTACAAAATGCTACCGTGAATTCAGAACTTTTTCGGGAATTTCTGCTAACCATGGTTGTTGTGAGCTAATATCTAATTCGATTCGGGCAAGTTGGAACTGGGAGATAATGTGGTGTACTAATGAACGTTGAACTTCAAGAGTTTGGCTAATATTTTCCCGGGTCTACTTGCCCGAAAAACAGACTTGCCCGAAATTTCGGGGGGGGGCATTTGCCCCCTCTGGACCCCGTCTCCTACGCCTATGCTTACACAGCCTACAGCAGGGCTGTTTTTAAGGAATTTTTAGAACTGCACAACCCTTTCTTTTCCTTCTCATCCTCGATGGGAAATTACTTCCAATCGTAGAACAACAGCCATTTTTTGCTAGATTTAACTGTACAGAAGTGCTTCTACAACTGCACAAATCCATTTACAACTGCACATTTTGTGTACAGCTGCACGTTAAAAAAAGCCCTGGCCTACAGCTGCAACTTAGCCAGAAGTCCCTGAACACTTTAATCTTGGGCCTTACCTATTAATGTAGCTATATGACTAGATAAAAGTGCATAAAAGTAGACTTCAATTATTCACATCACATAGTCCAGGCCACCATAGTAGTTCAAGGCAAAGTATGAAAATATGAGTTAAAGACAGCTAAACATTGCGGAAACATTTTACGCCTCAAAACGTCAAATTAATTATTGTCACAGAAAACTGGAAAAGTACAGGAAATTTTTAGTTAACAAATTTGGACTATTGGGACCTCGGGTCCCTGGACTTTGTCCACTTAGGCTACTTTAATTAGGGTTGTTTGGCTCAGAATATGTAGACAGGTTGAGAGGGCACATTTCCGCGTCACCCGCAAAATTTCTATTTCTTAAAAAGCATTTTCCTCCATTATTTTCGAATGTTACAGCTTTGGGCAACAGTTTTATTCGGCGCGTTCGCTAACGTGTACTGAGATTACATAGCCTATTTCCGCGTCATCCACAAAGTATTTCATTTAACCTATGTATGAATTGTGGGCCTACAAGGCAAACATTGTGGCCGCAACAGATTGCGATGAAATGGAATATATTATAGGTAGCCTAATTAAATTGCTGCGAATTCTCACAGCCTATAGACGCCCGCCAAACTGCCATATATTATAATTATTAAATATGTCTGTGTAGCCTAATGCAAGAATGACGGGTGTATGCTGTGAGAATTCGCGACACCAATTCTTCGCGACACATCGCCGGTCGATTCGCGACACACTAGTGCGTGGCGACGCACCGGTTGATAACCTCTGGGTTAGAGAATAGCCTAGCACAGACTGAAAAGAATTTTACAGGTCAATTTAAAGCTGTTAACATTGTGAAATCTAGTGCATTTGTATTTACATGCAAATAAATCGAGTCTCCTATGATACGGCCACTAAGTTAGGACCCTGAACATGTTCATTAGTCTGTGCCATCAATAAGTTCTCGTCACTGCATAATGAAAACTTCGGCAAAATGGTTCCCGTTCCATCGATAGGAAAGCGCGGGACATCTGAGTTATTGAAGGTTAGCTATAATCTAACAAATCCACGCCGGGTTGATTTATGTTTGTGTCTTCCACAGATTTATTCTTCCGAAGACACCAGGCTAATAGTATTCAATGTACGTCGTTACAGTCCTGCCACTCAAGTATTCATCGTCACCACAATTAGCACCGTCGTTTTCGTCGCTACCATAAAAGCAGTCGGACTAATTGTTATCGTCAAACATCTAACAAAAACCGTATGGTTTGATATTGGGCTTCGCTGTAATCACTATTCAATCTTTCATGATGTTGTAAATTTTACGATACTTGCAGAGACTACGACTGCGGCACCGGGATACACGCAGACAACATATACTCCACCAGCCTCTACTCTTGAACCAGGTGATTGAATAGGACCTAATATCTACAATGAAAAGTAGGTCTACCTTGCTGTGATTGATAATTTTCGCTAAGCCGCTGCCTGCTTCAAACTATTCCAATGTAACAGCATATAGCCTATTACTATAATTATCTAGTCATCTATTACTGTTTTCATTCATTCATTCATTCCGAAAACTTATATATCGCCCCTTCAAGAAGTCTACTCAGAGGCGCTACCAGTCCAGCCACTGCTTAAAAGATAGGTCTTGAACAACTTGTAGAAAGCAGGCAAATTATTCCGAGGTAGTAAGCGTAGTGCAAGCGGGAGCCCATTGCATGTGGACGGGCCAACAACCGAGAAGGCTCGACGCTGTCTGGTAGCAGAGCGGGTTCGAGGGACCAGCAGCTCCCCATTGGCCGAAGAGCGTAAAGCTCGAAGGGAGGCTACGACAGAAATCAGATAAGTAGGAAGGAGCACTACCAATTAAGGACCGCCAAACAAGTGCTGCTATCCTGTACGAAATGCGCTGCGAGACGGGAAACCAGTGCAGAACATCACGCATGTAGGCAGAAATTGGGACAAATTTTGGGATTATGACCAATAAGCCGAGCAGCAGAGCGCATGACCCGGTCAAGACACCCTATTAAGCTGGATAGGTGACCAGCAAGAATTTTCAATTTTCAGTGCATCGCCAATAATCAACTCGGCACATATTCCTTTGGCGACTTTAATTTGCTGGAACAAAAAAAATAGCCAGTTCATTATCATCATGTTCTTCTCGCCAGCCAATTGTACGGGGGTGTGGGTACGAATTGTCCTTTTTATATGTTCAGACAGTTCAGTCCATTGTCCATTGCTCTCCTTAGTTTTAGTCCAATAATTGGACTAAAGCTGGGTAAACAGTAATAATGAGGATAGGCCTACACTATTGATGGTGTAGGCCTATCCTCATTATTACTGTCTATCCAGCCTAGTCATGGTTGTTCTTGTTTCGCTTGTTTTCCTTTGAATCGTGCATTGTGCGAAATTTGGTCAAGGCATTAGACGCATGTCCAAATCATTGACGTCCTCGCTGAATGGCTTTGTCCAGCAGGGTTGTTTCGATACCGGTACCGAATGTCTGCTTAATGTCATATTTTTTATTTGTGTAATTTTGAAATTTCTGTGATCTTCCGTAACCAACTTATTTCTACAGAAGAAATTCTTTTTCATAAGGTTTTCGCAGTGTCCAGCATTCCTATCCGTATAGAGAAATCGGTCGTATCATCGCCTCGTATATTTTTATATTGGTTTTCGCTGTTAATGTTCAGTTTCGTAATAACCTATTCATCGTTCCAAATGCCTGTGAACCACGTGGATGAGCTTACTAAATTTAATTAGGCAATTAGACGTCCTATACAAAACACTTAAAACTGAGGAGTGTCATCACTTGTACAGCCTGCAAAACTGAGCACCGTTACGGACCATCTGGAATCATCACTTCTCCGAACTACCCAGGCGATTACTACAATCTTCTTTCTTGTTACTATTACATTTACGCCACAAGAGGAAGTTCTATCGCGTTTATCTTCGCAGATTTCCACGTACAAGATTATCCCGATGCCCTCAGGGTTAGTATTTTTCACGACGTTGGAGTAGGAAAGCTTTGCTTGATAACACTACACAAGAATTAAAATTTGATTGATAGTGTAGTAGTGATTGCTTCTGACATCGTTTTTATATTTAACAACACCTCTTGTGTGATCTAGATTGCTGTTCCGACCAACATCTAGTTCGGGTTAGAATTTGCTTTGAAGGCAATATATTTTTTATATAATATATTTTTTTAAAGTCTCGTGTTGTTTTGTGTTCAGTTTAAGCGATTCGTGAGCAATCGCCAAATTTATCTTTATCGCTGTGTTAACGATGCTCTATCTACATAATTATTATTTCTACTGTGTTTCTCAGTGTCTGCAATTAAAATGAAGAAAAACTAGTGTCGATGAATTGGTTAAATAGGCCTAAGTGAAAGATATTTAACTTGGTGCAACAGATCGATTGTGCATCCAATTCGAGTTTTCCTGAACAACATTATTCGGGACAAACGTTGCCTTCGCCTCTTTTAATTATATGGTGCAGTAAGGCAAGTCTCTACTTCTACACAGACACCAGTACGGTCTTCTCTGGATTCAGCATCGATTATTACGTCAGTGACGGAGGTAGGCCTAAATAAAATTACCCGTAAGGCCATAACTGTCAAAATACAGCTCTATAGTAGGCTATGATTCTTCTTGTTTAAAAGTAAATGACGCTAAGGCATGCGTTATTTCTGATATCGGCATTAATCTGTGATTTATCTTACTGTTTCGTCTCAGATCATTCTAATGTTGGAACAGTTTTGTGGAGATGGTAAAAAAGTGTAAAAAAAGAAATTGGCACGGTCATAAGTTATAGGAGTAGATTAAACGTATAGAAATAATATGTCTATACATTTAATCTACTCCTACTTCTGTATAATTATGTATACAGAAGCAAGCCTAAACGGCAAAACCTGGTGAGTCGTGGAGTGGCGCCAGCGGACAATAACAGTTTGTTTTGTTTGTATGTGCACATACATAGAAACATAAATTCATACACACAGTCATATGCAATTTGTTTGTATGTTCACTTGTTATAGCGCCCCTTTAAGCTCTATCTACTCAGAGGCGCTACCGAATGCAGAGCTGACACTGCATCGGAGTTTCACGCCGAAGGGCTTAGCAAATGTGAGCAAAGGACTTGCCCAAGGTCCTTACGCGTCGAGGTGGATTCGAACCTCGAACCTTCCGGCTTCAAGGCAACGACGCCACCACTACACCACCGCGCCCCATTCGATACCGAATGTCTGTGAGCAATGTCTTTGAACAGTGAGGTTCTACAACTGCAATGAGAGCTTGCATAGCTCATACTAGTCTTAGACATTCCAAAGAAGATAACTTGACTTGAGAAAGGAAGAACCATTTTCTTCTAAATATTTATGCACAGGTAATGAAAAACAACCATAAATAGAACTTTATTATGAGGCATTAGGGTGGCCCACAATTAAAAAGTTTCGAAATTCAATTCTCCACAAGGCTGCTCTTGTTCCGTATGCTATTGGTGATTTATTTGCCAAGTTTGAACAAAATTGAACAATGTTTACTGGTACCAATTTTCTGCAACATTTTAATTAGGCATCGAAAAATTAAAAAAATCGCTTTTCGACAGTACTCCAAGGAGCCGTGCAATTATCATCACAGATGTGTCTATTAAATCAGTCTATTAAAGCTATTGGGCCAATGTAGAATCAATTAGTCTTACAGAAATTGAAATATGAAATATAACATGAAGCATTGTAGATGTTCTCAATCGTTCTTAGAAATTTAGATTTAACCTTGATAAGCAGACTTTGGCTAATTCTTGACTCTGAGTAATAAGAAGATCAAACAGTCTTAAAGAGATCTCCTTCTGACATGCACCATTGCACCTCCATTAGAATGTGGTGTATGGTCGAAGGATTTCCTGTCCAGGCATTTCATGATAGCCCCAAACTAGACCTATGCCGCAAGACATGCCTCCTGGATAATGGCCAACATGTGATAAAACTCATTTTTTTCCATTTTGTGGTATGAAATTGTAAATAATTACTGTTTAAATTACATTAAAACAATAATTTGTAAACAATTTAAGTTTTAAAGATATTTAGATATTTTTAGCAAAGATATTAGACTATAAGGTCTTTTTTTAGTGGCTATTGTTTTAATAATTAAACGACTTTTACTAAAATTTGCAATATTCCCAGCATCAATAGTCAAACTTGTCATATAAGGCTAGCATGGCTGCATGGCAATGAGGTAGGCCTTTGATTTAAATAAACCTGACTGTCATCTAGCCTATTATGCAGGCTGTTTATCTTTTTTGAATTAAACTCAATTATGAACATGGTTACTAAAGAATTTTGCATCCCAATAATTATGCAAACTTTAGATGCATTTTTCTCAGATTTGAAATTTGAACAGCTGAATCATATTTTGACTCAACCTAGAGACAGAAAAATGATAGTGCAATAAAGTTTGTCATTTTTAAAGCAGAGACTTACTTTAAAACTGTGTAAGACACAAAAATTTGCACACAAAAATCGATTTGAGCCTGGTTTGAGTCAGATGGTAAGTACTACCATGCAGTGCTTCATCTAGATCCCTGAGAAACTTTTTGAAGTCTTTCGGGTAGAAATTTTCAAACATCAAAGTAAATTCCGTAGGCTACTTTAAAATGTGATGACCTGTTTCTTTCCTTAAAAATTGCCACAAACATGATCAATTTCATACTTTTAAAGGATGACCTTTTTCGTACATCAATGCTCTGCTGCCAGGAAATGTTTCATTTCAACAACATCCTTGTGTCAACAACATCCTTGTGTCAACAAGACCTGTCAAATCTTTCAGGAGGGATGGAAATGTTACGTATATAGTTTTTCTGGGGGTCAACATTACGTGGGCCCTATGTCCATGTAAACAACAGCTCTAGATTTTCTCTGTGGGAATGTCATTCAGAGATGCTTCAACGATTAAAACTGATTACCTAGGTAGCACCCATTATTACTTTCATGACCTAACCAATTGTTAGTCCATTATCTTAATGAAATATTAAATTCTTCAGGATTTCGCCCATGTTTTGTGACTGTCTAGAAAGAATGATCTTTAGCATCCATTAGAGCCAACAATATTGGGAACTTCTGGATGATGCCATGGGTAGCTACAGCTTCTGTCATATAGTATGAGCCATTATTACACAGAGTCAAAAGACCAGCATTAATCTTATATCATATGCAAGAAGTGCTTAACAAATTACTGCAAAATACTTGATTTATATAAATCAGCAGTATACAGAGCATTTAGAATTGAACAATCCAATTATATTTGAAGCAAATTGGGAGTAAAAAACCTTTAGTTTATTAGCTGACAGGAACATTTTTGAAATTGCCTCCAATTCAGCAACTGTTTTCTAACACAAAGAACTTGAAACAAGCTTATATTTGTGTATAATCTTATAATTCTTTATTTATTTAAATACAGATGACATCTTGATTATGATTTAGAAAGATAGTAACTTGGAGTACATGAATGCTGCTGTCAATTTATAATGTAGCTGCTAAAATTTCGTATTCACATTTTACGCGAGTCGTATATAAAAGCTCTCGAAAATTGGTACCTCTAAACATGCTCAGATCTCTTCAATTTTTTTAACACAGAGTCTTCTAGTCAAGTGGAACAAGGGCAGCCTTGTGGAGCAGCATATTTTGAAAAAAATATTTTTCCCATGTAAGTTTGGGCCACACTAGTCTACATGTATGCAAGATGCATAATAAGTTAGCCAGCTTATTTTCAGATAAGCTTTAAACTATAATATATTTTAAGACGTTTGTTGGCAGCAGAAATATCTAGCCAGTGTTGCATCAAACGTGATACATATACGTTTTGCCACAATTGTGGAGAGTAGACTATGCTATTATGAGTGAGCATCAGAGACACACAATGTCTGGACTTGTCAATAAAACTTTGAGCTGTACTTTGGTTGAAAGACTGGAGAGAAAGCCAAGGAATGAGTGCCTCTCATTTGCCGTGGAAGATGTGCTGCAGATCTTAAAGTTTGAATTCGGGGGGTCCTGCGAAAGCAATGCTGTTTACCGTCCGGATGGTCTGGCGAGAGCAGAAAGATCATGACTGTGACGGGCTGCGAAGTTTGTCTCATTAATATTTCTGGTTTCTCGGACAAGAATAAGAAAGGAAACTGAATGCACAGAACTTCTTTCGACAATGATGCCATCGCCACACAATGAAAGTCTTCATTTAGTGAAGCCACCAGAGAAATGGAGTTTAGACGACGAAGATGTAGATGTTGTTGCATTGATCCAGCCAGGAACAAGTATATAGATCTATGCGGACAGTGATCCGGATTTTGAAGTACGTAGGACTACGTCTGGCGAACCTCATCTCATTCACATAGTCGAAATTGAAAAACCTTTTTAGAGACTTAGGTTTGCCGAAAGCAAACGCAGAACAATAATTCAAGACTTGAGTTTGCTGTCACCAAGTATAGGACAGAAATCGGTCCAACGAATATGTCTGCCTTCTCTTCACTTAAAGCTGGAACTGATAAAATATTTGGTTAAAGCCACGCACAAAGATGGTGAAGGTCTTTTTTTTACCTGCAACAGAAATTCCCAAGAATGAGCGATGCCAAAGATCAAGGAATTCATTTTTGTGGGTCCACAGATCATACACATTATTAATGACAAGCAGTTTGAACATCTGTGGGAGGGACCAGAGATTATCGCCTGGAGGCACTGAAGGATGCTGTGGAGAATTTTCTTGATAACTATGGAACTCCAAATTACATTAAACTGGGTAACAAAATCTTACAGCATACTGACTTGAAATGCAACATGTCACTTAAGATACACATCTTGCATTTCCACTTAAACTTCTTCCCAAGTTCCCCACAAATCTAGCGATGAACACCAGGAAATTGCCACAGTGGAAAAGCGGTATGAGGGAAACTGGAATCCAGCAGTCTTGTTTGTCTGACAATAATTGTTTGACACTGCAGCGAGATGAGTAGACAAAGAATACAAACGAAAATCAGCATCAAGGCATTCTAGACCTATGAAACTTTCAGCATCTTATATACATTGTACAATGTACATGTGCAACTGAACAGGGAATAACTATGAAAACCTTTCATTTCATGTTTCTTAACATCTCTAAGTGATACAGTCATCATCAGCAGTTCAGCAGCCAATATTATGAGAAAGAACTGTTCAAAAGATTTGTTTCCAACGAAATTATAGTATATTGCAAATGTATGCAATAAACGAGCACTGTATTATAACTTTTGTTCTGTTTGAAATATTTTGATGAAATCTGGTCATGATGTGTAAATATAAATTGTCTATAAGCCTGTAAAATTTCATTTCGAAATTCTTACTTTTGGTCAAGATATTGAAAAAAACCGTAGGGGTCTTTTTTGACCCACCCTATACATGCAGTCATGCATACATACATACATACATGTATGTATGTATGTATGTATGTATGTATGTATGTATGTATGTATGTATGTATGTATGTATGTATGTATGTATGTATGTATGTATGTATGTATGTATGTATGTATGTATGTATGTATGTATGTATGTATGTATGTATGTATGTATGTATGTATGTAGGCCTATTTATGTATGTATGTATGTATGTATGTATGTATCTATGTATGCATGCATGCATGCATGCATGCATGCATGCATGCATGCATGTATGTATGTATGTATGTATGTATGTATGTATGTATGTATGTATGTATGTATGTATGTATGTATGTATGTATGTATGTATGTATGTATGTATGTATGTATGTATGTATGTATGTAGCACATAGATACATACATACATGCGTACATAGTGGGTCGAATATATCTCGGTCAGAAGTAAGAATTTTTAAATAACATTTGACAGGATTACAGGGATTTTAAATTTATACATGATGGCCAGATTTCATCAAATATTTAAAACATACCAAAAGTTAAGTCACTTTTAGTGAGACCACCCACTGTTTTTGGCGATTCAAAATCATAGCGCAACAAAAAGTTAAAAAAAACCGATTTTATTAAGTCACATCCCAAATAATTGGTAAAAGATAAACTTGATAGAGACAGATAATCACTATTATTATATTTAGAAAATAAACGTTGTATCAGCCTATTTGCACGTCATTGTGGTGTCATTTATCAAGATGACTATCAAGTTGGTAAACGAAGAGTTTTTCAAGTGAATAATTTTGTTATAGCGACATTAAAATCGAAATTTATAACAAATTAGAATGCCCAAGGTGTCAATGGCAGACAAAGTGTGTATTGAATCACACCTGTACAGTGTAGGCCTACATGCAATCATGCATACATGCATTCATGCATGCATACATACATAGTGAGATAGATGCATACATAAATAGATGCGCATCACATTATTTGAAAATGGTTCTTCTGTATCGTCAGACTGTGGTTCTACTGTGCACAACGAGTCGAGTGGAATTGTGATATCTCCAAACTATCCAAATAACTACAGCTACTATCAGAACTGTAGTAACATCATCTGGGCTCCACAGCGAAGTCACTTCCATCTGAATTTTCAATTCTTCGAATTACAGGACTGTGAATTGTGTGCTGGAGACTGGGTCGAGGTAATAAATAGCATCCACTTCAAGATCCACTTGTGGTCTGTAAGCACAGCTGAAAATAATAATTGTCAATAAATACGTCATCTAATATATATTTCTGAAAGTTTCTCATCCTGTGTGCATGTCTGTCCCAAGAAAGGCTCTGTAACCGCATGCCTTTGAGTGCCGAAACTGTTAGTAAATTTTTCTTTATGCAAATTTGTAGGTCAGCGCGACTTTTTTCAGTACTCAATATACTTTAAATTTCGTGTTATGGACATCCTAAATTTTGATGCGGTATCGATTGCACCTATAAATTTAAAAAGCCATTTACCGTTGCACATTGACTATCTCGCCGCCATTGCTCCGCAGACGACAGTTCGCATGACTTCATATTTTCGCGTCATCCTCGCCTCTCGCAGTATTATCTAAGTCAGTCAGAGGAGCTCTCAGTGCAGAAATCACCTGGAGAGGAGAATGTGGATGTGCATGTGTATGCACGCCAAGGTTACTCGCTCTTCCTACTTCCAGTCTCAGGGCTATTCGAAAATCTGTTTCATCTTCGACCTTTACCTCTATTGTTCACGCCTTCGTCAGTTCTCGGATTGATTACGGTACTGTAATTCTGTCCTTGTTGGCCTTCCTATGGTTCGGCTAGCAACTTTACAGTCTGTAGGCTTACTCAATGTTGCTGCTTGGCTCATTGCCCGTCTTCCTCGATTTTCACATATTTCTACATTCTTGGCTGAACAACTTCACTGGCTCTCAGCTCGTATACAATTCAAAGTTCTCATTTTGGTCCTCAAGTCTCAATAATTGGGTCTTGCTCCGAAGTATCTTTGTGATCTTGTCGTTCGCCCATTTCTGCCTTTTCGCTGTGTCCTCTTAGGCACTCTGATCGGCTTGATTTCTTTGTTTCCCGCGTCAGGAGCGCTATGGCTCAATCCAGATCATTTGCCTGCATAGGTCCCTCCCTATGGAATGGTCTTCTCCCATCCGTTCGCTCTGCCATCGTCTCCGGCAGTATATCGTCATCTTTCTCTTGTCTAAGAACATGTCTTTTCTCTCGGAGTTGCGCGCACTGGGAGCGCTTCTGAAAGAATCTTGCTGCAAGAAGAGCTATACAAATGGACAGATACAATACAAAACAATACAATACAATATGTTTGTCCAGAATGTAGGCCTATACACCCTCAGCTTCGCAGCTATTGACCACCAGAGGCATCCAGTGGAGGGTTAGTGAATCCCCTCTCCATGGGGTCCGGCGTAAAAGCGAAAACCCGTGACGCAGAGGTCGGGTGGGGCGCGTTGCGGTCGGAGTGTTGATTTTATTGCCGGGTCGGGGGTGTGGGGGAGGGTAAAGAGGGGTTGGGGGTGCCTGCTTGGGGCCTGGTGATGCCGGGTGTGGCAAATAGTTTAAATGTATACCGGGCGACACAGGAAACCTGGTGGAGTCCGGGGGAGGGTGGGGGGACATGGAGCGGAGGAAAAACCCGATATTCAAGGAGCAACGCCGGTACCCCAGTAGGGGTAGGAGCAAAAAATGAAAATTTCCAGGACAACACCGGGTGCCGCCGCTAGTAAGTCGTTCAGAGTTTGGTCAAGGCCAATCTTATTTTATAAGCGGTATTGTTATCGGATTTAAACTCCTGCAGTGTGCATACGGTTGTGCATGCAACTCCAAAACAGAAAATAAAGCTGAACGAATTCAGAGGGCAAAACATTGCATCTCTTATTCACACGCTTGGTCTTCTTTGTTTACAGTTTGGAGTGAACGACTGAAGCGGCTATAATTGTACCTGTAGCATTTTGTAATCGATAATTAATTGGGCGCAATCGTCGATGGTCGCGGATATGCATGTTACAGGTGCGGGATAGCTGGGTGATATGGTCGGAAAAATAAGGTTTTTATAGAAAACGATTTCAAGATTGCGGACAGGAGAAGAATATGGCGCGGAAGTGTTTGACCGGTTTGAGAAAGATCGGGAGGATAGTCTAGTTTGCCTAATTGCTCGCGCAGGCCATTGATAGCAAATTCTGTTTTTGAGGTAGGGGGAGACCGGGGCTGGTTGCAACATGTGTTGGTTGCAACACCATCGATATTTCGGCGCTACATAATAGCAACTCAAAATTAAGCAAACTATATTGTAAAGAATACATTTTAGGCCAATGTGTCCTAATTTCATGGTAGGCAATTGATAATGACTACCGAAAAAAAAAATATTCATTTTTGGCAATCGAAAGTAAATTTTTCGGTTTTTGGTTTTTTCGTTATATAGCCGAATACTTTGAAGAAATATTTTTCGGTTTGGTTCTATAAGTTGGACAAGCAATTTAGCTTGAAAATGCATTTAGTCATTTTATTTATAATCAGCGCCGTCGAAATTTTGTTCCATAAAACTGCCTAGGCATTGCTTCGGATTGGTTGCAACATTTTTTTCGGGGATGGTTGCAACATGTTGCAACCATCCCCGAAAAAGACTGCTGAAGACTGGCTTTCGGGACTTAAGTTGCGAAATCAATGTTCATCAGTGAACACCAGACACTTCAAGTTTGGAATGCTTAAATGAAACTGCTATAAATTCATGATGAAATATTTTCAGTTAAACTTTCCAAGCAAGTGACATCTACATTTTACAATCTCGATGAAACCGTAGTAACCACTGTTCAACGGATTTTAAAAGTTCTGACAAACAAAAGCATAAAGCAGATTGGTGTGTTGACATCCGGTGAAAAAAACAATTAGAGACTTTGAGGTTTGATCCGGATGTTTGTATACAATTCTGTGCCTCCGTTGTTTTTTGTGCGAGTTAACTTCATGAAGCATATTTCTATAAGATATGTTCTGATTGGCCATATCGGTGCCAATCTCGCGGATGGATGACAAACACAAGCTTCTTCAACTTTAGGCTATATGAGACGATTTCTTGGGCTTAATAAATCAAGTTTACAATCTTTTGGGTGGATGGACATTGGACACCCATAACTTTCACACTTGAGTCGATTCTATAGATCCCTGAAAAACAACTCTGAAGGCTTGAAATAATCCTACATTTTAAATTAAAATATTGAACATCATTAGCCCAATTAGATAGAAGAATATCCTGTCCAACTGTATCGGTTATAGGCCACTGGAGAGTGGAGAATATTTATCAGACTTTTCGAATGACGATTACTAGGGCAAAACAATTTTTCTATCTTTTTAATGCTCTCGATGCTCTGAATTTTTGAATTTGTTTAATTATTAAATTCTTATAATCTAGATGCATAGCCAGGCCTCGGTTGGTTGCAGGGCTACGCAGCCCTATTTGAATATTTAGACTACTTTCAATGCTGTTGCAACCTTCCCCGAGGGTCGTTGCAACCAACACCGGCCCGGGGCTGGTTGCAACATTGTGGAGCCCTCTGTTCAGTTAGTTATTATGGCTACATGCTTGGTGACTGAGATCGTCGCTATAGCTTGTTTTGATTCTGAGATGTAAAGGATTCATATGGGCTAAACTGTTTGCAGATAGCTCTAAAGGTAAAAATGTGACACACGAAAATGTGAAAAATGTTGCAACCTGCCCCGGTCTCCCCTAATCCAGGCTGAAATCTGAGTGACGATGTTACGTAGAATCGTAGATGATTTAGTGCGTCTGAGAAGGAGCGAGGGGAGAAAGATATGAATAATTGAGTGTCGTCGGCATGGAGGTGATGATCAGCAGAGAGTGAGGAAATGAGTTTGCTGAGGGGGGAGGTATGAATGAATGAACAGTGGATGACCGAGGACAGAACCTTGATTAGATGAGTCACCAGAAGCGCTAACGGTGAAATAGCGTGACGAAAGGTATGATTTGATTCATGAGAGGGCAGTGCCAGAGATTCCAAAGACAGAGGAGAGGCGATTGAGAAGGATAGCATGGTCTACTGAAGTGTCATGAAGTACCACGGCCGCGCGTGTTGGCTGCCTCGTGTACGAGTTTTAAAGTGTAAATAGATTTTTTTCTGTTCCGTCTTTATAATGTAGCTTTTGCGATAGATTGTACGGTTTTATTTTGTAAGTTACTGTTCACGATTCTTAAGTAGCCGCAGATTTATAGTTGTATTTACGTTTCAAAACTGGATAAATTTGATCCTGGACTGTCCAGATCTTCTCTCGGTCCGTCATCACGGTATCGTAACTGCTGTTCCTTATTAGTGTTCTTGGCCATGCTGTTCCTAACTGGACGTGGGATTACATCGTGGTCGGGGACAAATAATGCTTTTAAAGCGTATTTCACGGAACTTACAACAGCTTGAATAGAAGTTGGTCGGACTACGTTGTGCATAACAAGCTCGCCTCTGCGTTATGACGTCGAATTCCTACGTCACTTGCAAACATCGTCATTTTCAATAGGAGTCTCGGCGGCCGCCCGGCAAAACGTTAAGCAGCTTGTACTGCAGCGTCGGTCTCGGGGACGAAAATGAGGAAGGTCTGCTAAAGCAAAGAGGAATGCTCCTCACAAGCGCTTAACGAGTCGACATGTGGTCAAAGGTTTACCGTGCGATCTTGCGTAGGATACGTACAGCAGGGAGAGGATGATACGCTACGTACGATCGATAATGCCTGAGTAATGTGTAGGCCTATTGACTCTGGCGCCTAAAGATACACCTGTTTACATGAATCATGACCTAACTTACCACATACCCGTCCTGACTGGATGAGGTCGTGATCATGATCTAAGTCGTCATCTGAAGCGAGACAAGAGCTTCGCAACGAATGGTGACCGCTACTCAAAGAAAGTAAGTAAGTAAGTAAGTAAGTATAATAGTATATACTTTATTGAACCGCCTGCAAACGCACTGCGGGAACAATGTACAAGAACAGAATAATTAATGCAAGTATACAATCAAGACAAATAGAAATATGCAATTCAATAAACACATTATACAACTACATAATAGACATGTTGAGAACTATACAGGAGAGAACTTAAGCTAGACCAAAAAATATATATAATGTCACTTGAATAGCATGTTATAAAGCCACATCTGGTAAGTGCGTCTGCATGAGGAATCTCACGGTTATGAGAACGAGGACGGAGAGAGTAGGTAGCATTTTTAATGGGAGGTAATAGAGGAGCAAGGATGTGGCTTGGGTTGTAGAGTACAAAAGAGAAGAGGGAGGAATCAGCGTGACCACAGAGGTCATCGAACGACTTCTGGTCGGCAGGAAGAAAGTTGAGCCGCACCATTTTCCGTATTATTGCATTAATACGCGCGCGCTGACCAGAATTAGCAAAGCCAAACCAAGCAGGGGAGGCATACATAAGGCGAGCCAATGTGGTGGACTGAACTACATCATGCAAGCGTGTCCCGGAGAGGCCATGAGCTACAAGAACACGTATCGCATAGAGCGATTGACAAGCCTTAATGCAAATCCGGTCAATATGGGGGTCAAAACTAAGTCTATCCGTTAAGGTTACTCCAAGAATAAGAGACTCAGAAACTCTACTTATTCCAGGTATAGGTGAGGGGAGGTTGAGTAATTTAGAGCGCGGACGCCTAAAGATCATCTCTTTGGATTTATTGGTGTTGAGTTTAAGATTACAAGAAAGTGCACAATTTGCAATATTTTCAAGTTCAAAAGAAGTGGTATCTATAGCGGAGGCAGGTATAAGAATGTAACTGTCGTCAGCGTATTTCAGCAACCGATTAAAGCAGTGAATTGGTTTCAGGCCAGAGATAGCCACCACAAAATCAGCAGGCCCAAGTCCAGAACCTTGAATAATACTTGCATTTATATGACAAAAGGTAGAGACTTGGCCTAGAAATTTAGTGCAATGCTGACGGTTAAGGAGAAGGCGTAGGATCCAGATGTACAGAAAGTCAGGTAATGGCAGTAAAGCAAGCTGCTCAGATAGGTAAGAGTGCCTTACTGTGTCAAAGGCACGAGAGAAGTCTAGCGAGACAACACGTACATATGGTTCATCATGCAACATACTAAGAATTTCATGGGTGATAGCAATGAGGGCAGAAGTGGTGGAACCAGAGGGCCGAAAGGCATATTGGTCTCCAAATGAAGAATTTAATTCAGGATCGGTGAAGATTGGGTAGAAGTAAGTTCTCACAACTATTTTTTCCAGCATGCGACATAACACCGGGGTAATAGAAATGGGCCTAAAATCAGCCTCATTTTGAGGACGCAGGATTTTAGGGACAGGTGTGATACAACTAGAGCACCACTGTGGCGGCGTGTAAGAGGAAGCAAGAGAGCAATTGAAAAGATACGTAACCGGGGCAGAGAGAAGATGAGCCATTGAGGATAAAAACCATGAAGGGATACCATCAGGGCCAACTGAAGACCCACGGACCGATTCCAGTCCCCTAAACACAGCATATTCATCAATATTAACAGGTTGTTCAAAGTTAACAGTCAGCTTAAGCAACGGTTCAACATAATCATGATCGGTAGAAACAGCCTGATAATGTCGGTTTAGCGACTCGCACGTAACACCTCCCAACACTGCAGGGCTAACAGTATCATCACCACGAAGCCGCCGCACCTCAGCCCAAAGCTTTCGAGAGCCACGTTCAAGACCCCGAAAGGAGGCAGCATTGGTTTTAGCAATGCAGTCATTAATCCAAGCGGCTAAGGCATCAGCAATTTCTACTTTACCACGGCGCAGAAGCGTATTTCTCCGGCGCAGGAGGAACTTCAAGTATGGAGACATGTAAGGCGGATCCTTCTTCCTGATCGACATCTTTCTGAGGGGGACGAAGCGGTTTAATGCGTCGTCAATGAAAGTGTAGAAGTCATCAAAAGCTTGTTCGATAGAGATGTCTTCGGCGATAAATTTCCATGTATGATTCATAATGAATGCGTGGAGTGAATAAATATTTGCAGGTGTCCGCAACCGGAAACTACACACTCGTCAGCAACCCCTGCGCTCTGGCATCAGAGTTAGCAAGAACTGCAGAATGCTTTGTCTTGATCGACGATTTGATTGTGTAGCATCTTTCGTACAAAGGTCCAGAAGCATAGATACGGTCCAACGGATGTCCAAGATGTGTAGGACCAGCGAACTGCACGTGAAGACCTAGACGAAGGATATCATCAGAAGGAAGTTGATTGAAGTCACCAGCTAAGATGATATGAGGGTTTGACGGATGTGCGAAGAAATCATACAAAGATACTGCGATGCCCAGGGCTGAAAGTGGTTTGGAAAAGTTGCGGGTCTGACTTTGGTGGACGAGCCAACACCTTTAAGCCGAAAATATTTCTGACGACTTTTTTAGTCACTTGCTCAAAATTTTCGAAAATCATTCCATTTTTAGCTCTATTTTGGTATATTTTTGCGCAGAATTGTTAAACATAACTGTAACCAGGCTGAGACCCGGCACCTGCACGTCACGAAAATCAATGCCGGGTCGCAGATCCCGACAGAATCGGCTCACTTTCAGCCCTGGTGATGCCTCTGTTAGCTTCTGCCAGCCATAGCCTACATGTGCTACTGCTGCAAGGATTGGAGACCATCCCTCTGTACTACTATTAAATCCAATAAGCCTTGCTAAACCCCATGCAATTGATCAGCTGAGGACCGATCTGATTTAATTTTCTCCAGACGTGGTTATCATCATTGAAAGTTGGTTTAAACCACATCACGATGACTCTTTATTCAACATACCTGGATACACTCTTTTTCGAAGAGATAGACGAGGGCGTCGAGGTGGTGGAATAGCTCTACTGCCGCCCTGATCTCCAGGCCACCATACTTACGTTGGTCCCTGCCTGCAGTCCAGAAATGGAATTACTATGGATACTGGCCACACACAATAAGTAATTAACATTACCACATTGGTGGACTTTACCATCCACCTATAGGCCTACCTACATATTTAACTGCCGATCTTCTAACCCGTCTAGCCTCGACGTTGGACGATTTTTTCGCTCACCAGTCAAACCCTCCTCATATCATCCTAGCTGGTGACTTTAACCGACTCCCTTCTAACGATACCCTTCGTTTAGGTCTCCATGTGCAGTTCGCTGGTCCTACACATCCTGGGCATCAGCTGGACCGTATCTATGTATCGGGACCTATGTACGGAAGATGCTACACAATAAAATCGTCGATGAAGACAAAGCATTCTGCAGTTCTTGCTAACTCTGATGCCAGAGGTCAGGGTCGCTTACGAGTGACCGTGAAGTACATAGCTTCCGGTTACGGACACCTGCAAATGTTTCATCACTCCACGCCTTCATTGCGAATCAATAATCATACATGGAATTTCATCACCGAAGCCACCTCTACTGAGCAAACCTTTGACGACTTCTATTCATTCATTGGCAGCGCATTAAACCGCTTAGTTCTCATTAGAAAGATGTCGATCAAGAAGAAGGATCCTCCTTAGCCTACATGTATGTCTCCCTATTTGAAATTCCATCTGCGCCGTAGATATACGCTTATCCGCCGGAGTAAAGTTGAAGTTGCTGATGCTCTTGCCGCTAGGATTAATAATTGCATTGTTAAGGCCAATGCTGCCTCCTTTCGGGGTCTTGAACGTGGCTCCCGGAAGGTCTGGGCTGAGGTGAGGCGACTTCGGGGTGATTATACTATTAATCCTGCGGTGTTCGGAGGTGTTACGTACGAGTCGCTAAACCGACATTATCAGGCTGTTTCTACTGATCAGTGATCAAGCCCCGGTTACTTATCTTTTCAACTGCTCTCTTGCTTCCTCTTACACGCCACCACAGTGGTGCTCTAGTTGTATCACACTTGTCCATAAAATCCTGCGTCCTCAAACTTAGGTTGATTTTAGACTCATTTGTATTACCCCGGTGTTATGTCGCATGCTGGGAAAAAGTTGTGAGAACTTACTTCTACCCAATCTTCCCCGATTCTGAATTAAATTCTTCACTTAGAGACCATTATGCCTTTTGGACCTCTGGTTCCACCACTTCTGCCCTCATTGATCTCACCCATAAAATTCTAAATATGTTGCATCATGAACCCTATGTAGCCTACGCGTTATCTCGCGTGACTTCTCTCGTGCCTTTGACACAGTAAGACACTCTTACCTATCTGAGCAATTTGCTATACTGCCATTAACTGACTTTCTGTACAATTGGATCCTATGCCTTCTCCGTAACCGTCAGCATTGCACTAAATTTCAAGGCCAAGTCTCTACCTTTTGTCATATTAATGCTAGTATTATTCAAGGTTCTGGACTTGGGTCTGCTGACTTTGTGGTGGCTGTCTCTGGCCTGAAACCAATTCACTGCATTAATAGGTTGCTGAAAATATTTATACGCTGACGACACCTTGTCACCTTGTGCCGTCAGTTCGAGGAACTCTATATATAGCGACCGTCATGACCAGCCTTTTCCACTCCGTTCTGTTCTGCGTCACATCCCTCAATTGTCCTAGATTCATCCCTGTCCTCCTGTGTGCATCCTCCATCCATCTGATCATCTGTCGTCCTCTCTCTTCTCCTTGTACCCTCTCCACACGCCAGCATCATCGCCTTCTCCAGTCCATCCGTGCGCATCACGTGACCGAAAAACATCAGCTTCTGTTTGATGATCCTCTGCAGCAACGACATATCCCCTCTTAGCTGACCTATGTCCTGGAGCACAGATTCATTTGTTCTCCTCTCTCTCTCTACGATATTCCCAGCAGCCTTCTCCATATCCACATTTCACACGCAGCAATGTTGTCATCCAACGTCTCGCTTCCATATAGCACTAAGGGGAGAATCATTGCTTTGACAAGTCTCGTCTTTGTCTGTAAGCTCACATGCCTGTCCCTCCATACCCCCTGCATTGCAGCTTTGCCCATTGAAATTCTCCGCCTCACCTCTTTATCGCATCTTCCTTCCTTCTCCACCATTGAGCCCAAAAACGAAAAACTTGTCACAACCTCTATCTCCTCTCCATCCATTTCGAAGGTATCCCATTCCGCCGTGGTCATTATCTTAGTCTTCTTGATGCTGAAATATAACCCTGCTTTTTCGCTTTCTATCTCCAGTCTTCTTATGAGTTCCGCAAGATCATCTTTTCTCCCCGCCAATAGTGTAGTATCATGTGCATATCTTAGATTGTTTAGTGTTTTTCCTTCCTGCTATCTTTATTGCTGAAATATAACCCTGTGGGCAGAGCTGTAACTGCTACACAGCGGGTCGCAGGTGGCGGATAGCGAAAAGACCATTAGTACGATGGTCAGCTGCGAAATAAGCAGGCTTGCCTGACGAATAAGCAGTCCCGGACCAAACAGCGGTGGCTCTCCTCAGGGCGTAGGTGGGATGTGGTGTGACGACCGCATCCCTATAAAATACCCATTTGTGCCCAAAGACGAGACCATGTCGAGCGAGGGAAGACCGCTATAAGTCTTCATGTCACCAGGGGCGCTGGGCAGCAGCAGTGCGGGAGAATTGGTCTTCGGCGGAGGAATCTCAACAAGGAGATCAACGGCTTTGACTGACAAAATCAGTTTTCTGTACTGCGGTCAGAATAGGATTTGGGGCCCACTGACTATTACATCCCCAATGTGAACCATGAGAAAACGACAAATGCGAAAGAAAACTATGGGTGGTGGTTTTGATCCCTCCAGGGAACCGACCACCTTTTGTGCTACTGGAGGAGTGGTGAACACGATCCCGGAGAACTCGACAAGTGATGATACCTCAGACCTAAAACCAGACTCTGGAGGGCAGGGGGTGGATGGTAGTCGGAGGAAGAACCGAGGTCGGACGAACCTACGGCGGGAATTCCGCATGGCTACGTGGAATGTACAGACACTGTTTCAGCCTGGGAAACTGGCGAATGTCATCGATGAAATGAACAGAGGAAAGGTGTCTGTACTGGGTGTTGCGGAGGCCAGATGGACGGGCAGTGGCTTTTTTGTGGGCTCCACTGGAGAGCTGGTGCTGTACTCGGGTGGAGAAAGTCATCAGAGGGGAGTGGCTATCATACTCTCTAAAAGCACCAAGAATGGACTGATGGCCTACAAACCTATATCAGAAAGGATTATATATGCAAGATTAAGGGCATCACCTTTCAATGTCTCAGTTTTTCAGGTCTATGCACCGACATCGGAGGCTGAGGAGTCGATAAGGGAGAGCTTCTACTTGCAGCTGGAACAAGAAATAAGGAGGGCGCCTGGACAGGATATATTAGTGGTAATGGGAGACTTTAACGCCAAGGTTGGTAGAGGTTGGATAAATGAGGATGTGGGCGGTTGTTTCGGACTGGGTGATACAAATGAGGCCGGTGAGGCGCTGATCGACTTCTGCTTGGACAACAACTTGGTTATCACAAACACGCTATTCAAACACCATAAGCGGAGAATATACACGTGGTGTTCACCGGACGGGCTCACTAAAAACCAGATTGACTACATCATGGTGTCGAGAAGATTCCGGAAGTGTGTCCTGAATTCGAGAGCGTACCCTGGGGCTGACTGTGGCTCAGACCATAATTTAGTGGGAATCAACCTGCGGCTGCGGATCCGTAAAGACAACGACACCAAAGAACCCAAGACTTTCTATAACCTCGACAAACTCCAAGACCAGGTTATCAAAGAAGAATATCTGATCGAGATAAACAACAGGTTTGAGACACTGCTGGCGTGTGAAGAGGAGAAGACACCAAATGAGATGTGGGAGAGCATCAAAGGAGCGACGACAGAGGTGGCTGAGGGATGGTTGGGAAGGAATAAAAGGAAAAGGAGCAAGCCATGGATATCCCGCGAAACGCTGGGACTTATTGAGACGAGGAGATCACTAAAAACAGCAAAGAACAGGACAGAGGAGGACCGAAGAGCATATGCTGAGGCGAAAGGAATAGTGCAGAAACAGCTGAGGGAGGACAAAAAGAAATGGCTTCAAGAACAATGCGCTGATATTGAGGACAATATGAGAACAGGAAACACCAAGAGGGCTTTCAACACGATAAAGAAGCTGCGTAGACAGAACCGAGTAACAAGGCAACGGAATATTAAAGATGAAGAAGGCAGATTGCTGACGGATATGGAAAGCATCAAAAAGAGATGGAGCCAGTACACCGAAGGACTGTATAAGAACGACGAGACCGAGGTGGAGGAGGATGATGACAGCGCAGCATTAGATGGTGGAAACACGGAGAGGTTTGCACCGATACTTGTTGATGAGATCAGAGATGCAATCAAAAGGCTACCGAAGGGGAAAGCAACAGGAATTGATAACTTACCAGCGGAATTATGGAAGATAGACAGCGATGTGGTGGCTGAAGCCTTCTGCAGACTATGTAATAAAATAATTGAGACGGGTGCATGGCCTGTAGAATGGGCTAAGTCCATCTTTGTAACCATCCCAAAAGTCAAGGGTACTGAAAAATGCGAGGAACATCGAACAATTGCTCTCATTAGTCATGCAAGCAAGATATTACTTAGAGTCCTACTTAACAGGATACAGGGAACGGCGGAGGAGGAACTGGCGGATGTGCAGATGGGTTTTCGTCGAGGGGTGGGCACTAGAGATCAAATTTTCAATTTGCGAATCATTATGGAGAAAGCGCGGGAAGCTTCGGTCCCCTTATACATGGCCTTCATTGACTACAAGAAAGCGTTTGATTCGGTAAGCCATCGTAAATTATGGTCGGTGCTGAAAAGGATGGGCATGAGTAGTCACACGGTGGATGCAATCAAGAACCTATACAGCAATCAACAAGCTGCGGTTCGGGTGGACAAAGAATTAACGGAATGGTTTAGGATAGGAAAAGGTGTGAGGCAGGGCTGTCTGGTGTCGCCGCTGTCTTTCAACTGCTACTCAGAGTACGTGATGCGGGAGTCGGCGGACGAGCTGGGATGGATAGGAGTTACCATAAATGGACGCACAATAAACAACCTGCGTTATGCGGATGACATTGTTCTAATTGCGACGTCAGCAGCAGCACTTCAACAACTGATAGATAGGATAAATGAGGTCTCAAAGGAATACGGTTTGGAAATAAGTATAAAAAAGACAAAAGTTATGGTAGTATCCAAAACGAGAGAAACAATTCAGATCACCTGCAATGGGGAACCTCTAGAACAGGTTGAGGCTTTCCGCTACCTGGGAGCGTTGATAGATGACACTGGAGACGGAAGCCGAGAAATCAGGGCTAGATTGGGGATGGCTCGGACGGCGATGGGGTCACTGGACTGCCTGTGGAAAGATCGTTCGGTCGGAAATGCACTGAAGAGGAGGGTTATGGAGGCTATGGTGTGGTCAGTGGCGTTGTATGGAAGTGAGGCATGGACTCTGAAGGCGGCGGATAGAAGAAGATTGATGGCATTTGAGATGATGACGTATAGAAGAATGATGCAGGTCGACTGGAGGGAACACAGAACAAATGCCTCGATTTTAGCGGAGCTGCGGCCGAAACAGAGACTGCTGGAGAGGGTGCAGAAAAGGAAACTGCGATACTTCGGACACCTGATGAGGGCAGACAACATATCGACACTGCTAATACAAGGACGAATTGAGGGTACCAGAGCACGGGGAAGACCAAGGAGGCGTTGGATGGACGATGTCTGTGACTGGACCGGATTACCACCTGTGGACTGTGTTAGACGGGCGCAGGACAGAGAGGAATGGAGGAAGCTGCTGTCGTTATCTCTGGTCTCCGACCCTCAGAAATGAGGATGGACAGCATCATCATCATCTTTATTGCTTCATCTGCATCATCCATCTCTGCCATTCGTATTATTCTTTCTGCATACAGGTTAAACAAGAACGGAGATAATATGCATCCTTGTCTCACCCCTTTCCCGATCCTGATTTTATCCGTGTCTCCACATTCTGTCCTGATCATAGCTTCTTGATTTTCATACAGGCTCTTGAGCAGCATGATGAGATGTCTTGGGATTTCCATCTCTTGCAGTGTTTCTCCACAACAAAGAATGATTTATGCAGTCGAACGCCTTACTGTAGTCAATGAAGCAAAAGTGGACCTCTTGTCCGAATTCTCGTTGTTTCTCCATTATCCATCTCAGATTTGCAATGTGATCTCGTGTCCCTCGCCCCTTTCTGAAACCTGCCTGGTTAACTGGCAGCTCTCTCTCCATTGTGCTTTCCATCCTTCTACACTGTGTCCGGATGAAAAGTAGTACACAACTAAAAGTATCATAACCCGGTCAAAACTTTTAGGATTTGTCTGAAATTTTAAACAGAGCAAGAATACCAGAATAGTTTTAAAACGAGCTTCACCAAAATAGTCCTATGACTTCTGAAAGGAATCACAAAATTTAAAGCTCGACCGGAAATTAATCCTTAGGTCAACTCAGCTCTCCGTTATATATATATATATATATATATATATATATATATATATATATATATATATATATATATATATAATTATATATATATATATATATATATATATATATATATATATATATATATATATATATGAGCTCTATATAACCTATCGGTGAGAATTTGGTACTTTCAACTAAATACATTTTTCCTCCGAAAATATATTAATAGGCCTAACCATAAATATATTGCATGCACTGCTTAATATGTGAATCCCATTATGTGTTGTGAACTAAATTTAAAAAATGATGACGATGCTGCTATATGTTGCAACGTTAAAAATCATTGGTAATCAGAAAAGATAGGAAAAGTCCATAAAGTAAAAAATCATTTCTGAAATTTTTCGCGTACCCCTTACCAGCGCCTGGCGTACCCCCAGGGGTACGCGTACCGCAGTTTGAGAACCCCTGCGCTAGGTTATGTCTACGGGGGGCGGAGTTATGTCTACGCTAAGCCACGCCTACGGGGCGGAGTTAAATCTACGCTAGGTGGAGCTATGACAGAGGCACGTAGGCCAAACAGACGTGGCACGATAGCGAGCGATACTCAAGCAAACAGCGGCAAGCACACGTAATTAAAAAAATAAAACCCTACGTGCCCAATTCTCAACAATAGTACATAATAAAAGTGCCTACAAGCATCTACATCAGTGCTGTCCAACCTTTTTGGTACCGCGGGCCGCAGACGTAATAATCTTAAAGCCGCGGGCCGCAAAAGTAAATTCAAAAGCAATAGTTAAAATTTAGTGATAATTATTAAAGGTATTGACATTAATTATGGAATGATTCTAATGCAAAATGTATGACAATAATACACAATGGCATATAAGCTTATTATATATATATAAAATATATATATATATATTATGTATATATATAGGCTAGTGTGGCCCAAACTTACATGGGAAAAATATTTTTTCAAAATATGCTGCTCCACAAGGCTGCCCTTGTTCCACTTGACTAGAAGACTCTGTGTTAAAAAAATTGAAGAGATCTGAGCATGTTTAGAGGTACCAATTTTCGAGAGCTTTTATATACGACTCGCGTAAAATGTGAATACGAAATTTTAGCAGCTACATTATAAATTGACAGCAGCATTCATGTACTCCAAGTTACTATCTTTCTAAATCATAATCAAGATGTCATCTGTATTTAAATAAATAAAGAATTATAAGATTATACACAAATATAAGCTTGTTTCAAGTTCTTTGTGTTAGAAAACAGTTGCTGAATTGGAGGCAATTTCAAAAATGTTCCTGTCAGCTAATAAACTAAAGGTTTTTTACTCCCAATTTGCTTCAAATATAATTGGATTGTTCAATTCTAAATGCTCTGTATACTGCTGATTTATATAAATCAAGTATTTTGCAGTAATTTGTTAAGCACTTCTTGCATATGATATAAGATTAATGCTGGTCTTTTGACTCTGTGTAATAATGGCTCATACTATATGACAGAAGCTGTAGCTACCCATGGCATCATCCAGAAGTTCCCAATATTGTTGGCTCTAATGGATGCTAAAGATCATTCTTTCTAGACAGTCACAAAACATGGGCGAAATCCTGAAGAATTTAATATTTCATTAAGATAATGGACTAACAATTGGTTAGGTCATGAAAGTAATAATGGGTGCTACCTAGGTAATCAGTTTTAATCGTTGAAGCATCTCTGAATGACATTCCCACAGAGAAAATCTAGAGCTGTTGTTTACATGGACATAGGGCCCACGTAATGTTGACCCCCAGAAAAACTATATACGTAACATTTCCATCCCTCCTGAAAGATTTGACAGGTCTTGTTGACACAAGGATGTTGTTGACACAAGGATGTTGTTGAAATGAAACATTTCATGGCAGCAGAGCATTGATGTACGAAAAAGGTCATCCTTTAAAAGTATGAAATTGATCATGTTTGTGGCAATTTTTAAGGAAAGAAACAGGTCATCACATTTTAAAGTAGCCTACGGAATTTACTTTGATGTTTGAAAATTTCTACCCGAAAGACTTCAAAAAGTTTCTCAGGGATCTAGATGAAGCACTGCATGGTAGTACTTACCATCTGACTCAAACCAGGCTCAAATCGATTTTTGTGTGCAAATTTTTGTGTCTTACACAGTTTTAAAGTAAGTCTCTGCTTTAAAAATGACAAACTTTATTGCACTATCATTTTTCTGTCTCTAGGTTGAGTCAAAATATGATTCAGCTGTTCAAATTTCAAATCTGAGAAAAATGCATCTAAAGTTTGCATAATTATTGGGATGCAAAATTCTTTAGTAACCATGTTCATAATTGAGTTTAATTCAAAAAAGATAAACAGCCTGCATAATAGGCTAGATGACAGTCAGGTTTATTTAAATCAAAGGCCTACCTCATTGCCATGCAGCCATGCTAGCCTTATATGACAAGTTTGACTATTGATGCTGGGAATATTGCAAATTTTAGTAAAAGTCGTTTAATTATTAAAACAATAGCCACTAAAAAAAAGACCTTATAGTCTAATATCTTTGCTAAAAATATCTAAATATCTTTAAAACTTAAATTGTTTACAAATTATTGTTTTAATGTAATTTAAACAGTAATTATTTACAATTTCATACCACAAAATGGAAAAAAATGAGTTTTATCACATGTTGGCCATTATCCAGGAGGCATGTCTTGCGGCATAGGTCTAGTTTGGGGCTATCATGAAATGCCTGGACAGGAAATCCTTCGACCATACACCACATTCTAATGGAGGTGCAATGGTGCATGTCAGAAGGAGATCTCTTTAAGACTGTTTGATCTTCTTATTACTCAGAGTCAAGAATTAGCCAAAGTCTGCTTATCAAGGTTAAATCTAAATTTCTAAGAACGATTGAGAACATCTACAATGCTTCATGTTATATTTCATATTTCAATTTATGTAAGACTAATTGATTCTACATTGGCCCAATAGCTTTAATAGACTGATTTAATAGACACATCTGTGATGATAATTGCACGGCTCCTTGGAGTACTGTCGAAAAGCGATTTTTTTAATTTTTCGATGCCTAATTAAAATGTTGCAGAAAATTGGTACCAGTAAACATTGTTCAATTTTGTTCAAACTTGGCAAATAAATCACCAATAGCATACGGAACAAGAGCAGCCTTGTGGAGAATTGAATTTCGAAACTTTTTAATTGTGGGCCACCCTAATATAGGCCTATGCCATAATAATTATCATCCATGCCCTACAGCGGTTCAGCACAAAAAAATAGGGCGACCCAGTCACAGTTTTCTTGCTCAGCCCCATGCACTTTATGGCTGAACCGGATTTCCAGCCTGCTGCTCGTCGAAGATGTCGAAGCCAAAGTCTTCCGTTTAGAGCTCAGCCATAATCGTCGGTCGAGAGAGATCCCAAGACATCGACTTTCGTCGGCCCTGGGGCCTATTGATTGTTTCCTTCTAGCTCTCAGGACTAGAACTGGACTATCTCTCGAAAGGCTCTTTAGTCTACAGACATGGTTGAACTCTGCAAGAAATGACTAGAAGTGATTCAAGTGAACGGTTTGTGATGGTTCGCGAAGTAGAGGAATAAAACCAGAAGTCCTGTTTCCGCCTCATGGAGAGACTACGGGAATCTACCCTCAGTGGTGTAGAAAGAGGACATTAGTTGTCGGTCTGCCTTTCTGGTACATGTAGCTGTCCAAACTCCGACAACTGTTACAATATTTTCATTAGGAATAAACATTACAGTCGACTACTGATTGACTTTGTTTGTCCTTAATTTGGCAAAAAGGTTCAAAAAATTTAGTGAGCTCGGCGGGCCACTGAATTTAGTGAGCTCGGCGGGCCACTTGAAATCATCCCGCGGGCCGCATGCGGCCCGCGGGCCGCACGTTGGACAGCACTGATCTACATGCCTACATGACCTAATTTAGTCCTCTAATCACCGTCCTGAAGTAATCGCCCTAACAGAAACCTGGATACCTCATCTGCCACTCTTGCTCAACTTTCTAGCTAGTCTATGGTAAAGTCAAAACAGGATCTGTTAGCTAACGGCCAAAGCGAAACAGCCATTAATCAGCCAAACGTCTGTTGAGCGGCATTGGAAAGTAAAACATCAGCAGACAATAGACTCAGCATCCTGTTCATGACAACGGGCAAAGGTAAAAAAAATGCAGTGATAATGAGGGGCATTGAGGGGATCAAGTCAATCAATCTTGTCGTTGGGGGTCGCCACAACTTTCAAAATGCTACCAAGGGGTCGCCGCACTTAAAAGGTTGAGAACCGCTGCTCTAGATCTTCTCTTATGTTGTCGATCCATGTTTTTCTTTGGCGTCCTCTACTTCTCCGTCCCTCCACATTGCCGTGCAGAGCCGCAGCTGGCAGTCTTCTGTCATCCATTCTTGATACATGTCCAAACCACGTGAGTCTTCTAAACCACGTGAGTCTTAGAAAATGGCGATGACCGTTAAAGACATAGAGTATCGCTGTCGTAATTTAGACGTGAACGCGCAGCGCAAGTAGTTCGGCTAATTTACATATTTGGTCAGAGTTAACACAGATGAATGATGTAGGGCCATTCCACGGTATTGCAGTCCTCGAGAGGTCAATAAAAAATATCAGAAGTTCAAGTTGTTAATAACTTCTGTGATAGCTATATGGTTCTAGTATAAGATTCCAAAAGGGTTTTCAATTTGTGCTTAGGATTTTGCGTCGGCCTTGCTTCAAAGTGGCAATTTTGATATTTTTGCGTCACGGACTCTACATGCAATTTTCAAGGGGTAAATTTTTAACGCAAATCCAATGTTGAATATTTTCAGCTGGACATCATGACCATGGTGAGGGTATGTGATAAATACTATGTGATCACAAATGCACCACATCCTGAGTCAGGGTTTGCTCGAGCAAAACACGACTTGTAGAGTCCGTGACATTTTAGGGCTTCTAATTTATTTCTCAGGCATTTCAAATTGAACAGCGAACTTGTTATTTCCATTGCTCTAATTCCCCATTGCAGGCTACTCAATTAACATAAATTACTTTTCCTACTATTGCCTTAAAAAAATTATGTGAAGTTTAATATTGTCACGGACTCTACAAAAGTGTCACGGACTCTACTAGAAAAAAATTCAGTTGACTGAACTGATTGGTATTGTTACAAATATTCTTGCAATTATGCATGAAATGTAAACATCACGCTTGTATCTTGTAACAATGATTCTATTTTATTTTATTTTTTCTATTTTTTTAATTTAAAAAAAAAAAATTATTTTTTTAATATTTTTATTATTTTTGTAAAAATTTTTATGGACTTTTAACAATTATAGAAATTGCATATTAATGTATACCATAGTTATTGTCATAACAAAATTTCTTCTGGTTGAGCAGGTGACTGAAGCAAGACTGCTGAGGGCTATTCACAAATCTGTTTCATCTTCGATCTTTACCTCCATTGTCCACGCCTTCGTCTGTTCTCGGATTGACTATTGTAATTCTGTCCTTGCTGGCCTCCCTAAGGTTCGGTTAGCTCCCCTACAGTCTGTACTCAATGCTGCTGCGAGGCTCATTGCCCGTCTTCCTCGATTCTAACACATATCTGCATTCATGGCTGAACAACTTCACTGGCTTCCACTCTCAGCTCGCATACAATTTTCAAAGTTCTAAGTTTAGTTCTCAAGTCTCAACGAGGCCTTGCTCCGACGTATCTTTGTGATCTCATACTTCGCCCCATTTCGGCCACTTCGCTGCGTCCTCTTAGGTCCTCAGATCGGCTCGACCTCTTTGTTCCTCGCGTCAGGACCACCATGGCTCAATCCAGATCATTTGCCTGCATAGGTCCCTCCCTATGGAATGGTCTTCTCCCATCCGTTGGCTCTGCCATCCTCTCTGGTAGTCTTTCGTCATCTTTCTCTTGTCTAAAGACCTGCCTTTTCTCTCGGAGTTGCACGCACTTTTGAAGTTCACCGACCCTGTAGCTAATGTAACAGAGTGATCTTATAGCGCAGCGACTTATTAATCATTGAGCGCCTCAACATTGCTGATTAGATGTTGCAGACGTTCTATTAAATGTTTGTGACAATAAAAGTTCACAAAATTTTCCAATTTTAGCTCTGAAACGTCCTGCAGCACCTTGCAAGCATTGAAGTGATGAAAGTAATTGGTATAAATTAACTGCTTTCATGAATATTAATCAGTTTCTGTTACGATCCATAACCGTAGAGTCCGTGACGTAGAGTCCGTGACGCATAGTGTCTACATTAAGTGAATGCTTGACATCAGTACTTATCATTATAAAGAAATCCAATTATGACTGTATCAACAGCAATGGCTTGCAATTCTAGGATAATGCTTCAAAAGATTGTGTGTGTAGTAATTTCACAGAAAATCAAGATAGTTTAGTGAATGAAAAATTTGATGGAACTTTTCTGTAGAGTCCGTGACGCATACTTATTAATTCACCAGAAATGATACATAAAAGCCAGCAAAGTCTAACTAATATCAAACTAATCTATGATTGAAGCGGCATCTGGGAAAAATACTTAAATAATTTAAACGATAATCACTTCTCTGTATGAAGGGCTCAAAGTCTCCGAAATGTAGAGTCCGTGACATTTTGAATACCGTGGAATGGCCCTGTATTAAATTGACTTTAAAATGATTACTGCTATAATTTGCTGTCAATGTTTCTCCAGCGTAGAGGGCATCGTGGTAACGGAACTCAACAGCACGGTCACGATGGTCAGAAAAGCCCGAAATCAAAGATATTCTAAAATTTAAACAGCGAACAAACCATTAGGCCTATTTCGGCGACATGTCCAAAAACCTGATGCAAAAAATCAGATCATAACTTGAAACGAAGACGAAGAAAATGAAATTTGAACATTCATTTAGCCAAAAATGATCAAAATAACAGCTGAGTAGAATAATGATTTTTCTGTCTATGAAATATTTGCGAACTATAGGCCTACGGGCATATAAGGATTTCCGTCCCGCACCACACACTTTTGGGAATGTTAATAATATTGATGCTTATTTCTGAAATATTGAGGGATATGAGCATCTCGGCCCTCCAACCACAAACTTTGGGGATTTATATTACTTTAGAAACACTTATGAAATATTGGTCGGGAAATAGCCTCAAATAGGCATCTCAGTTGTCGACCACAAACTTTGGAGGACCGTTACCCGTCAGCTCTAAGTCTCCGCCCATGACAATACAAAACATTAAAGAGGCAGGAAAATGTAAAATCACAGTTTGTGAAGTCTGTCGCTGATTTCAACGAAAGCGTTTCTTCTTAATGTCTTCACAGATTTGTTGCGGCTGGATAAACCTTAACGAATTAAAAAATTATATCGGATATAATATTATTTGCTTTAGTTTTTTTTTATTTCTGTGTTATTTATACAAGAACATTTTGTGACAAGAATACGTTTTCCTCAGAGGTAATATTTGGATAAGATATTTATTTACATGAGGCTTGTGGCATGCGCACCTGTGTAGGCTACAATAAACCCCTTTGCAATTGCCATTACGTTGTCACTTACTCTCACGCGGATACAAGAAATTTTTGGGTAGCAAATAACAAACAATCGAATAATCGAATGATTGTCTGTCTAACAATTTGTAGATAAGCTGCCTCGACAACGACCCCTCTAACAAACACAGATTTTGTGGAACCAACAGCTATCCAGTTGACATCTACCAGTGCAGTCAAGTTCTTGTATTGTTCCACAGCGATGGCTCCAAAAATTATAAGGGATTCAACCTGGAATATTCTGTCTACCGAGAATCGGGTTAGCTAAAAGATGATGGTATTCAGGGGAAAATATTTGCGTGATCGATTTCTAAAGATGCCAATAATATTTACATAAAACGATAACAGGTTGAATGGGCCTTCGTCTAGCCTAAACATTGAAACTTTCTTACATTAGGATATTCTGACAAACGACGTCCTAGTTTACTTTGTTCGTTCAAATTCACTTCGTAGTCGGCTTTGAGTTAGCCTCCCACAAGCTCCGTCGTTTTGACGACAGTAAGGTTGACCGCGTCAAATAATTTCAAATTATGAATTAAGTTTCAATCCGTTTTATTCATTCATTCATTCATTCATTCATTCATTCATTCATTCATTCATTCAATATTCATTGTCTAAGCACATATTTGTAGATGATATAGACTTCGCAGCCATAGGCGTAACGTTCTATTGTGACGGTGGTGTGTTTACGACTCGAGTGCCCAAGGTATTTTTTGGTACACGAAGGCCCAAGGGGGGTCCGCGCGAACCCCAGCGTTTTTTGTGAATATCTTGAGAAGAGATTGGATAATCGTTACATAATTTAGTTCTATGTGATCCCAAATGAATGTGCAATCGATTGATGTATCTTACATGTATAACACAATAGCACCACCTGGTGTAAAATAGGAGTGTAAAATATCGTGATACACATTTTATGCTTGCTTGCGTCATTTACCGAAGGAAGCCTATCGTTTTCATGTATCTTGTATCTTGTATTTTGAGAAGGGATTGGAATATCGTTACAGAATTTAGTTCTATGTAATCACAAATGAATTTGCAATCGATTGATGTATCTTATATCACAGTAGCACCAATAATAGTGTACAATTCTCATGATAAACATTATAATGCTTGCTCGCGTCATTTACCGAAGGAGGCTATAATACGTCCGGCGCGTCCGCATGCCAGTCAGCTGCTCTCACTTCCAGCTATCGACGGACCAGTTGCATTATGGTAGACTAAATCGTTATCGCAATTGTAAATTTGTATAGCGCGCTTCAAGAGAAACTTCTCAGAGGTGTTCCTGACCATGCCACGATTGAAAAGATAATTTTCAAACAATTGCGGATGAAGGGGAAGTAGGCTACGAACGACTGTGTCACTGTGTGGTGTTAGACCTACTTGTTGGTCGAGTAAGAAGGGTAGGCCACTGCCGTCTACAACAACACCGGCTAAGAAGAAAAGCTGAGCCATTTATTCGCGTAACCTTGACAGAACGGTTGCCACCGTTTGTATGAACTGTCCTAAGCCTCCGTTTTGATGCACGCCTGTTGTATGCAATTATTGCTGTGATAGGCCTACACAGACTTGCAGACTTTCAAATTCTGTGCTGCAAACATAGGCCAAACATAGTGCTACAATGTCAGTGAATCTAAGTTCAACAATTTATATGAATCTTTATTTCATATAACGTGCGCTGACCATTTATTTATTGGCCAGTAACCATATACGCATGTATGACAAATAGCCGCATATCGTGCGGTACCCTTAGTATATGCTGTGGTTGTGGGGTATGGGGCTGGACAATACTCACCCAAAATATACCATTCGATGCCCAAATGTTTGCTCTAGGAATACCTAAAAGTATTTTTGCAGATCCATAGCCGTTAAAAAGTTATCCGGGAAAAACGGGCCTGTGGTCCGGTCGGACCTTGGGCATTCGAGGGTTAAAAGTGAGCTTTTTGGTCCTGCAAGGAAGTATTTTTAACACGAAAGCATTTATCTGTCTAGCGTAAGGCCATTCGTGGATATTTAACATCACAACGACTGCGAAGCTGACAGAGGCTTCCACGGTGTGTTCATTGTCCATTTGTCCACACTACTTTACAGTCCTTACTTACACATGCTTGGTTTCATTATAATTAGGTAAAAATCGTTCATTTTGTTGTACATTATCTGGACTTGATACTGTGAAATTGAGTTTCTATAAAAGGTCAAAATAATTATCAAATTCATTTGCAAAAAGAACATGACACTGGGGGCCCGGTAGAGTAGGCCTAATGGATAACACGCTGGCGTAAAGACTATAGGATGTAACGAGTTCGAGTCCCCGTTGGGCGGACATGCTTTGTAGGCTGCTATTAGCGCCATGTATGGGCCTATAATAATTGCATGTTAGAAGTTAAGTTTGATGTTAATTAAGATCACTGCATAACTTTTGCATGTAAAGCGCAGTGCGCTTGCAGGAGTCGAATTAAAGACAATTTATTTTTATTATAATTTTATCATATTGTTCTACTTTGCGGGTGACCTAAAGTAAGTAAGTAAGTAAGTAAGTAAGTAAGTAAGAATATTCTTTATTATACCACCAGCAAACGCACAGTAGTTTACATGCAGAGGAAATAAATAATAGAAAAATAGAAAACGTTTATGCAAAGTTATATAACATTCGCATAATAAAACTGTTTCTGGCAAAAGAATCAACTCTAGGAAGGGTTAGATTATGTTGCCTTTGGTCGAGTATTGTATGGAGTGACCTTAATGGGAGGGAGGAGGTCGTGAAGAATGTGACAAGGATTTAAGAGGATAGAGCGGAAAAGAGCAGAGTCAGCTCTAGAACAGAGAGCATCAAAACTAGGAAAATCGATAGGAAGAAAGCTTAAACGGGTCAATTTTCTTAAATAATAATAATAATAATAATAATAACGACAATTTATATGGCGCCGTAACGCGGCCATACCGCTACAAGGGCGCCTCACAAACGGCCAACTGCGGGATACGCCTTAGCAAACAGATAAGTTTTAAGCTTTGTTTTGAAAGAGTCCACTGAGGCGGCCAATCTAATGTCCGGTAGAAGACTGTTCCAGCATCTGGGACCAGCAACCGAGAATGCGCGGTCGCCGAAACGTGTCCTCATCCTCCGTACACGGAGGTCGGTCTTCCCAAGCGACCTGAGTCGCAGCCCGGAAGCGGAGGAATGGGTCTCAGAACAGTAGTCGCGGATGTATTCAGGCGCAGTCCCGTGAAGCGATTTGTAGACCAGCAAACTGAGCTTGAACTCAATTCGGAACGAGACAGGCAGCCAATGCAAGACGTCGCGTAGGAGTGGTGTAACATGATCATATTTTCTCCTATTACAAATGAGCTTGGCCGCGGCATTGAGCACCGACTGAAGTCCGTCCAAAAGACACGCAGGCGCTCCGGCCAGCAGACTGTTAAAAGACCGTTAAGACGTTTACGTTCCATTGCGTTGGCAAATCCCCACCATACAGGGGAGGCATAAAGTAATCTAGCAATGGTAGTAGCTCTAACAACATCAAACAGACGTTGACCATGGAGGCGACTAAGACACGCAGAGCAAACATGGATTGCCGGGCTTTACAGCATATTCTGCTAATGTGAGCCTCAAAGCCAATCCGGTCAGAGATGGTGACACCCAAAACAACCATCTGCTGGACCCTTTGGATGTCCGAGATGGGAGGAGGAAGAGCAATAGCTTTAGACCGAGGTCGCCTGATGATCATTTCACTGGTCTTAGCTTGATTTAGTTTTAGATTGCTAATGGATGCCCACTGAGATAATATATGGTCAAGTTCAGAAAGAGTGGTGTCAATGCAAGAAGCTGGGATCAGCAAGTAGCTATCATCAGCATATTTAGGGAGACGGTTTCCACTGAATTTAGGTTTGAGACTGGAAATGGTTATGACAAAATCCGTAGGTCCAAGGCCAGAGCCTTGCACAATACTAGCATTGATGGTACATAGCGGAGAGATTTCACCCCCAAATTTGGTGCAGTGCTGACGTTCGTGCAAGAGAGCAAGCACCCAATTGTATAAAAATTATATAAAAAGTGCCGCACGAAGCATACTAAATTCGTATTTATAGGAATACGATGGAAGTTAGATTGGAAGGAAAATAGACGGGGTGGAGGGCAAAACTTTCTCATTAACGGATTTTGCTAATTTGCAACGTCACCGTGAGTAGGCCTAATAGCATTTCAAGCTTGAAATTATTGTAAGATCCATAGTTCTGAATGTCCCAAACAAAGTATGCTTAGTGCCTACTATAGTAACTGTGTTCGATAAAATTGCAAAATGACTAAATATAAGGTGGCTCAAAGAGGCACTTTGACTCCCCTGGAGCAAAACGCCCTCTTGCTGCCCCATTTATATTTTCTGAAAACCGTTGTAACCTCTAAAGTCACAAATACATGTAAGTGACACAGTGTTCTATTTTGACGGTTAAGGACCATGTATACTTCTCTATTCTTTTTAACACCAGAAAAATTACTTGCTAAGAATGGATCTGCAATAGGCCTACATGCAAATGCAGGGGCGTTTTGCCCCAAGCCAAGGCAAACCATCGGAGCGTTTTGCCACGCCTGGTGTTAGGCTACGTGTAAGATTGATATTAAAAATTGATATAGGCTACTAAAGTCACATTTATCGTGCACTGTAATTCGATATACTACATAGTATAGACCTATAATTTGTATTAATGGCTATTATATGCCTGGCATTTTGGCATCAATAATGATCGAATCAGAAGGGGCAGAGAACTGTCACAAGGAAACACGAAAACAAATTTTTATTAGTGAAAAACAAAACACCAAGACACAAAATGGTTGACGATTATCTCAACAAGAAAAAGTCCCCAGAACAGTAGAAGTGTTCTCTACACAGCACGCGGACAGAGCATGAAACTAGCATTTTGGCCACTCTACCCTAGTGAGCAGAGCTGATGAGGAATAGTCACCACCACTATCTGGGGAAAAGTTACGCCCATGCTCGTAGCAGAGAGTGAAGAACAACTGCAAGACCAAACAAACAAGGTGGATACCAACAGCAAAACACTCTGACTCACGATAATTGTCCAAAAGGCCAAAATGAAAACGATTACACTAGAAAGGAGACACGAGGAACTTGATATCAAGCTGGGAAACGAAACAGTAGGGCAGGTGACTGAATTTGAGTGAATTCTAGGAGGTTAAGAGGTCTTATAACAGAAGATGCAAGATGCACAAGGGACATCGTGTGGAGAAATACTCTGGCATGTGCGATATTTGGCAGACTCAGCAAGATCTGGAGAGACAGCGGGATATTACGAGGAACGAAGACACTAGCCATCCCAGTACTGCTGTATGGATAAGAATGTTAGTGTTTGCGCAAAGAAGTCGAGAGAAAACTATAATTGGCGGCGGAAATGAACTGGCTGAGACGAAAAATAGGTCAAAGCAGATGGAACAGAATTAAGAACAAGGTGACCAGAAGAATACTGGGACAGAAGGAAAAATTAATTATTGATAAAATCATGAAGAAAAGACTGTCATGACTGGGAAACGTGCTGAAAACGCTTTAACGAAAAAATTTGTAGCGCCTTTTTAAAAAACAAATTATTCATTTTAACGATTGATTTTTTGCGCAAATTGTATTTTTTGGATCAATTATTGTTTGAGTTATAACGGTTTTCCAGGGGCTTCCTTTTATGCCTCACGGTGTAAATAGGCCTACTTATAAATAACAATAGTATATATTTAACAAGCTATGTTGCAGTAAATAATCTTCTGATCCACTCGACCGATTGTTCCCAAACTTTAAAAGATACTACTTAGCACTCGAGATTGATATCGATTGATACATAATTTATGGTGATAACGAAATGCATGGTAGAAAAATATTATTTTTTTCTAATTGATCAGGTTTCCCACCCCTTCAAAGCGTTCCTATGGCATGTAAATAATGTGTCAAAAATTGCATTCAGATCGATGAATATTTAGAGGTAGCTCAACGCATTACTAATTTGTAGTAGCGTTTGCAGTTATTTCTTTGAAATCACGCACTGGAAATAGATTGCATCTACAGAGGGCATTCTGTTGTGTGACTCAATGTTCATACCGATTAAGAAAAAATCGGCTGATGCGGTGGCCGCTGTCAGCCAGATGTGTAGGAAGATGGATGTCCACTCTCCCTGGATGACCTCCAATTGGCTACTCTTAAATACCTCCAAAACAACGTTTATTTGGTTGGGTGACCGTAGGCAACTCCAGGGTATTGACCTCTCCAACTTGCTCTGCTCTTTCCTCATATCTCCTTTTTCCTCACAGTTCATGATCTGGGACTCACCCTCGATTCACAACTCACTCTGTCCCTGCATGGGAACTTGTTTGCTCGGAGTGCTTATTATCAGCTTTATCAGCTTCGTCAGCTCCGCGTTATCTCCTGCGCTCTCTCTCTCTCTCTCTCTCTCTCTCTCTCTCTCTCTCTCTCTCTTTCTCTCTCTCTCTCTCTCTCTCTCTCTCTCTCTCTCTCTCTCACGACTCGGTCGTCGTCCTTGTCCACGCCTTTGTTACAATCGAATCGACAACTGTTGCTCTTTACTTGCTGGTCTTCCCCTTGTGTCCTGGGGCGACTTGATCGTGCCTTGCTCTTGGCTGTTCGTCTTGTTGGGCGGCTTCCTAAATTTGCTCCTGTCTCTGACTATATGCGCGATGTGCTGCGCTGGCTGCCTGTGTCCCAGCGGATCTCATACCGCATTGCTGCTGTGGTCTTTCGCTGTGTCCTTGGCTGTGCTCCGTCATACTTGCGTGATCTTTGCTGTCCAGACTCTCACGTTGCAGCGCGTCGTGTACTTCGCTCTTCGGCTAGGGGTGAGCTTCTTGTCCCGCGGGCTCGCTTAGCTATTAAGCAGCGCCGTGCTCTCTCGGTCGTGGGACCTACTGTCTGGAACGACCTCCCGGTTACGCTTCGCTCTCTACTTGAGGTCCATCCAGCTGGGTTCTACAAGTCTCTTAAATTTTTTCTTTGTTCGTGGTTGGGCTGGGAGCGCCTCAGAGTAGTTTCTGAAGGGGCGCTATATAAATGCTTTGAATGAATGAATGAATAAAAACGTTTCATGCAATTTTCGATCTTTTTCCTATTCTTGGTTGTTGCTATAGGCCTAATAGCACTTAGGCTATATCAAAAGCTGACTAAAGACTGTCAATGTCATTTGAGGCAACTTCGCCCAATACAGGCCTTCATTATGTTGCCTGTGTCTTGTTTGGACAGAGGTATAACTATTGAAATTGGTTCACCAAAACTCATGAAATTGGTCTTTGGCAAATTATTCGAGACCTGATGGGGCCCTCCAGTAGTCTAAGCTCAAGCCTTTAAAGAGATTTAGAGACTCACATAGTAGCCTAGTGCAGCACATTTGAGGCAAATCAGAATGAAAATGGTATAAAGGTGACAACAGTTGCACTGGTTTGGAACCGAAAATGTGTTTATCCAGTTCATCCAGCTCAATCATATATTCAGCCATGAAGGAGACTATTAGGATCATTATATGAGATCCTTCACCTGGCACTGATCATATTCTTAGAAGGAGGGGAAGTGGTGGAGATGTGCGTATTCATGCTCCTGCAGCCTATCTTATAGATCTAGAATTGTAGATGGATGGCAAGGTCATTATACGGCCTAAAAAGTTACTTATTCACTCTCAATAAACCTCACCAAACGTGAGTTGTCAGCTCTCCAAGAGTTCAAAGCAGTTGTTAAGTTGTACATTAAGTGTTGGTACACAATTGCATGCGCTACACGTGATCCTCGACTTGAATCTTCTGCACGGCAAAAACTATTGCCGATTCAGCAATCAGGTCCTTCTGTAGACGTTTGTAGTATCGAGGTAAAATCCTAAGTGGTCTTACTTTCTCTGATACAAGGTTCCGCTGGATATGAAGTAAGCAACGGTCACAGTCCTAAATAAAGAAACACATGGACATACTCCTTGGCACGTTGTAGGCCTACTGCATGGACATGGTACTGTTGCTACCAATGCAGCGATGTGGCTTTTGTGTCACAACATACTTAGCATTTTCTTGTGTCAATTGGAATATCACAGGATATCCTGGTCCTTCAGACCTTCATCTTAGCACTTAAGAGAGCAATTCTGAGTATGTCGACTGTATAGAGGACAAACGTGTTATGTCCACATTTTTTCAGAATCCATGTTTTTAGCGAATCTAATAGGTAATGGCATAAGGCTTCAGGGCACAAACGTTATATGTCCTGCTAAGGTCGTTTTCACGGTACAAAACACAGTTTACAAATGTGGTATGTCCTCTTCGTAAAAATCCGCAGAGCACAAATGTGATATGTGGACATACAACATTTGTGCTCGGAGAAATACGGCCAATCAGCTATTTTTACGCTAATTCTATGCAAAATGGCGTCAAGCCAGTCGGCATGCTGACTGTTTGGAGTTTGTTATTTTAGTAAATAAGAGCTTACTGCTTTAAAGAGTTCATATTAAATGGCAGTCTTTATTTGCTCATCGGTCAAAAGTAATCAAAGATGTCTTTATAAAGTTAAGTCGTGATTACCAGATATTCGCTTCACTTGCACCGATGTATCTCAGTGATCTCATTCGTTCTCCTCTATCAGCATCTTCTCATCGACCTCTCCGTTCTCTGGACAGGGCTGACTTGTTTGTTCCACGAGCTAGGACCACTATTGCTCAAACTCGTTCCTTCACCATCATTGGGCCCTCCTTGTGGAATTCTCTTCCCTCCACTCTGCGTGGGACTCTACTTTCAGGATCGTTATCTACATCTCTCTCTCTTCTTAAGACCTATTTTTTCTCTAGGGGTTATCACACTGGGAGCGCTACTGAATGGCCTTGGTTGTGAGCGGCGCTATAGAAATTCCTAATTACATTACATTACATTAATCATCGTCAATGGTCTGAATCTCGTGTTCGACATCACACAGTGTGAATATCAATCGTAAGTTGACAATAGTATTGCATTAGTACTGCTCTATTTGACAAGCAGCGAGTTGCAAATTGCCTTTAATCGTAAATTATGTTATGTTTTGGTATGCCAATAGCCTATAATTTATTCCTCAGGCGTTTAACACGATAACTAGGCTAATAGGTTTAAAGTTTTCGAGTTTACCTGCAATATGCAGTGCCAAGCCTTCTCATAAATGAATTATAAAACACAAGTCATAGGTAAAATTTATCACAGAGATTGTTTAATGTCATCAATGTATATTCTTGCATCTTTTTAAAATTCCTTTTTGTATGTTGCTTTGTCTCTTGAGATTCCAAAACTAGTAGAAAATTTTGATACTCGCTTTCTTATATCACAATTATTGTTACAGGATACTTACAACAAAGGCAGACTGTGATCGGAAAACAAAAATCAAAAGGAGTATAAGAGCACAGCATACTGATATGAAAGCAGCAAAGATCAATAGACTGGGAAAAGTGCAAAATTTCCATGAGCTCAAAAGCAACAATAATTTTATGTGTGACCAAAAACAGAAATTCAAGCATGCAATTCATGTAAAAACAATCTTACATGTCCATTTTAACCTATTTGCTTATTTGCAGGTTTGCTTGGCTCTGTTATGACCCTACAAGATAGCAGACAAGCCCAGTAACCATGCCTTATTAATGATCACTTGAATGTGATATGTCCATGTTACAAAGATTTCTGTAGAGCACAAATGTCGTATGTCCATTTTCGGGTACCCTGCCCCTACAAACTTTCTTTTTTCGTGTTATTCTCATGTCACATGATATCATCGCTCTGCTTACTTTGTTCCCTGTTTAAATACCTGTTCAATGACACCAAGAAAGTATGATAATGTTGCTTTGTTAAATTTTTCATAAGCATTTGAAATTAGAAATTCAGTTTTCTCGAAATAATGAAATATGGACATAACACGTTTGTCCTCTATACAGTCGATGTGCTAGTGCTCACAATTATATGAATGGAGAGTCTGGACTCTGAAGGCGCGTCAACTGCAACGTTGGGTTATTTAGCGCAGTTTTATGTCTTGATATGAATTTACTTCTGCATTACTCCTGCGTTACCGAAATAGCAGTTGCAAAATCAAGTGTATATTTTGAAAAGTGATGATTTAAAAATATTGAAGTAGACCTACAATACTTACAGAGACCACGGCTGTGGATGGTACAACGAATTTGCCGCAAACCACTCAGACTTCACCAGCTACAACTCTTGAACCAGGTGATTAACTGAAAGTATTTTTAGTATTTTCTTCGTCACAGCGGTTTGACTTAACTCCGGAAGTGAACACTTACACAAGAAGGATCACGTGGGCCCCAACAACGGCCCACAGACGACATTTCATCCGCTCACCCTTAGTTAGGAGCAAAGTCCCACCAGGTTTGCTTCGAAACATTATAAATTTTTAAAATATTTTCTGAATTGCAATATTTTTATACTGCTATGTTAGACACACCATTTTGAAAAGGGTTGCCGCAATTATTCGTTTCAGCGTACCTTTTTATTAGCGCATTATAACATAGGTTTACCGCTTTAGCATTCTAAGTTACAAAAACTAGTGTGTATATATAATTATGTATGTTGATCTTACATTTTTGAATGATATATCTAACTTGCTAATATCTAGAGTGGTGCTGTACGTTTTGGGCAAGCATCGTCGGAAGATGCTCCATATCTTGTGGCGGGACCATGACATCGCAGAACTCGCGATTTATTACACGGCCCTCGCCAGTGACAATGGGCCTAATGTTTTGCACGAAGACAGTCTAGACAGAGTCACATTAGAGCAAAGATTTTGTCCTGTTATGATTATATCAAAACGGAGAGAGAGGCCAAGAGTGCCAGCTGAAGAGACAGTCGCGTCATTGACTATGGATGACTCGATAAATAAATATTAGAGATTACGTTTTACACGAAAAACCATAAAACTTTAGAATTGTATTTGTAAAGGTTGTGATGAGTTCCATTGCGGACCATCTGGAACAATCACTTCACCGAACTATCCGGGCCATTACCTCGATTCTCTGAAATGTAACTACCACATCTACGCTTCAACGGGGAGTTCTTTCACGCTTGTCTTCCAACATTTTGACCTGCAAGATGATAAGGACTATATAACAGTACGTTTCAGCAACATCTTCTTGAAGTTGGCTTAGATTTTATTTAAAGAAACAATGTAACGATGATCAGTACTGTACACTGCCATAAAATGGCCTATGCTAAGTAGGTTCTGCGTAGTATGAAACTGTAGTGTAATAAGGCATAGATATTTCGAGAAACTATTTTGGTCTAACTCCGCCATAGGATATCTTAGTATATTCTGAGCCTGTCCCAAGCCAGGATGACGGAGGAGGATCCCGCCGTGGGTTTGCAAGTCGCAACACACCTAGATAAAAAAAACACGCATGCGCAACAGAAACACGCATGCGCAACAGAAAAACTGCATATTCAATTGATTTGCAACCTACCTTGATGACAGAAAACATGCAACCTGCTTCGAAGGGGAACATCTACAATTAAGAAAATAAATGCTAGTATCGTTCAGGGTTCTGGCGTCGGCCCGGCAAAGTTTATCACTGGCACTTCTGACCTTCATCCAGTTAACGACCAAAACCGACTATTAAAATACGCAGATGACACCTACCTACTAATTGGCTCGAACAACATCACATCAGCCCAAAGTGAACTCCAACACATAGAAACTTGGGCTACCAGCTAAAACCGGCACATCAACCCAAAAAAGACCAGGGAAATGGCTGTAGTGAGGAGATCACATGCTTCTCTGGCCTCCATGTCATCCATCACAGGAGTTAAGAGAGCTACTTCTATAAAAAAAATACTGGGTGTTACAATCGGTGAACGTCTCACTGTTTCGGAGCATGTTGACAATACCCTAAGCTCATGTGCCTCCTAAGTCTACGCTTTACGCGTGCTGCGTGCTCATGGCATGCCTGGACCGGCATTGCATGTCATCACTCGAGCGACTACAGTAGCACGTCTGCTGTACGCCTCTCCAGCCTGGTGGGGACTGCTGAGCGCGGGAGAGGTCGACCGCATTGAAGGTTCCTGGGACGTGTCAGACGAGCTGGATTCATCCCCTTGGACTCCCCAAAAGCAGACATTATGGCTGAGACTGCTGATGCTGCCCTCTTCAAAGCTATAGTTAAAGACAAAGATCATGTTCTTCGTAAATTTTTCTCTTATAGACGTCCTGGCAAATACGATCTGCGCCCCAGGCCCCATCCATTCGAACTTACCAACAAAAACAATAAAAACTTCATAACACGGATGCTGTATTAAAAAAGTCTACTAGGCTTTATTCGCTGCTCCTATGTGCTTGTTAACTGTCGCGTTATGTCGACTGGTTTTTCAATAAAACGAATATTATTAACGCAACAAAGCTGAGCTTATATCCAGGACGCAGGTAGAAGCGGCGAAAGTAGGACTTGCCATTAACCCAGATAAAGCAAAGATTGTGATGGTTGTAAGATGGAATGAGGATGGCAGGACTGTGATCGACGGCGGAGAGATGGAAGTGGTGAACGCTTTATGCCACCTAAGCAGCCAAGTGACAGTGGATAGCAGTTGTGACAGAGAAGTATACAAAATATTCTACTGCACTCCTTACGTGGCGGCTTTTTCAGCCACTAGAGGTCGTTTCATGCACGAAACTACAACTTTTTGTGGGGGGGCGGTAGAGTAGTGGTTAACACGCTGGCCAAGAGTGCGAGAGGTAGTGAGTTCGAGCCCCCCGTTGGGCGGATTTGCTTTGTAGGCTGCCATCGGCGCCGTGTAATTACAAAGCTGTCTGTTCAGTTAGTAGTTAAGTTTAATTAAGATTACTGCATAACTTGTAAATGTAAAGCGCAGTGCGTCTTGCAGGCGTTTAATTAAAGAAAAAGATATTATTAGATATTACAGTAAGTTTTCCCTATGAGCATCTTTAAGCAGACGCTGCTTTTGCGATGTTTTGCAAGATATGGAAGGAAAATGGTTAGGCCTACTAACAGCCTAAAAACTTAGAATCGCCTGTACAATGCACTGGTTGTGAGTAAACTGCAGTGTGTATCTGAGACGTGGTCCAAGACGGCGACGAACAGAAAAAGACTGGAGACGGTACACCATAGGGGCAGAGGATAATTCTACATATATCTTGGCAGGACAAGACAGCAAACAAAATCATAAGAGAGAAGACGAGACAAGAAGACATGGAAAACATCCTTAGAAAGAGAAGACTGAGGTGTATGCGGCATGTTGGCATGGACGAGGATCGAAAAGCCAAGCAAATACTGTCCTGGAATGCTGAAAGTGGAAGGAAGAGAGGAGGACTACGAAAGAACTGGCAGGGCACCATCAAAGGTGGCTTGAGATGTCTAGAAATGTCATGGGAGGAGGTTGAAGAACTGATGATGGCAGGGACGAGTAGAGGAAGTGCGTTGCCCAATGTGCAGACCTGCACAGGAGGGACCAAGTACTGTAAGTAATTTAGGCCTCGAAGGGCATAAAGTGCTGAAGTATAAATCTCGGCCGCCTAGTGACTCTGTAGGTATTTCTAAAATACCAACAATTAAATTGAGATTCACGAGTTAAAAAGAAACTTTGGTCTGAATTTTTAATTTATAGTCTCTTTAACATTCTCGTATTAGGCTGTCCGCAGTGAGGGTAATATCATAGCGATAGTTAATATGCTTTCCAGATTTATGCCTATCACTGTTTAAGGACTTTCAAAACTTCCTGTAGGTCTAGCTGTCTGCAATTTTAAGAAGTAGTGTAGGGCCTGTAGGCTATTTCAATCAAGAAATGAAGCTACAAAAAATATTGAACCTTGTTGAACAGATCAGTTGCCCTACCAATTCAAGCTTTCTTGAACAGCGGTACTCTGGACATACGTTGCCTCAACCTCTTACAATTCCATGGTGCAGTCAGGGAAATGTCTACTTCCACACGGATACCGACACGACCTACTCTGGATTCAGCATCGATTACTTCGTCAATGATGGGGGTAAATAAAATAACTAACATTATTGTAAATATTCATAGTTTTTTTACTATTTAAATAAATGACAGCCCACAGACTTGTTGCTTTTAGAGTAATAATTGTCAACGCAAATGTCCTTCTGTCAGGTCTGTTTCATTTCGGATAATTATGTGTATGTTACCACAGTGTATGCTACCGCTTATCTCATTGTTTCATTGATATCATTCTATTTCTGGAACAACCTAACTAGTGCGACCAGTAAAGCAACGTGTTCTCAAAGATGGATCAGAGGATAAGTAGGCCTACTAGATGTTAGAAACCGTTGATTCTATCCTGTAGGCATGGATTAAGTTGAGTAGACTTAAGGCAAAACTATAGAGGCAGGCAATTCGAGCCGAAAATGATAAGTTCTGGGGACTCTTGAGTGGTTTCAACCACACTGACAGCGTAGTTTACGTCCAGACGATCGACTTTTCCTGCTATAAACGGAATAGATAAACCGATGGTCTATTCTGACCAAGTAAACCATACACTTCCAAGTACTGTTGGTGTTCATCATCTGCACATGAAGCGTGGGTTATTGTCGACTTACTCTTTATGATTATTGCCAAAAACAGGAAAGTGTTCGAAGTGGATGATCTCTGTTACGTTTTTTGTCCCGACTCGAGCTAAATGTGGGAAACAATTGTCCCTAAATTCTGGGTCGTTCAAGGTCACTTTATATTATGAAATAAAGCCTAGCAAAGTTCAGAGAGTCAAGAGTGCACCTCCGCCAAGACGTGCTGAAGTCGGATTATTCTTGGTTGTGTTTCTCACCTTGATAAGGGCTACTTATTATAACGAGCCTTGGCCTTGCCCTTAGGCCACGCATCCTCGGCTTCGGTTCCTTAGGCCAAGTTCTGCCCGGCTTGTGTTCCTTGGCTTCTGTTCCTTAAGCCACGCCCTCTCGGCTTCGGTTTCTTAGGCCAAGTTCTGCCCGGCTTGTCTTCCTTGGCTTCGGTTCCTTAGGCCACGCCTCCTTGGCTTCGGTTCCTTAGGCCAAGTTCTGCCCGGCTTCTGTTCCTCGGCTTCTGTTCCTTGGGCCACGCCTCCTCGGCTTCGGTTCCTTAGGCCGCGCCTCCCGGCTTTGGTTCCTTGGCTTCTGTTCCTTAGGCTCCGCCTTCCCGGCTTTGGTTCCTTGGCTTCTGTTCCTTAGGCCCCGCCCTCCCGGCTTCGGTCCCTAGGCATGTGACCGCGTAGAGTATAAATAGACGCGGACAGAAGACAAGGACGGGGTCCGGTTCTACGGTTCGACAGCTAGTCAGTCATCGACCGCACAGAGTACGACGTTAGACAGCGTGGAGAAAGTCGGTGCAGTCAGCAGGCGGTAGAGTGCGCGACGAAGTGCTAGCGCAACGACGTTGATGGAGAGTGACGTAGATACACTCTGCAGAATACGGCCTTCCCTGGGGTGCCCTGTCGTTTCCTGGTTTCGTTCTATAATAAATCGTGTTCGGGAAGATATCGTGTCGTTGTATGACTGTCGAGTTGCTGGGCAGAGAAAGCCGCTTCATAAGTCCTTCGATAGACCACGAAGGCAGAACTCATACCATTTTGGCGAGGGGGTTGCACGTGGACGGTACCTAGACACGGAGTTCCCTCCAGGCAAGAGGGTGGTCGCCCGATCAAATTTCAGCCACACTGTTATGCAGAAGTGAGGTGGTCAGCAGTTTTCCTGCCAGCGACGACGACCCGAGGTAACCAGGGATGCTGACGGGAGACGACAAAATTACGTTCCGGAATCCAACGTCTGGTGAAATTCGTACGCCTGCCGATGACTTTACTCCCACCGCTCGAAGATCGACCATGGAAAGACTGTGGAACCGGAACCCGCTGATCGAAGAGCTCGGTTCCGATGACGATGATAGACCGGCGAGAACCCTGTTGGAGGACGTCGATAGCCTACTCCGATGCCGACCTACGCCGATGAAACCCGGTCGCTTCGACGGGGCAGGTTCGTTTGACTCGTTTTTGTTGCAATTAGAGGTGTGCGCTCGTCACAACAAATGGACGGCTGCAGACAAAGTGGACCATTTGCGATGTGCGTTAGAGAAAGCCGCAACGCAATTTCTTTGGGACTTTGACGCCCGTCGCCCAGCCAAATGTAACTTACGAGGAACTCGTGGAACGCCTCCGCCAAAGATACGGGGGCCTCAACTTTGAGATTTGTCTGATTTATTTGGTCGATGTGATTATTTTTGCGAACACGCCGGAACAACGTTTAGATAGACTTGAGAAAGTGTTCCTGCGGCTGGGGGTGCAAATCTTAAGATTAAGCCCAGTAAATGTAGTCTGCTAAGGAGAACTGTCTGCTTCCTACGACATTATAGTGACGCCGAACGGAGTAGCAATGGACCCGTCCAAGATACGTGACGTAGTGGAATGGCCATCTCCGCAACGGCCGCGCGCTGTACGAGCTTTCCTAGGGCTCTACTCATACTATCGTAGATTTGTACGGGATTTTTCAACGATAGCGGCTCCATTGTTCGCCCTGGCCAAAAGGGGTAGAGGTTTTGTGTGGGACGAAGTCTGTCGGGAAGCTTTCGACAGTCTAAAAACCGCGTTAACGACTGCGCCTATTTTAACGCTTCCCCGGGACGAAGGGACGTATTACCTGGACTGCGATGCGAGTGATTTAGGTATAGGCGCGGTGCTGTCCCAAAGCGTGGAAGGCGAGGAGCGAGTAATCGCATAGGGAAACCGATTATTATCGACCGCAGAACGGAACTACTGCGTGACGCGTAAAGAGTTGCTGGCTATAGTATGCTTCACAAACTTGTATAGACAGTACATGCTGGGACGACCATTTATCCTTAGAACCGACCATGCTGCGCTGCAATGGTTGCAGCGGACGCCAGAACCTATTGGCCAGCAGGGACGATGGTTGGAACGCCTGGCCAAATTTGAGTTCCAGATCGTGCACCGGCCCGGACGAAAGCACGGGTATCGGGCTTCGTTGCACGACGCAACGGGGTTTACCCCGAACTACTTAATGTTCGGACGGGAGGCCAGAGCACCTATCGACCTTGCCTACGGCCGACCCCCGGAGGATGGTCAATCCGCGACGTCCTATACGGTCAACGTGCAAGAATTCGCTGATCGTATACATGGAGAACGCGTACCGCTTGGTGCGCGAGCACTTAAAGGTCTCCGCCGAAAGAAGGAAGCATGCGTACGATCTACGCGTTCGACCTCGGAGATTCTCGCAGGGTGACCGGGTGGTTCCCGGACAAAATTCATCGCCGGACAATTCGGAACGGACATTTCGGACCGGACAATTCGGAGAGGACAATTTGGATCCGGACAATTCGCAGCGGACAATTTGGCGCGGACAATTCGGAGAAAATTTTGGTGAGGACAATTCGGACCCAGACAATTTGCAGCGGACAATTTGGAGCGGACAAATCGGAGCGGACAATTCGGAACCGGACAATTCGGGCCGGACAATTCGGACCGGACAATTCGGAAGGCAATGCTTAGCAGTCAAAATTAGTGACGGAACTCAGATTTTCATGCCCATCTCCATCACCCAAATTTACCTACATAGGTTGACCGGATAGGCTACTGGACATCAAAATAAATACTAGATCAACTTAGCACCCCACTGTCTATCAGTCTGCGTGTACGCTTAAATGTCTGTTTATTCCTACGTCTCTTGGCCCGTTTGTCTGTCTGTGACAGTACGTATATCTGCCAATCCATTTGTGATCTACATAATTATACGTCAGCACACTCACTTTGAACTTGTTTTGGAAGCCATAGGATGCTGCGTTTTGACCTTTTGAATCTTTCATAGTTATGACAATAAGTAAATCCAAAATGGCTTCAATGAAATACTAGAGGATACATCTGTTCTCATAATATTGATATGAATTGACATGATCTGTTCTCATAAATAAATTAGTGCTAACCTGATCTCATAATATTATGGTCTATAAAATAGGAGCGGTGTAAATCTAGCTTAAAGCAGGAGCCCTATCACTACCGGGTACTGCTAGATCAGGGGTTCTCAACCGGTGTGTCGCGACACACTAGTGTGTCGCGAAGCAGTCGGCGGTGTGTCGCGTAATGATGGTGTGTCTCTGGTGTGTCGCGAATTCTCACAGCATGCAACCGTCGTTCTTGCGTTACCGTGACTTGTTCGCTTTAGCAGTCTGTGAGAATATTATTCGCCGGATTTCATTGATCTATTCCAGCGTTTCCCAAACTTTTTGGGCCACGGAACCCTTCGCATTATAATATTTTCTGGCGGAACCCCAATCTCAACTATACGCACTGAATCATGCAGAACGCACGGGAAGCAAAGGTTACTTTTAATAAGTAAGTAAGTAAGTAAGTATACATACTTGAATACACTAAATTGCGCTGTTTTCAAAACCACGACTTGTGGATCCTACTGAGAGTATGCCCTACATGAGGCTATAGAATGTGAAGAAGGTTCATTGGAATTCTGTTTCATTCACGCTATGTCAATAAGAAGTTCGTATAGTCTCCGTTAGAAGAGTTGACTGCTTTTCACCTTTATTGGTTTCGTATCCTAGGCGATTATTATCGTAATTCATGAAAAGAAAGTAGCCTATTGAACCGAGTTCGCTTTCAGGTCGTGAATAATATGATATGCAATTTCTGAACGATGGTTTCCTCAAGAACATTGTCCATTAAAAATCGTGTGAGCTTTGAAAGCGTTCCACGTTTCTAAATTAAATAAACGAGGTTTAGAACCCAGTTTGCTTATGTAGAAGTTACTCAAATTTGGCAAAGATTTACGTAAACAAATAAAAATCATTATTTGTTGCTACTGCTGCAAGATATGACTTGGAGATTCTTTTATAACTTGCGTTTAACGGTGGTCTGGCTGGTTTTGTCGAGATAACAATTATTACTAAGATGACTGCATCTCCGTTCATACTTAGGCCTAAACCTCTGACCTACGTTACTACGTTCAGCACTGTCAGCAGTGATGTGTAAGCTTATAACATTATACATATTAATTGAATTGCTAATAATCGCTGAAAGGTCGAGTGAGGACAAAACACAAAAGACAACTAACGCTAGCTTCAAACTTCCAGTGCATTTTCAAAAGCTGCTGTGTTGCAGTAAAATTTCTCAAAAAATTCTTTATTCTTTTTTCTCAACTTCTCGCGGAACCCTTGTGCTCTTGAACCCTTGAACCCACTTTGGGAAACGCTGAATTCTATTCCATTTGATCGCAATCGGGAGCAGCCACAATGTTTGCCTTTGAAACCCACATGTAGGCCTACTCCCTATGATTGTAGACTATTCTCCTTCCTTGAAACTCCTCCTCCGTCGAAAAAATAATCTCATGAGGACTGGCAGAGTGGAGGAGGCATCGGCTATCGCCAGCAGAGTGGGGAAGCAAATCGAGCGTATCACCAAAAAGCATTTGAGAAACATTGATCCAAAAAGTGGAACGGATGAGTTGTGGCGACGGGTTAAAGAAGTCACAAAGAGCAAGTCCTGCCCACAGCTGACTAGTGAACTTACTGCTGAAGATCTAAACAGGCATTATGCGACGATCTCAAACGATCAGCATTACCTGAAACCCCTCCTCAAGCAGACAGTTGAGAGGGATCAACCTTATTTTACAGAGCAACGAATCTTTCACCTTTTGGATCATTTACACCATACAGCTGAAGGAGCCGACGGACTTCCTGCATGGTTCCTGAGACTCTCGGCTCCCATTCTATCTGTGGTCCTCACGCGACTTATCAACCAATCGCTAGCCAACTCATACATACCAGAGCAATGGAAGACAGCTATTATTCACCCTATTGCCAAGGTTGCCTCACCATCAGTATCAGCGGATTACCGACCTATATCCATTCTACCGGTGTTGTCCAGAATGGTCGAAAGAGAGGTCGTGCGGTCTTTCCATCTATCCGGTTTTTGTCACTCCGCCGATGTCTACCCAGCTACAGGACCAGTACGCGTTCCGCCCGACCGGTTCCACAACAGCAGCCCTCATCTCCATCTTGCACCAAGTCACCGCCCTTCTTGAGGACAATCCCTATGTCTCGATCGTCTCCCTAGACTTCTCTAAAGCTTTTGACTCTGTTAGGCACTACACTCTCGCTGAAAAACTCTCTAAACTTGAACTTCCTGATGCAATATACAACTGGCTCATAAACTTTCTATCGGAACGAAGACATACCACAAAGTTCGCCGGGTTCACCTCCAGAACTGCTTATATCAACTCAAGCGTTGTTCAGGGGTCGGGAGTGGGACCTTCCTTCTATGTCGTGACAGCCTCAGACCTGAGACCAGTAGTCACCGAAAACAAGATTGTCAAGTATGCCGACGATACCTACTTATTGGTTGGAGCCAAAAAGCGGCTTACAATTACCGCCGAGCTGGCCCAGATAGCGGAATGGGCGCAACGAAACAACCTGCAGCTTAACCCAACCAAGTCGCGAGAGATGCTGGTTACTCGCAGTCGCATCCAGTACACTCCTGATCTGATCTCCGGAGTTCAGAGGGTCAATGCGATGAAAATCTTGGGTGTGACCTTCCGGAGTGATCTACGAGCTTCGGGGCATGTCGACGAGGTGCTTGAGGCATGCTCTCGCTCACTCTACGCCCTGAGGTTTTGAGGACTCATGGCCTGCCTGTTGACGCCTTACACGTGGTAACGAAGGCCACAACTGTTGCCCGCCTCATGTACGCCACCCCTGCCTGGTGGGGGTCTACTACGGAAGGAGATCGGTCGCGCTTGGATCGTTTCTTGCGCCGAATCCAGCGGATGGGATTTCTACCTGATGCCTCGCCCTCTGCTGCTGATATGGTTGAGGAATCTGACGAGCGCTTGCTCCGCGCCGTCATATGGAACAGTTGCCATGTCCTTCGCGACCAATTTCCCCAAATGACCAGTACAGTTTACAACCTTCGACCCCGACGTCATAATTTCCAGCTCCCGCACAAGGACAACATAGACTTTATTTCCAGAGTCCTCTACAAGAACGCTTACAACCATTAAATCATTCAATCTCATTAACAATGATCTTTTTAGTAAGACGTTTTAATTTCATTTTATGATGTTTGTCTCTCTTGATGTCACCATGTAACCAGGCTGCGGTGTGTCAACCTGGACGTTTTTCAGGAATTAAACGAATATCTATATATATTCCAACACGATATAGATTACAGACGTTAGCGAGCTCTCCGATTAAAATTTTACCCAATGCCATAACCTTCGAAAATGATGTGAAAAATTATCATAAAGAAAGAGAAATTTGCGATTCTAAAATTGATGACGCGGAAGGGTTGGATGATGCTATTTTATATCTGTAAACTTGCGTATTTAGAGCGTGACAATTTATCATATAAGGAAGATGGACAAAATCCAGGGACCAGAAGTCCCAACGGCCCTAGTTTTTTGGCTAAAAATTACCTGTAGGCCCTAGGTCTGCGTTTTCCAGTTTTCCGTTACAATAATTCGACGTTTTGAAGGGCGTTTAGTTTCGGTATACAAGCTTAGTGTTTATCTAACCTTATCCCAGGTTTTTTTTGCTTTGAGCTATTCGAGTGACTTGGACTACCGATTATTTATAATATTTCATGCTCTTTTTTCATCCAAAACTGTTTTATATGACTCCTATTTGGCCATTTTCATTCGTTCGCCTCGTTAACGGGTAAGGACCCGAGCTTAAAGTCTTCAGGCTCATCTGGCTGCAGGGTTGCTACGCATTGGGGGGGGGGGCGGTAGAGTAGTGGTCAAGGGCGGATACAGAAATTTTTGAAGGGGGCCAAAATTTTTGGTCTTGTTGGTGGAACAGGGGAAAAATTTCGTTGTGCCGCCGAAAAACCTGACAACTTTTATTTTTAGTCATCGACCAATTTTCCGGGAAAAAGATACCAACTCATCCGCCAAAAATGTTGATGACCTTTTTTTTTTTAGTCATCGACCAATTTTTCGGGAAAGAGATACCAACTCATCCGCTTTTAGTCATCGACTAATTTTCCGAGAAAAGAAGATGCCATTTTCGAACACGGGGGGGCCACGTCCCGTACGATTTTGTAATAGGGGAGCCAGATGTCCTGTTTTTCTCTCCCACTACATGTGTTTAATGACTTCTTGAAACCAAATGGGGGGCCACGTTCCATGCAATTTTTAAATGGGGGGCCATGGCCGGATTGGCCCCCTGGATCCGCCCCTGGTAGTGGTTAGCACGCTGGCCAAGAGTGCGAGAGGTTGCAGGTTCGAGCCCCCGTTGGGCGGATTTGCTTTGTAGGCTGCCATTGGCGCCGTGTAATTACAAAGCTGTCTGTTCAGTTGGTAGTTAAGTTTAATTAAGATTACTGCGTAACCTGTAAATGTAAAGCGCAGTGCGTCTTGCAGGTGTTTAATTAAAGAAAAGATATTATTATTATTATTTTATTATTATTATTATTATTATTTTCATTATTATTATTATTATTATTATTATTATTATTATTATTATTATTATTATTATTATTTTTTTTTTTTTTTTTTTTTTTATTTTTACCCGAGGTACCTAGGATCCCTCGGGATTTCAAAAAAATATGCTTGGAGCTGTTATTCGATGTCTAGAAATTCAGGCCTCGTGCTCCGCAACAATATAAAAAGGACCACGAAAAGCGATGGCATTGTAGCGCTGAATGCAGATGGAAATGCGCTGGAAGAGAAAAGTCGTTTCTCGCACCTCTTCAGAAACGACCGAGAGACGCTGACCAACCCCACGGATGAAGCAGATACCGGCAGAGTTGATGGGCCCCAGTGTTTCCAGGGCAATGGGAACAAAAAGGTGTGATGATGGCAGCCCCGCGTACTGTTCTGCAGCAGCTCCCGCCGCATTCGCTGTGTGAGCGATGTAGGATGCCGTGCAGGTGTGGACCACTGTGGCATCCCAGGCCAGATGTTTGCCTGCTGCCCAGGGGATTAGTGTAGCCCCATCAGGCCTCTTGCCGTCTATGCGAGACAGACCAGAGGGCTCTTTGGCGCTTGGGACATCGGCTCTCTGCAAAGCTCGCCAAACAATATCGTTGATGGAGTGATGACGAAGGGACCGTCCAAAAGCCAGCCTGCATGCGAGGCCGTGTTGGCCATCAGGGCCCACCAGAGCACCGCAGCCACATTGGTGTGGGCTGCAGAGACTCAGACCCAGCCGAAGGCCAACTGCCACGCGCACTGCCTCATTGCTGAGACAGAGGCCGCAGGATGGGATTGGTATGACTGTCAACCAGTCGCCGGAGTGAGGGGAACTCACAGCCAGCAAGCGTGCTCGGTCAGTTAGGTTATTGCTGTTGCTCCAAACCGCCGATTTATCTGCTTCGATCACTGGCTTGTCCCAAGTTGCCTGTTTAGCCGGCAACGGATCGACACAAGATGGAAGTGTATCCCTACGAGCCATCAAGATATCACCCAAATGCGGATCGGACGCCGCCGAGCTGAGACCAAGAATGGCCGACTGGAGTGCAAGGGTTGTCGCAGCTGATGCCATATAGGCAGAAAAAGCCAGCGATCGAACCCTCCTCACGCCCAGACCGCCATGTCTGATGGGCAGCGTGGCCTGCAGCCATTGGGTGTTGTCTAGCTTGATGTTGATGATGGATTCAAGGCCATCTCTCATGATGTTATCGAGCCTTTCCAAGGTTGTGTGGTCAGAACAAAAGGGAGCAACGGAGCAGATGACTAATTCTAGGGGCACCAAATGAAGATCTTAAAAGTATGGTGGCGCTTTGAGAAGACAGGTGGCGTAGGTTTTTGATGGCATCGCTCAGGAGCCCACATTGTTGCTCAAGAGCAGCGTCTAATGCCTGTCCCTTAAAGAGAGGTGCACCAAGTAGAATCATCGAGTCTCTGTCCAGGCGCTGGAAATCCGACCAGCGGTGATCATAACCGAAGCCCCCACTCTGGGAGTACCACTCACATTTGCCGCCGTTCAGATGGAGACCCATTGCAGCACCGCGATCGTGAATCAGTTCGACATCCCGAGCTACTGTCTCCTCAGGACTTCCCAAAGAGAGGTCGTCCAAGTAACCTAAACGATATGTCGACTGCAAAGAGCGAAGAATGGGTTGCAGAGGCAGGCAAAACAGACGAGGGCCGAGAGGGTCACCTTGCTGGGGCCCCATTTGTGAAGGTATCGAGAATTGGCCAAACCTAAGCAGAGAGGCGGTCCCATAAGCCTGATGGACAAAATGGTAAATCTCTGGTATAGCTTCAAGCGCGGCCTTGAGCATGACATCGCGACGCAGGCTGTTAAAAGCGTTTGCGAAGTCAAGCTTGACAAAAACATGATCATCGGGTAGATCAGTAATGAACCTGCGAGCTGCATGTGCAGCCGCTTCGCAACCAGCAGGCGTGGCAATGCCGACCTGCAGTGGGGCAGAAAAGGATGTTAACTTGCCCACTGCAAATTTGTTAGCACATTTGGCTGTGATACGTCTGCAGATGTAACCGATGGCGATGGGCCTAAGGCCACCTGCCTTCTTGGAGAGGGCGATGAGGTTGCCACCAAACAAAATGGGCCTCACCTCCAAGGGGCAGCCGCCGCGCAACAGGAGATTGACGAAGTCGGTTAGCACACTCAGTAACTCAGCAGATGACTCACGATGGTTCACAAGATCCAAGAGATGTCCAGGGCGAAATCCATCTGGACCCCCGCCGAACCCGACGGAAATGAGCGTATTGCTTCCATCACATCGGACTCTGTGATCTGAAGGGGGGTGGTGGCTTTTGGGTCTGGCAGATGTAGCAGTCAATCTGGGTGGGTGTCTACAGGGTGTTTCTCAAATAGAATCTGTAGATTCTCTTCAGTCTGGGGTGCGGGATGGCTTTGATCGCACAAGATACGGACAGCTTGGAGTTGATGGCTGCGATGAGGACTTCTCAATTGTGCGATGGCATACTGCGACGGGCACCCGAGGTACCCGTAACCTGATCCGAACCCTGACCCTGTGACCATGTCTGAACTCGGCCCTTGATGATATTAGCCATGTTTCGTTTACGACCCGCCCGAGGTGGCTGCACCAAAACACATGGAGCAAATTGCAGGAGCGCCCTCCAGTTATCCAGCGAGTCAGGGCTGCTGCAGATGCTGCGCAGGATCCCTGCTAGAGCCTGTGCGCAAACCAAACGCGCCCCTCTGGCAATGTGTTTAAGAAGTGGACCCCCAGGATCTGGGTGCGTGAACAGATCAGCTCGACCGACCACATCCTGCTGCTGCAACGGGCGTCCATCGGCAACGGCAGAATCATCCGCGCTCTGATCATCCTCGATCACGGCTGAGGCAGAGGAAACCAATGGACCCGCAGTTTGGGAACTATTCTTGTCAGTATTTTGCGATGCAGTCAGAGGCGGGAATTTCGAACCAGGACATGGACTATTCCTAGGACCATGGAGATGAACTGTACCATCGCCCAGATGGAGCTGCCTTGTGGCTAGGCAATGGCTGCAGACGCCGCTTGTTTTGCCAGCGCGCTCAGAAGGCATTTAAATTCGTAACAACTGAAAGTAGGTCACTCAGGGTAAACAGATGTTAAATAACCCGACATCATTCTGAAAAGCGCCGAAGGCAGGCCAAGAACTGAATAGGCCTACGTGACGAGCTGACGTTAAAATCTTCTACAACGCTCAACGCTATGTGTTGCTCCGCCCAGAGTGATTATGTAATAAGGGTCACCCGGTCAAACAGGTGCAACCAACAGCTCCAAGAATAATTGCCACGCAAGACGTATAAAGGGAAAATGTGGAACAACAAACGAGACAACCAAATGGTACAAATGGACAACTAGTGTCACCCCAATGCGGCTGTTTTATTGCAGCAAACACAGCAAAACAAAACCGGGGCCTAACCACTAAAAGCCTGGCTAGCCCCGTTGAGCTGTAACCTACGAGAAATGCAGGACAGACCAATTATGCAGGAATGACCGCAGCTCTAAAAATAGCTGCACACAGCGTGGACAAAATTCTGAACTTGTGCATACGAACAAGCGATAGAAAGGCGAGAAAAAGCAACCTTGTGATACCTGAACGTAAAAGACGTGGCGAAACGCAAGCTGTGCACCGAAAAATGTGAATAAATGTGAGAAAAACGTTAAAACCAGTTGAGCGAACTCAGACAACATGAAAAACACTGTCACGTAGACGAGGCCATTCCAAATATTATTATTATTATTATATTAGTTATCTCATACTCCCAAAGACTGTGGATCCTCATCCTACTATGACACAAAGAAAATCCAGGAGCAAAAATCTGTTGTGGTCAAACAATTTAGGATTCTATATGTCGTTTTATGACTCTGCTTTAAAGCAGAGTCATAAAACGACATATGGAATCGTCAATTTAGATCAGTAGAAATTTAATTTTAGAATACCGTAATTAAAACTAGAAAGCATTCAGTGTCAACATTTCATTCATTAAATTTGCAACAATTTCAAATAGGTCATATAGACTTAAACCTAATGTAAGTTTTTTAAACAATAGGCCCTATTAACTTCACGATTGCATGGTGTGTCGCGAAATTTCGTTGCAGGTTTAGGTGTGTCGCGCGCGAAAAAAGGTTGAGAACCCCTGTGCTAGATCATCGAAGAGAATAAGCGAATGATTACATATTTTTTTATTGAAAGTAGCATAACTAATAATGTGAAACCAGACTGACAGGCATACAAAGTCAGAGATCACTTAGCTGAAAAATTCCTCAAAGCTAGGTCTACGAACTTAAGTATCAGTAAAATACAATAACGTTTTAACTAATAATCTGAAACCCTACAGATCATGCCTTTTAGGAGTTCATAATTTTTACATGCACTCCGAATTGTCTTGGTCCGAATTGTTCGGATCCGAAATGTCCGGGTCCAAATTGTCCGTCTCCGAATTGTCCGGTCCGAATTGTCCGGATCCGAATTGACCACTCCGAATTGTCCGCTCCGAATTGTCCGCTCCAAATTGTCCGGGTCCGAATTGTCCGGGTCCGAATTGTACGCTCCGAATTGTCCACTCCAAATTGTCCGTCTCCGAATTGTCCGCTCCGAATTGTCCGTCTCCGAATTGTCCGGTCCGAATTGTCCGTTCCGAATTGTCCGGCGACGAATTGTCCGGACACCGACCGGGTCTGGTACTACACTCCGCGACGATACCAGGGTCGGTGTCCCAAATGGACACGTATGTACACTGGACCATTTGTCGTGGTGGAAAGATGCGGAGAAGTGAACTATCGGCTACGCAAGACAAGGAATTCGCGTCCTTTTGTCGCCCACGTAGATAAACTGCGTCCCTGCTTCGAAGAGGGTTTGGACGACCAAAGTGACGAAAATACTCCCACGCATAACGACGGTGACTCGACGGAAGTCTGGCCCCCCGCATCGGGAGTGAGTTGGGCCGACGCTCGACCTAAACGAACCATCCGCCGTCCTGTGCGTTATCAATAAACGCGCTACTGAGATCTTCGGAACGTTTCTGATTGAAATGCTGTACTGAGAACTTTTTCAGAGACTTTTCCGATTATGGACTGTTGATATAATGAACGATTTAAAATCGCGTATAATTATGTGACTTCTGAATAAGCTAGAATGCCTAGAAAGGTGCTTTTCGTTTGGGCCGTTGGCCACTTTTGCTTATGTGCCTTGAGTCTTTTCAGGATGTATTCGTTTTTTGGGCCGTTGGCCACGTTTTGTGAACGAGGGAACAGTTTTGCCAGGACTTTGATATAGACATTATGCGACCCATTGGTCATATAATGGAACAGTTAGAACCTTTCGCGTTTGAGACTTGGCCCGTTGGCCGCTTTTGTTTGTACCCGGCTGAGGGGCTTGTTTTGAGCCATGTGGCTCGTTCCTGTTTTTCCGAATTGTGGGAATGGGGACATCCCCGATTGTAGTGGGGGAAGAATGTAACGAGCCTTGGCCTTGCTCTTAGGCCACGCCTCATCGGCCAAGTTCTGCCCGGCTTGTGTTCCCTGGCTTCTGTTCCTTAGGCCACGACTCCTCGGCTTCGGTTTCTTAGGCCAAGTTCTGCCCGGCTTGTGTTCCTCGGCTTCGGTTCCTTAGGCCACGCCCTCTCGGCTTCGGTTCCTTAGGCCAAGTTCTGCCCGGCTTGTCTTCCTTGGCGTCGGTTCCTTAGGCCACGCCTCCTTGGCTTCGGTTCCTTAGGCCAAGTTCTGCCCGGCTTCTGTTCCTCGGCTTCTGTTCCTTAGGCCACGCCTCCTCGGCTTCGGTTCCTTAGGCCGCGCCTCCCGGCTTTGGTTCCTTGGCTTCTGTTCCTTAGGCTCCGCCTTCCCGGCCTCGGTTCCTTGGCTTCTGTTCCTTAGGCCCCGCCCTCCCGGCTTCGGTCCCTAGGCATGTGACCGCGTAGGGTATAAATAGACGCGGACAGAAGGCAAGGACGGGCCCGGGGCGGGGTACGGTTCTACGGCTCGATAGCTAGTCAGTCATCGACCGCACAGAGTACGACGTTCGACACCGTGGAGAAAGTCGGTGCAGTCAGCAGGCGGTAGAGTGCGCGACGAAGTGCTAGCGCAACGACGTTGATGGAGAGTGACGTAGATACACTCTGCAGAATACGGCCTTCCCTGGGGTGCCCTGTCGTTTTCTGGTTTCGTTCTATAATAAATCGTGTTCGGGAAGATATCGTGTCGTTGTATGACTGTCCAGTTGCTGGGCAGAGAAAGCCGCTTCATAAGTCCTTCGATAGACCACGATGGCCGCTCTCATACCCTTTTGGCGAGGGAGTTGCACGGCGGACGGTACCTATATTCACGGAGTTCCTTCCCTCGGTGGTGGCGCCCGATTTCGCCACATTATCATAAGAAACAAGTCTGTGAATGAAAGACAAATCAAAGTTGTTTTAAGATCAAAGGAGGAAATGATCAAATATCAGTCAGGTATTGCTCTTTTGGGTGATTCGTTTAAATTTCTTGCTCGGACATTTGATAGAACATAATTTTACTCACAAAAGGCTAACTTAATATAAAAAAAGTAATTTCAAGGCCCAAATACTTAAAATCAAGAGAAAATGGTCTTAGCTCAGGAAATGCTCTTCAATTTGGATAATTCAAGATGGTCCGGTTCCCCGTGATTTTGAGCTTGAAGTGAACTAGGATTAACCTAGAATGTAGAAGAGAAGTCAAGGTTAGCCGCGGGTACATCAGTCATGATTAAGCTAGCAAAATGTAGGAAGAACAAGGCAGTCAGCTCTGAGACAAAGATTCGGTTGATGATGGCCGAGGGCAAAAGGAAAATGTACTCAACTGTGAGGTCGGCATACTAAGAATTCAGTAGGTTGCAGCAGAATCCAGCGGACGCAACGGAGCATCACAGATAAAGAGGTCCTCGTAGATGAGCATTTTTCTTGGTGGTTAATTCGGTGCAGCGGTCCAGGCCGAGACGATTTGTTTTTCTTTCAGGAGTTTTCTAGCAGCTGTAAAGAATTGAGCATTGTTCCTGGACAAGTGTTCAATGAACACTGTTCATTGATGTTGAGCTGGTGTTGGGCTTGCGCCTGGGAAGATGATTTGTGTGCACTGTGCACGTAGTGATTTCCTTTCCCGAAACACCTCATTGCGTATCCGTTTCGCCACAAAGCTGACACTGCCTGGTTTACTGAGAGACCTGTTGGAACCTGGCAGCCGGTGGGATGTAGAGATGTCCTGGAGTGAGATGTTGAGGTTATGTATGTCCTTACAAATTTGGACAATTGCCATGGTGAGTGAGCGATCCGTTTCCACTCCTGGTTTTAGTTGAGTCTCGTACCCGGTAGATATTTCGTGAGAGAGTGATTCCGGTACCCCGAGGAATCTTAGGTTTGCAAGTCGCTCATTCCGGTCGATGTCCTCTACTTTCAGACGAAGGGACACGTTGGTGTCTTCCACTGTCTTGAGTTTCTCCTGAAGTTCAGAGATTTGCTCAGAGTTTTTGGAACTGACTTCTTGAATGAGCTGCTTCATCTTGCTAGTTAACGAGGAAGAAATCGAGCTGGTAAGTGAGGTCGTTAGTGAGTTGGTGAGGTCAGCCGAAACCTCTTGTGCCATTTGTTTCGCCATGCCCTGCATCATGGGTGTTAGCAGCGCAGTTAGGCGGGACCTTAAGGCGGTCAGAATTCTTTCATCAAGAACCATATCCGTGACCTCATCTAGTTCAAATGCTTTTTTTCCACATTTTGCAATGATTTCCTGTTTTCTTCCGTGTTTCCACTAAGACAACGCAGTCAACGTCGACGTCAACCAAAACAACGCAGATCGCGCCGACCCGCGAGCCATGGGCGGAGTTTATCATGGGCAAAGGGGCTAAGCACCCCCCCCAAGAAGGTCCAGATTCATCTCTTTTTTAACCTTGTAAATGGCATCTTTACCCGGAGTTGCCCCTCCCCAAAGAACTTTCAATCGAATGACTAAAAAATACAGCAAGTTTTTTCTGGGAATAGTATTTTTCATGAGATTTCAACTTGACGACTAAAAAAGGTCGTCAACTTTTTAGTCGTAGGAGCTCCTTCAGGACCAAGTTTTTCAGCCCCCTCAAGAACGGAGACCAAACTCCACCCATGGGGTCTGCATCATTTCGACAAGTTGTTTCTTTTCAGATTGTGGTAAGACGGTTTACTCAGGATCGGTTGGAAATGTGACATCACCGAAGTATCCGAGCAGTTACGCCTACTACCAAAACTGTTACAACATAATCGTGGCTCCACAACGAAGCCAAATCCATATACAGTTTCAGCATATCACTATGGACGCTTGTGAACTGTGTATGTGTGACTGGGTCGAGGTAATTAATGCCTTCACGTACCGGTACCTTAGATTGAGAGAGTGGGCTGAGTTTGCTCGTTTAGAAGACTGTTAATCATGCATGAATTATCTACACTTCTTTCTTCTTCATACTATAAATATTTCCTTTCTTCTTCATGCACTATAAATATTTCTGCAGAATTTCAATATTGTCAACATTCCAACTCACGTGCCTCGCCAATTTAAGCCCAGGCCTCTGTTTGTTTGTATGCGTACTTGTTATAGCACCCTTTCAAGCTAAGCACTGACTATTAATTGCCTTGCATAGAATTTCGTTTTGTGAATTAGAATAGACCTAACGCAGGGCTACGCATTATATTATACGCCGGTAAACAACGTGTTGGTCCGATCACCTGAAAAATGGGCGTATTGTGTTCTTTTCATAATCAAAGACAGGGCTGGATTAAAAACTGTGGAGGCCCTGTTCGGTAAATTTTTGCGAATCTTCGGCCGAAAATTCTGATGAAGTTTTTTTAGTCGTTTGGTCGAACATTTCGTAGAATATCATACACCGATTATTTCCATCCCAAAAAATGACCCTTTTTCTTTTTAGAGTCATTTAGTCGAAATTTGCTAAAAATCTAAAAAATTCGGAAATTTACCCCGCATGCACATGTGGGGCCCTAAAGTGTGGGGCTCTGTTCGGTCGAACATGTTGAACGTGCCTTAATCCGGCCCTGATCAAAGATAGACCTATAGGCCTATATGCGAATATACAGCGTATGCTTATCTCACAAAGACCACAGATAAAAAGATGTGATAAATAATATTCTGAGAAGACAAGAGCAGAATGTTGGGTTTAAAAGCATATCTTATGCTTATACTATAAGGCAGAATGTTCGTGTATCTGTGTGTAACTGTATATTATGTATGTATGTATGGCCCAAGAAGGGCTCTGAAACCCCATGCATTCTAATGACGAAACGCTTTATAAAATCTTCTTATGCGAATTTGTAGGTCCACGCGACTATTTTCAGCTCTCAATTCACTTTAACTCGAGATCTATGGACATTTTTAATATGGGAATTAACGCAAAATCAAGACGCCGTTAACGGTCGTAGCCTTTGCGTTATTAGTCCGAAGCCGTTCACGCTGTCTGCAAAATTTCATGTCTTTGGACGACGTCATTTTGACGTCATTTCTATCTGCGGGCGTGGCCTATTTCGTTAAACACCGCATGTGTCCTGATTTGCAATAATAAATAATAATGATTAAAGTAATGATATTATGAGCCTTTCTTGTGATATTATGAACAGCAAGCCGAGCAAGGCAAGGGAAAATAATCACAAACATTGGTGTCGTATCTCGATATTTTATGAATCGCCTATTCATACAGAAATCCCAGGGATGGAGAAATGCAACGCGTAGGTCTAGACATAAGCACATAGATTAGGCGAAGGTCGCTCAAAGTTCATGGGCATAATTATTATCTGGATCGTGAGAGGGTGCGAAGTGGGTCGGAGCAGTGATATTTCAGTTCTAAAAATAATTCCCAATTTTAGTTCTAATTCAGTTCTAGGACTCCAATTTCAGTTCTAATTCTATTCCTATTCTGAAAATTATTCCTATTTCAGTTCTACTTCAAGTTCTTAAATAATTTCAGTTCTAGTTCAAGTTCTGAAATAATGTCAGTTCTAAATCAAGTTCTTAAATAATTTCAGTTCTAATTCAAGTTCTGAAATAGCCTAATGGCAGTTTTAATTTAAGTTCGTAAATAATTTCATTTCTATACTGTCAATAAAAGTTCTAAAGATAATGACAGTTCTTGAATGGACAAACAATCTTCGACGGTTAAACACAACTTGTAATTTGTGAATTCAAATCTCCTATGTTGAAACGCGGCCAAAATGCCCACCCATCAGCAATATCTCTCCTTTTAAAACAAATGTCCGAAGTCAATGGTATGGGTTATGAATCTTGAAATATGGGGAATGGTCTATCCACTGTGTTAAAATCATCTACCCTTGAAATACACCAGTAGCCTACAATAGGGTGGCCCACAATTAAAAAGTTTCGAAATTCAATTCTCCACAAGGCTGCTCTTGTTCCGTATGCTATTGGTGATTTATTTGCCAAGTTTGAACAAAATTGAACAATGTTTACTGGTACCAATTTTCTGCAACATTTTAATTAGGCATCGAAAAATTAAAAAAATCGCTTTTCGACAGTACTCCAAGGAGCCGTGCAATTATCATCACAGATGTGTCTATTAAATCAGTCTATTAAAGCTATTGGGCCAATGTAGAATCAATTAGTCTTACAGAAATTGAAATATGAAATATAACATGAAGCATTGTAGATGTTCTCAATCGTTCTTAGAAATTTAGATTTAACCTTGATAAGCAGACTTTGGCTAATTCTTGACTCTGAGTAATAAGAAGATCAAACAGTCTTAAAGAGATCTCCTTCTGACATGCACCATTGCACCTCCATTAGAATGTGGTGTATGGTCGAAGGATTTCCTGTCCAGGCATTTCATGATAGCCCCAAACTAGACCTATGCCGCAAGACATGCCTCCTGGATAATGACCAACATGTGATAAAACTCATTTTTTTCCATTTTGTGGTATGAAATTGTAAATAATTACTGTTTAAATTACATTAAAACAATAATTTGTAAACAATTTAAGTTTTAAAGATATTTAGATATTTTTAGCAAAGATATTAGACTATAAGGTCTTTTTTAGTGGCTATTGTTTTAATAATTAAACGACTTTTACTAAAATTTGCAATATTCCCAGCATCAATAGTCAAACTTGTCATATAAGGCTAGCATGGCTGCATGGCAATGAGGTAGGCCTTTGATTTAAATAAACCTGACTGTCATCTAGCCTATTATGCAGGCTGTTTATCTTTTTTGAATTAAACTCAATTATGAACATGGTTACTAAAGAATTTTGCATCCCAATAATTATGCAAACTTTAGATGCATTTTTCTCAGATTTGAAATTTGAACAGCTGAATCATATTTTGACTCAACCTAGAGACAGAAAAATGATAGTGCAATAAAGTTTGTCATTTTTAAAGCAGAGACTTACTTTAAAACTGTGTAAGACACAAAAATTTGCACACAAAAATCGATTTGAGCCTGGTTTGAGTCAGATGGTAAGTAGTATACCATGCAGTGCTTCATCTAGATCCCTGAGAAACTTTTTGAAGTCTTTCGGGTAGAAATTTTCAAACATCAAAGTAAATTCCGTAGGCTACTTTAAAATGTGATGACCTGTTTCTTTCCTTAAAAATTGCCACAAACATGATCAATTTCATACTTTTAAAGGATGACCTTTTTCGTACATCAATGCTCTGCTGCCAGGAAATGTTTCATTTCAACAACATCCTTGTGTCAACAACATCCTTGTGTCAACAAGACCTGTCAAATCTTTCAGGAGGGATGGAAATGTTACGTATATAGTTTTTCTGGGGGTCAACATTACGTGGGCCCTATGTCCATGTAAACAACAGCTCTAGATTTTCTCTGTGGGAATGTCATTCAGAGATGCTTCAACGATTAAAACTGATTACCTAGGTAGCACCCATTATTACTTTCATGACCTAACCAATTGTTAGTCCATTATCTTAATGAAATATTAAATTCTTCAGGATTTCGCCCATGTTTTGTGACTGTCTAGAAAGAATGATCTTTAGCATCCATTAGAGCCAACAATATTGGGAGCTTCTGGATGATGCCATGCTTCTGTCATATAGTATGAGCAATTATTACACAGAGTCAAGAGACCAGCATTAATCTTATATTATGCAAGAAGTGCTTAACAAATTACTGCAAACATACTTGATTTATATAAATCAGCAGTATACAGAGCATTTAGAAGTGAACAATCCAATTACATTTGAAGCAAATTGGGAGTAAAAAACCTTTAGTGTATTAGCTGGAGGGAAAATTTTGAAATTTCCTCCAATTCAGCAACTGTTTTCTAGCACAAAGAACTTGAAACAAGCTTATATTTGTGTATAATCTTATAATTCTTTATTTTTTTAAATACAGTTGACATCTTGATTATGATTTAGAAAGATGGTAACTTGGAGTACATGAATGCTGCTGTCAATTCATAATGGAGCTGCTAAAATTTCGGATGCACATTTTACGTGAGTCCTATATAAAAGTTCTCAAAAATTGGCACCTCTAAACATGCTCAGATCTCTTCAATTTTTTCAACTCAGAGTCTTCTAGTCAAGTGGAACAAGGGCAGCCATGTGGAGCAGCATATTTTGAAAAAAATATTTTTCCCATGTAAGTTTGGGCCACACTAAGCCTACAAGCTAGGATCCAAGTGCTATGATCCTCAATGCCTGCGCGCTGCAGTTCGCCATTGTAAAGTGTATGTAGTCTCTGATCCATTAGTCGAGATGCAAATAAAACACTGCACCCCGTTCCAAAATCACAGAAGTTCCAATAGCCAGCCAATGGACACCTCTATTTGTCCTATCTCCAAGCATCTAGGTAGGTTAGATCCTTAGTGTATATCTAGAAGTCTAGACTCTTACCGTATCAGCATAATTATTATTGCCAAGTCTATTGAGGTGTCAAAATGTCAAACTCGATTTCACTGATGCTTGATAGGCCTATGTTTGTCTATGACCCCGTAGGTATTATAGGCTCATGTACGAACATTCACCCTCGCCCCTCCGGTACCCCCAATGGTCCCCCATACAGGCCATGCATCAAATGCACCTGTAATTAACCTCCTTCGCCCTGTGTTCAGTGGTGCCCAGCCATCCGTAAACAGTAATTACTCAACTATCAGGTTGTTTGACCAACGTCCTGTGTCTTTAAACTGTACGAGGGCTCCTTTGTTTGAGTGATCCAGAAAGAAAAGGAAATATCTTAATTAGCTGTGGCAATAATTATGTCCGGGGGATGTAATGTAATGAAGACAATTTATAAAGCATCGTCAGTAGCAAGCTACTTCAAGGATGCTTTACACACAAATGTCATAATACAAAATTGTCAAAGTTCGGCGTGAATGCAAACGGCTCAAAGCAGGTGCAGCTTTAACTGTTTTCTAAAAGCAGATTGGCTTTTTATTGTTTGAATTGATGATGGAAGACTGTTCCAGGCGCGTGGGCCAGCGACCCGAAAGGCACGATCGCCCGCTTTAGTTTTTGTTGCAGGGACGGATACGTCGGCGGTCTTGGACGACCGCAGACGTGACCTGCTAGGATCGTCTGCCAGCGGTCTGATGTTATCCACGAGGTAGGGTGGTGCACGGTTGTTCAGGCATTTGTGCATCATGGTGCAAAGTTTGAACTTGATGCGCTCGCTTATTCCCAGCCACTGAAGCTGGTCCCGGATCGGGGTGGAAATATGGTCGAACTTGTTTAATCGCAGGACTAGGCGAGCTGCAGCATTGATGACCGCCTGAAGCCGAATGATACTGCGCTGTGGCAAGCCAGCAAAGACGACATTGCAGTAATCGATTCGGCTCAGGATCAAACTTTGCACCAGATGTCGTGTCACGTCTTGTGTGAGAGAGCGAGACACAGATCTCAGCTGCCTCAGTGTTCCGAAGCTGGTTCGCACAACTCCAGTAATATGCGATGTCATTGAAAGGTCGCTGTCGAGTAGAAGTCCAAGATCACGGACCTCATTCTTCGGCACGACAGCATCCCCACCGATGACGAATGGACTGTGGTCTAGTTTTCCCACTCTGCGCGAAGACGAGCACCAGAGAAATTCCGATTTTGATGAATTGAGCTGCAATCGATTGCATTTCATCCAATCGGCAATGTCGCTGATGCAGCTCGTTGAGGTGGACCGAAGATTCTGGACATCAGTTGAATGAGGACGACAGAAGCCATAGATTTGTGAGTCGTCCGCGTAGAGATGACCATGCAGACCATGTTTGGATATTATGGTTAGGATGTCGGCGGTATAAAGCAGGAAGAGAATGGGTCCCAGGACTGAGCCTTGAGGAACGCCGCAGGTAAGGGTAGTAGGTTTGGAGGAGGAGCAGGCATGGCAGACACATTGCTGTCTGTCAGTAAGGTAGGAGGTCATCCACTGTAAAGCAGTGGAAGACAAACCAAAAGAAAGATGCAGTCGTTGAAGCAGAATGTTGTGATCGACAGTGTCGAATGCAGCAGACAGATCCAGGAGTGAGAGGAGAGAGAAGTTGCCAGAGTCAATCGCAAGAAGAATGTCAGACAGAATAGCTGCGAGAACCGTCTCGGTGGAGTGGAAAGCTCGGTAGGCTGACTGTCTGTCTGGGAGTAACTGGTTGATATTGAGGTATTGAACAAGTTGCCTACAGACAACCCTTTCCAGCATCTTTGACAGAACAGACAAGTTGGAGATTGGTCGATAGCTCTTTACGTCCGCAGTGTCTAGGCCGGGTTTCTTCGGTAGCGGAGTGATGGTTGCTACTTTGAAAGCCGTTGGGACTTTGCCAGTTGCCATAGAGCAGTTTACCAGTTGAGTAATAAATGGGGCGATCGTTCCAGCGCACTCCTTCAGCAGCCACGTGGGCAGCGGATCGGCCGTTGACTGCTTGTTTGGAGTGCAATGGATGAGCCCCAGAATGTCATCGACTGCAACTGACGAGAATGATGGTAGGCAGTGAGAGGTAGGTATGTATGTTGGGTCAGCAGCATCAGCAGTGGACTCTCTCACGTCAGCCACCTTCTTGTCGAAGAACTGGTGGAATTCATCAGCTGAAATGAGATTGTCCGCTGGTGTGCGTCCCCGACCAAGCACTTTGTCGATTGTCTGCCACAGTTTGCGAGGCGCAGAACGCTGAAGTTCGATCGTCTGTAGCCAGAATTCAGAGCGTCTGGTGTGTAGAGTTTGGCGGTACTGACGAAGCCCCTTCAGCCATTCTGCGCGACGCAAAGACCTGGCCACCTCCGTCTTAGCACTGTGAGCACGGCGCTCTAGGCGTCGTGCTCGCTTCTTCTGGTCTCGGCAGACGTCATCGAACCATGGATCAGATGGTCTCTTGCGGATGGTCACCTCACGAGAGGGGACCAGTCTGTCAAGGATATTGGTGATGACGCGGTCGTAGACAGCTGCCAGTTGGTCGGCATCGAGCAGTCTTAGATAGTCTGTGTCGCATAATGGCGACTCTTGAATAGCCGAGCGGAACTCATCGACTTGAAAATGCTTCCAAGACCGACGAGTTTCGGTGACATAGATTGGTGGTGGTCGTCGTAGGTCTGTGGACCATTTGATGAGTCGATGGTCGGACAGACCGGTGTCGATCACGTCGATAGTTGGAGCTGGGAGGTCGCTCCTGGTGATGACAGCATCCAGAATGCCTCCCCTGTCATGCGTTGGTTGATTGACATGGTTAGTGAAGCCAAACGATTCTATGACATTGATGAATTGGGTGCACAGTGAGTTGGATGAGCGATCTAAGCGGATGTTGATATCGCCCGTCACGACAACAAGGTCCGTCAATACCGCCAGACTTTCCAGCATAGAGGAAAATTCATGGAAGAATTCCTGGGAGGCAGATGTAGACCCAGGACGGTATAGCAGCAGGATGATAAAAGACGAACCCTTACTGGTGACGCGAGCGCACAGATGCTCAAAAGACCGTGGGTTGCCAACTCTTAGCTTTGTCAGACGGATCTGATTTGGAGCAATGATGGCAACCCCGCCGTGGTTTGTGCTCCTTGCCAATGCGGGTTTCTTTTCAGGCTGTCTAGGCCGAGCGCGCTCCAGCAACTGGTAGCCCTAGGCTACGCCTAACGGCGCCTCTGCCCACAATACACACTTACTCTAGGAATTAGCCTCTGGTTTAAACATCTGTTGCATCATTGGGATCACTGCGAGATTATGTCTCGATTTGCTCTGAATGCATCAAGTTTCTATAGCACCATGCGAAACATTGCGTCTTATCAGTGATGTTATCCTGTACGTTTAAACTTCTGGCTGACCACTGGAAACACCACTCGATACGTTTGAAAAAATGCTACATTTCAATATCGCCATTCGAAAACGCATCGTAAGAGCAAACTGAATATTGAATAGGCTATGATGTTTAAACTTCTATCGCGCCGATGGAAACATTGCGCGATTTAATTTTGCGTGTGCTGCGAGCTCACGGCATGCCAGGACCGGCATTGCACGTCATTACTCGAGCGACCACAGTTGCATGTCTGCTGTACGCCTCTCCAGCCTGGTGGGGACTGCTGAGCGCTGGTTAGGTCGACCGCATCGAAAGGTTCCTAGGACGTGTCAGACGAGCTGGATTCCTCCCTTCCGACTCCCACAAAGCAGTCATTTTGGCTGAGGCTGCTGATGCTGCACTCTTTTCAGCTATTATTATAGACAACAATCATGTTCTTCGCAAATTTTTCTTCGATAGACTCCCTGGAAAATACAATCTACGCCCTAGGCTACATCCATTCGAACTAACCAATAAAAACAATAAAAACTTCATAACACGGATGCTGTATAAAAACATTTACTAGGCTTTATCCGCTGCTCCTTTGTGCTTGTTAAATGTCGCGTTATGTCGATCGGTTATTTTGTCAATAAAACGAATATATATATATATATATATATGTTAGTTCTTAAATTATCATATTTCTAGCATCACTCTAAAAGATTGCGTCCTAGCAATGAACCTAACGCTTAAACTTCTATAGCGCCAATAGCAGCACCACTCGATATAGCCTAACTGCAAATGTTACGTTTCTTTATTGTTGCTCGAAACACTATGACATTACAGCAGGGTATAATTTAAACCTTTAAATGTCTATTCCATCGCACGATATATCTGAAACTGCTCTTAATTAATGTATTGGTTTCTATATTATCACCACTCGAAAACCCTGCGTCCTAGTAATGACTATGGCGCTCAAAGTTATGTTGCGCCATTGCAAACACTGCATGACAGGTCCGAGATGACTCTTAAAGACTCAAATTTCAGTCGCGTCACTCAAAAATGTTGCGTCTTAGCATTGAAACCGACGTGCTCGTGCATAAAATGGCCCGATTAGGTTAAATTAGGTAATTAGGTAAACTTAATTAATTAATTGGGTAAAATGGGGGTAGGCCTAATTTCCGCACTTTAAGGAGTTCCTTGAATATCTATGATTTTATTGCATTTATAGGATACACTGCGGCTCTTATAGTTTTGCTACAACCCTGTGTCATGAAACGGCGCCTTCAAACTGAATCGGATCTCGCAAATTCGTGATATAACATGAATTTTGCCTGAATAAACACTCGTGCGTTTTAATTACACAACGGATACTAATGGAACTAAACAAAAATAATTTAACCGTGGTCTATTGAAATAAAGCAGATTGGTAATGTCGGCACCATCCCTGGCCAAATTTCGGAGAGGAAGTCGTAGATTGAGCCCGGTACCATCGCGGAAGGGGGATATAAACCTCTTACAACACAGCAGTCACGCCATCATATCATCAGTAGGCCCACAGTGAAGTATGATAGACCCTACTAGTTCTTTCCACCTGGCTGCTATGGGTTTCAAGGCAAATTGATATGTACATTGTACAGTTTCCTCAAGTAGGCTACATGCATGCACCGTCGTACCCAAATTTATGTCAGAAGTGCAAAAGTCCACAAGATTCTTGTCGAAATAGTGAGTCGCTAGTCTGAATAAATTTCAGGCTGATGCTTACTTCAAATTAATTACAAGTAATGCAGTGACGGAGTCAATCGTTGGAGAAATGACGCTTGGAGACTTGCTATAGGAAACGTCATCTCTGGGCTGGTGCCCGACGTCCGTTACAACGGACGCTGACATTGCAATCACAGTTTCCTTAGGAAAGCCAGCGGTAATTGGGATAATATTCTGTCAGCATACTTACCCATAATATTATGGCTACTATAAACAACAATGACAGTTTCTTCAAATTCCTCGTGGTTCAATACTAAACAGAAATATTATTGCTAGTGGTAGCGAGGATTTTGCGATATGCTGAAGTAGGCACATTTGCACAAGCAATAAAATGTTTCCAATTCATATAATCCGGCAATCACAATACTGGAATCAATAGTCAATTGACCCACTAATTTAAAAAATAGCCATGACCCCATGCGACCTGATGGCTGATCGGTAACGGGCTCGCTCACGGAGCGGGCGGTTCCGGTTCGAATCCGGGTAACGACCTTGGGCAAGTTGTTTACGCACACGTGCCTCTGTCACCAAGCAGTATAATTTGGTACCGGTGTAAAGGTTTCAGATTACCCCCTCCTAAACATTACCCCTCTGCAAACTGTAAATTGCACCAATCATCGCATTTATTGCACTAAAAAAATCGGAAAAATCATTTTGCTTCTTGTTTTGGTATGAAGATTTTCATCCGTCATCCCACTTCGTGGTTTGTTATCAATATTTTCATCTGTAACTAAAATACTAATCGCCGCTGAAGTTACAATGGAGAAAATGACTTCGAGGCTATTATTTTTCGGATTAAAATATTGATAACAAAACACGAAGTTGGATGACGGATGATATTCTTCAGACCAAAGCAAGAAGCGGGATGATTTTTCTGAATTTTTAGTGCAATAAATGCTATTATTGATGCAAATCTAGCTTCCGGGGGGTAATCTGAAACCGGTTTCAAGTTACCGGGGAGGGGGGTAATGTTTAGGAGGGGGACAGGGGGTAATTTGAAACCTTTACACCAGTGTAAATGTTTCAAATTACCACCTCCTAAACATTACCCACCGGTAACTTGAAACCGGTTTCAGATTACCCCCTCCCGGACACTAGATTTGCATCAATCATCGCATTTATTGCACTAAAAAATTCAGAAAAGTCATCCCGCTTCTTCTTTTGGTCTCAGGATTTTCATCCGTCATCCCACTTCGTGGTATGTTATTATTTTTTTTTAATCCGAAAAAAATAATAGCCTAGAACCCATTTCTCTATTATAACTTCAGCGGCGATTAGTATTTTGGTTACAGATGAAAATATTGATAACAAACCTCGAAGTGGGATGACGAATGAAAATCTTCAGACCAAAACAAGAAGCGTGATAATTTTCTGATATTTTTAGTGCAATAAATGCGGTGATTGATACAATTTACAGTTTGCAGGGGGGTAATGTTTAGGAGGGGGTAATCTGAAACCTTTAGACCGGCGTAAGCTGGGAAGTAAACGGCAAGTCTTCAAAGTCTTGCGATGCACTGGCCCCGTATTCAGGACCTTGGGATTCGTCCATGATTGCCGGTGTAAAGGTTTCAAATTACCCCCTCCTAAACATTACCCCCCTGCAAACTGTAACTTGCATCAATCATCGCATTTATTGCACTAAAAATATCAGAAAAATCACCCCGCTTCTTGTTTTGGTCTGAAGATTTTCATCCGTCATACCACTTCGTGGTTTGTTATCAATATTTTGATCTATAACTAAAATACTAATAGCCGCTGAAGTTACAATGGAGAAATGGCTTCGAGGTTATTATTTTTCTTTCGATCAAAACATTGATAACAAACCACAAAGTTGGATAACGGATGAAATTCTTCAGACCAAAACAAGAAGCGGGATGATTTTTCTGATTTTTGAGTGCAATAAATGCGAAGATTGATGCAAATCTAGTGTCCGGAGGTAATCTGAAACCGGTTTCAAGTTACCGGGGGGGGTATGTTTAGGAGGGAGTAATTTGAAACCTTTACACCGGCTTAAGGGCCAAAGAAAAAGGAGATGAGCACCTCACCAACTTCGGCCTACGGATGACTTTACATGAGCATATTATAGGGCTGCCAACCGTCCCGGATTCGCCGGGACAGTCCCGGAATCGGCCCTGTGCGTCCCGTGTCCCGGATTGATCTCAAATTGTCCCGGAATTTGTGGTAGAGATGAACTTGACAAAATGTTGCTATTTTACACACTAAACTCGGCAAGTTGTGTGATGATTTTGCGTTTGTGCGCTCTATTAGAATTAACGTTGTTGGCTGAACATCGAATGTTGGACAGCAATGCAGGGGTTCAAGTCTTGAAAACTTCACAAACCACTGACACTCAATAGCATAGTCCTATTGTGTCCTATGTAGCCTACTGTAAGTCCGTTCTAATGCTTTTCGAGAGATGACGTGCTGATTTTCACGACTTTGTGCCTATGCAATATATGCTTATGTGGATAGTGTAAATTGATTTATATACAGGGTGGTCCAGCATAAATGTCCCGACTTTGAACGCGTATAACTTCGCCAATTTCTGACATTTATTTTACTTAGCCTAATGCAACAAATCAAAGGTATTTCACTCTAGTATTAGCTCTAGAAAGAGCGAGTTGATACTAGGTTGAGTTTTAATTATATACTTGGAACAGCGCTAGCTACCATTTTTTGTCATTACTGACGCAATATGACGCCGTTTCCCCGGGAAATTCTATCGCTTTTTGCTGAAACGCGCGTAGACACGATCATTTTGGGTGTATGTAGGGTCCCTAACATGAATATCATCGAAAACCACGTCCTTTCAATTTTGACAACAGCCGTGCGCTGCCATGCGCTGCTTCAGACGCTTGCACGCCGCAAGCCGTTTTTTTGCGCAAGAGTTGGAGAGCTCGCTGGACTTCTCGTCGACGATTTACTTTAACTTTAGGCCAATATCATCTTTTTCAATACGCTATGCAGTGCTTCTAAGACTGCCTGTTTTGCGCTGAATTTCCCTGGGAGATTTGCATGCAAGGCCTGCCCTGGTCATTGTCTTGACCGCAAATTTACTCGGACACACGAGCAAAGTTAGCGGATGTGAGCGCCGTGCGCACCGATTTTGGCAGAGTTGGCAGCCCTAGCATATTATACAGTTGCCCCTTGTTTTGGCAACGTGTTTTCTAAGCGTCCGTTATAACGGACGCTGGGCACTAATGGGTTTAACCAGAAATGACTTACCAAAGTGCTTATTGTGCGATTTCTAATGCGTTTTTGAACTTTTCCTCTGAGAAGAGAACTTGAAGAAGCGGTTATAGCAAGGGTATAATCACAAATAAACAAGGTTTGTCGATACTTTCACAATAGGGCTACATGCGTTGACAACAATGGTAAGGCTGAGTGTCCAACAATGTGCATTGTGGGGCTGATAGATGCACAACAGAACGTCCGAATAATGGACACGATGTCTATTATTGCTACGAGTACAATGGGTTAGTTTCTAGCACAATGGTAAGACCAAGTGGCAGCCAACTATGGTAATTGCTACGACCACAATTAAAGGACGGTCGAGGACGATGGAACGGTCGAGCGACGGAAAAGAATGGACTGTTGCTAAGAACAATAGAAGGGGCGTGATCGGGTCTATTGCTCCAGACCTCTTAGTCATACCACTACTTTTAAGAATATTAGATTTATTGAAAATTGCGACTCTTGCGCCGCGGCAAACGCACTAGGAAGCCAAGAATCTTTAGAAAATTCAACTGATGACCAAAAAATGGTCGTCGTAAAAATCGATGATTTTTAAAAAGTCATAAGAAAACTTCATGACTAAAAAACGTGAAAAATAAAACAATTTGGCCTTGGCTTATACTCACCTGAACTTCTACCAATAGGCTACAGTCCCGGCCAAATGTAGCCTCTGTATTCAGCGATATTCAGAAAATAATTCTTCATTAATCCATTAATACAGTTGTCATATATAGTCGATCACAAAATAATTTTGCTATCTCAGCTTACGAAGTTTATTGTACATATTAACGAATTGCCGTAAAAATGATATTTCAATTATATGCTGAGTTGCTGACTAACGAATTAGAAGCTTAGACTAGGCTACTGCGTAAGAATAAATTTGACTTAATTCTGAAACATGCATTGTGTTTGTTTACTCTGACATTATGCTATTTTTGTTTTATCTATTAGTTGCCACATGTTATTCTGTCATATTCTATTTAATAATTTTTGCTCTTTTATCATTCCGCCTACGTTTTTGGGATGAAATACAACTAAGCTAATGAGCAAATGATTGTCTAAATACTATTTTAGATCAGCTGCCTTGACAACAATCCCTCTAGCAAATACAGGTATTGTGGATCCACTGAAAACACTCTTGATCTTTACCAGTGCACTCAAGCTCTTGTCAGGTTCCATAGCGATGGCTATTCAAACTCTCAAGGATTTAACCTCAAGTATAACGTCTATACGGTGCAAGGTTAGTTATAAGATGTTACTAAAGTACTGCGTATTTATTTATTTCTGATGACCAAACTGTATCGCGCTTTAAAGTGATGACGTGTGGTGAAAACTGAGAGCACGACTGTCTGTATTCCTTGTCTTAAGATGTTTTAAAATTTCACTTGGGGCTCACACAATGGAAGCGCTTCTTATTAGATTGTACTTCGACAGGCGCCATCATCATCATCATTGCTCTCCTTCGTCCGGTCGCGCCGACGATGAGGACTTTACATGACGTCTCGTCACTGCTTTGTCCTTGATGACATCCATGGTATTCCTCATGTGATCATATCCGTACTCCTTTCCTCCGATCTTCTCTTATGTTGTCCATCCAGGTTTTCCTCTTTCGCCCACTGCTTCACTCTCCCTCCACATTACCGTGTAGGGTCGCAGCTGGTAGTCTCCTGTCATCCATCCTTGATACATGTCCAAACCACGTGAGTCTTCTTGATCTTATCCACTATTGTTTCCTCCGCTCCCAGTACCTCTCTGGTCTTCTCATTTCTGATCCTTTCTACTCCTGCCCAGTATTCCCCGCAGCCAACTCATTTCGGCCACCAGCATTCTCCTCTCACCCCCTTGCGCAAGCGCCAGCACACTGATCCATGAAGCAGTACTGGCACCACTAGGATTCCATACTGTTTTATCTTGGTTCTTGTCGACACGCCGTTTGATTTCCACAAATTGCTAAGGGGACTGAACATCGCACACATCAGACCTATTCTGCGTTTAATGTCCCTTGTTCAATGACCATCCCCTGTTATCAAGTACACACATTTTGTCACTTGTTCAAGTACATGTACTTCGCCTTCCAGTCTGGCCTCCAGTTCCTTGTGTTGTTTACCGATGGCCATAGGTTTTGTCTTCCCCGCATTGATTTTAAGTCCCATTCTTTTACTGCTGTTATGTAGTCTGTCCGTGAGTTCCTGTAGATCCAGCGTCTGATACCAGATTACTATCGTCGACAAAGCGTAGGTTGGTGAGCAAGCGGCCATTTAGGCTAATCTCGGACTCTACGTCTCTCATTGCGAGGCCCATCACTGATTCTAGGATTAGGTTAAAGAGATCGAGTGACAATCCGCACCTTTGGCCTGACTCCCACCTTGATCTTTAACATGCCGTTAACTCTCCGTTTACTCTCACAGAGTTCGCGGAATACTGTATAAAGCTTTCAACAACACCACCAGCTTCTCTGGTACTCCATAGAACTTCGGCACCTGCCATAGACCATCTTGCCATACACTATCAGACGCCTACTTGAAGTCTATGAAGTTGTTGTATAAGGTTATTTTCTTTTCAAAGTACTTCCCTGCCAGTTGCCTGATTACGAATATCTGGTCTACCGTGTCTCTTCTTTTTCTGAATCCAGCCTGCTCTCCTGCCACCACCTCTTCCACATACCACCTCAGCCGCTGCTATACTATCTTCGTGTACACTTCCCTGTCACGCTTAGCAGACTAATCACCCTGTTGTTGCTGCACTCCGCCCTGTCTTCTTTCTTATGCAATGGCACAATAGCGGCCCTCCCAAAGTCAGCTGGGCATTTCCTTTCATAGTAGATTTAATTGCAAAGCGTGTGCAGCATTTCTACAGAGTACCTATCTGCGGCTTGAAACATCTCTGCTGTGATGTTGTCTTCACCTGGAGCCTTCTTTGCTTTTAGGTTCTACAGGGCGACCTCTGCTTCTTCCATTAGTATGTCTTCCATTTGTTCTTGTTGCTAACTCCCCCATCACTGTGCTATCCACTAGATAGATTCCTCAGAATCCTTACATTGTACAGATCCTTGTTGTATTGGTCCCACTTCGCTGTGCGATCTCCACATTATTCTCCAGTAGTTCCCCTCCTTGTCTTTATTGTCGCTAATCTTGTGCTAACCGTATCACATGCATAGCTTTTTGGTACGCTACTTGGAACAGTTCCCCTGTGTTCTATTGACCGACATTGTTCTCGATTTCTTCACATTAATTTTCTCCTCTATCCATCTCTCCTTGTCTCTTTGTGTCTTCTTCGTTTTAATTTCGTACGTGATCCTGCTGTACTTTTTCTTGTGTTCTTCGCTATGCGCTTTTTCCGCCTTCATGTTTCTTTTCTGGTCACTGAGCTCCAGTACTTCTCTTGATATCCACGGTTTCGTTGCTCTTTTCTTTCTGTAGCCCAGCATCTGCTGTGCTACTTTCAGTAGGTGGCTCTTATCTCGCTTCACGTTTCCTCCACTGTGGTCATATTCCTCTCCACCTGCTGCAAGCTGGACGCTGTACTGCCTCCTGACCGCTTCATCACCCAGCTTTTCTACATCAAATCTTCGTCCCCTCATTTCTCGAGGTAACGTCATCAACTTTATATCTTACTCTTGCCATCACCATTTTGTGCTCCGATGACACACCTGGTCAGTGGCGTACCTACGGGGAGCAGGGGGCAGCCGCCCCCCAAATGAAAGGGCTGCCACCACAGCTGCCCCCCCAATCCCTGCGTTTGTTTTACTTGTTACTTTTACGAGTGATAAAGAATTAAAGAATGTTATATAATTTCTGACTTATTTTATTTTTTATACAACTTCCTGTACAACTTCTTATAGGGATAATAGGGTGGGTGATGGGAAAGTGGGACAGGCCACTATTGTGCACTGTGGGACAGACAAGCTGTAGTGAGGCTTGCATGCGTATTAGCCTATGTCCAATACTGTAATACATCCAAAATCTAAAAATACATAGTCTATGGCAATATACCGATGCCGATGCACGCTTTAATTGCCAACTGTGGCCACCCCATCATTTTAAGCTGCAACCCCACTGCCCCCCATGAAAAAATAACTGGCTACGCCACTGCATCTGGTTTGGAAAATGATCGACACATTTTCACGGCACTTTTTCACCTGTTTACCAGTATGAAGTCTATCATTTTTTCGTTCTGCCATCCGTTGATTCCCAAGTCAACTTCCTACTCTCCTTCCTATGGTAGAATGTGGTGTTCCTTATTCTAGGGTCGTTGTTCAGACATAGGTTAAGCAGTCTTTCTCCGCTTCCATTTTCCTCTCCGTATTTTTCCCATTGCTCCATTCGATGTCTTCCAGTCATTTCCTATCTTTGCGTTGAAGTCTCCCATTACGATGATAAGATCCTGGTTCAGTATCTTCTATACCATCCTCTGCAGTGCTGCACAGAACTCCTTTATTTCCTGATCCGTAGAGTTTGCCGTAAGTGCATACACCTGCACTATTGCTGCCTTGCCACTTGCCGTGAACTTATTGCTCTAAATCCGATGAGTGCCTTTACGGCCTCACTTCCAAGCACCATTGCAACTCTCTCTTGGTGTCTATCATCAAGCCTTCCCGAGTATATTATCATATACCCGTCCTTGTCCAGTTGTCCTGCGGCCTGCCCCTGTCCACCTTACCTCAGACAATCCCATGATACTCCAACTGAGATCCTCAAGCTGATGTAGGAGGATGTCCAGCTGGCCTGTCGCATACAAATGATACAATGTTCTAACGTTCCACGTTCCTATGCAAACCTCTTGTTTGCAACCGAATAGGAGTCGTTCGCAGGGATTTCTCTGGTTGACGACCTGAATGTCCACGCCACCTCCATTCCTGCCGACGCGGATACTCCCTTCTTCTGCAGGGAGGCCCCGTTGACGTCGTTGCCCACATGTCTTTGGTTTCATCATCATCATGTAAAAGTTTCTTGGATTTTGCCAGGTGGAGACCATTCTTCTCCTGTTAGGGCAAAAAGGTCGTTGGGTCCTATTGGACCTCTTCCGCCCTTAGGTGTCCTGCTAGCACCTGCGTTGGTCCGCTGTTTCAGGGTTCTTAGTGAGCCTATCCACCTCGCTGCCCTCGCGTGACGCCTTAGGTCCTTCGGCCAAAGCCTTAACCACTGATGGCATAGCCTCACCAAGCATGCCTCTACTTAGCTGTCCCCCCCACCACGTTGAGGTGTAGGTCGGACTTTGGGGAGGGTACAATAAGATAGGCCTTTGCGTAGCAAAATTTGCCTCAAAGTTGCCAGTTTACTACGAGTTTCTATTTTAATGACAATAACTGAACCATGCATGAACATCCATGGTGTTGACCTATAGGCCTATTAGTATTTTTATTATTAGCTTACGCGTATCGGACAAAGTTAAAAACTAAATTTCGAAATGATATTTCTACATGTTAGCTCTTAAGGCTTGTAGGATAAAAAAAATATGCTTGATCATGGCTCTATCTGCTGAAAGAATAGCTGCCCCTGGCAAAATACCCTGCAGGTGCTACCTTGCGAGAGTTTCAGCAATTATTTACCAATGCGCTTATATCACTGCACAATAAAATCATAAAATACCCGTAAAATAAAATAATTCATGTGAAACGTGATGATTTTGCTTTAAATGACTGATTCCTGACCTTGTGCTGGGATAGGCAATAGTTATGGATCACTGACTTTCGTAGACTGCATGCGAGGAGACCTCTCTAGCAGTAGGAAATTGATCATTTAAGGAGATCGAGAAGGGCGTAAGTCGGAGTAGGCCTACTGACGTTTTCATGGCCGTTGTGGGTCATTGGCAGTTTTTGTTAGTTCTCTGTTTGTCGCAGTTAAGTCTACTTTGCTCGTACACCTTTTCACGGTGTCTCAGTTAAGTGCGGTATCTGTTTGAGACCCGTTGCTTTCGTCGGATTGTTCTTCTTCACGAGGTCTTTTGTCTGCCGACGTGAGGAGTGAATGCCACCGTCCGTCAATTGTATCGTATTTCTGTTTCTTTGAGCCTATATCCGGGGCACCTCGCTGCGTTGTTAAACTAATATTTTTCGTAAAATATGACTGAGACAGGAATTTAATAAAAACTGAAATTTGATACTATTAGAGAAAGACCTGTTAGTAGATCACTAAATTCATGTAGCCTAAGTCTATCAATAGACTTCAAAAATAATACTTTACTGGCAGTTCCAGAGCACTTCCGGTGGTAAAAATTTATATTTTTACTCAATGCTTACACAAAACTCAAACATTGACATTGATCTAAACCTTATAACATTGGCCTAATTGTCTTGGCCTCTGAGCCGATGGCGTCATGGGGTCAATTGGCGCAAAGTCATGCCGGACCATAGTATACTAGTATAGTCTTCTACTCCTGAACACGACATTCACGTGTTTCGTAAACAGCGAGCATTAGGGTTAACAATAACTTAGCTTCTGCATTTTATTTAGTAAAATATAGGTTACTCTAATTTTTTACTGAATATATTTTATTTGACGGATTTATCGTCATAGGCTGCGGTGAAACATCCTACTATGGTCCATCTGGAGTCATAAGTTCTCCAAATAACCCCGGCTCCTACTCCGATAGTCTCGCCTGCGATTACAACATTTACACATCATCGTCAGAGGCATCGATTGCTATCATCTACCGATCGTTCAACACCGAAGAGTGCTGCGATTATGTGACGGTTAGTCTATCTGCATGCTTTCCAGAGTATGCCTACTTACGGAATTATGTTTCTTGAGCAATTATTCCATGTATCTTATCAGGACGTTCTAGTTCGCAGTTCTAAATGGAGTTGGGCACTTGTAGAAGTACTTCCGTGCAGTTAAATATAGCAAAAGGTCAACGTCCTCAGAAGGAGAGTTATTTACCATGGAGTATGGGAAGGGAAAGGAGGGGTGTACAGTTATACTATAAACCATGTCTTTGGAAAAGCTCTGTAGAATAATCGTAATTGCTTTGTGTAGTCAAGGGCATTTCTATTTCATTGTTTTGCAATTGAATTTTGTCGAATTTTATAAAAATTTTGTGCTTTTGAATCATGCTCTGCTTTTCAGGCTTCCAAGTGCTGCAGCTTCGAAACTGCGGCGCTTAGTCAACTACTTTTGCCTTGTTTGTGTCACAATTCTAAAGATCCCTTGTTCATTCAAGTCTCTAAGCTCCCGGCAACCATAATAGGCATATTATTTGCCTTAAAATCCATCTTAATTGTGACGCTGGAGGTCAAAACTCGTCACATATCGGTTTTTACTTTTTGTTCAATCATGTTCTATAAATATTTTGCTTCAAAATCCTGTTTACAGAATGGAAATGACCTTTTCTAACTGATGTTGTATTCGTTTGATGCTGTAATTTGTAAAATCATGACAAGTGAGAAAATCGAACCCAAAGTTTCAGAATATTCCTGTCATGAAAGCCCTTAGAAACCTTTGTTAATTCTTCTGCATTTTTTTCAATAATGGTTATATTCTGCATCAAATACATCAAACAGCATAAACACTGAGCTACTACTTTCTAAATTGCGAAGAAATAGCAGGCGACAGACTGCCGAATTGAAGAATACGAATGCATGAAAAGTAAGCAAATGCGTCCAATGCGCAGGGACCATATTATACTTTTTCCTAGACAGGACATACGATGTATGGGTGTAATAGCCTACTTCAGAATAAACAATTAGCCAAGCTGAACAAGAGAAGCATGACAATTAATATGTATACCTATTCATGATTTAAATCGATGGAAGCTTGTATTATTGCGGCCGACAGCAAAGTCGCCGCTTGTTTCCTTTATACGAGTATTAGCCTGTACCTCAAAGGAATGTTTACCCGTGCGCTTAACCTACAGAGAAGCTTAGATAGACCTTAGGGTGGTCCTCAAAAATATTTTTTAGATTTTCATTGATAGTATCCTCTCATTTTGATACCTTGCCTTAGTGATAATAAGTGCAAAATGTTAGCCTAGTTGAGTGATATTTTAGTGGTAGCTCAGTGCTCTTGACTTTTCACCATTCGTGAAAATGCCGAAAAATAGGCAAATAAGAGCATTAAACTATTATACTGGCAAGTTCATTTTTTAATCAAAGAAAGAAATTGACCAATGTAGACAGTCAGAGATTGAGTGGCAAATAGATCTACCGAACACTGATATAAAGTTAATAATTTAGCTTTGATATGAATTTTTTTAAATATTGCAAAGGTTGCCATTTGCTGAACATGTTCTGTGCAACAGTTTTTAGAGGGTTTTCGATTGTGGAAGTCTCAGCACTGTATGTCTAACGCAGACTTCTTAGCCTCACTGAACTGAGTTCTGTGCTCAACTTGCATTACGTATATCTCCCCTTCATTTTAAGTGATGAATGATTTGAAATCTTTATCAAGTTTTATACCCCCTCTCGGCAGTGTCGTTTACAACCCTGAGACTCTGTGCATTATTTTGCAATCTGGCAGTTATCATTTTGTTTCCATTGGTCAGTATAATTAATCGCAGTTATTGACTTACATGGCAGTTCTAGTATCTCCATTAAGTTCAAAGTGCGTGCTGGCCGTCATAAAATCTTCCAGCTGTTTATAATACTGCTGATCTGCATGCGAATGGTTTTTCAGACGCTTGTTTCATTCTGATATATGAAATGCCTTTGTCATCTTTCGCTGCACAAGTTCCATGGTTAATGATTGTCAAAACAAAGCCAGGGCTACAATCTAATCACTCATAACCTATATCACAAATCCTTAGAAAGAGCCTTGTTGGTTGCTGCAGAAATGACACCATTTGCAAATGAACGCTTTTCACTTGAAGATAGACTTAAGCTCAGTTCCTTGAGGCAAAGGAGTCTGCCCTAGACATACTGCCGAGACTCCAACAATCGAAAAACCTCTTAAACTGTTGCACAGAAGTATTTCATGGTAGTCATCTCAAGGCTGGTTGCTAAATTCTTAACCCATTAGTGCCTGATTTTTCAAAATCATCTAAAAACTAATATAAAAAATTTGTTGCAAATGATGAGTTTGGACAATAACTAAAAAAAAAAATCTGGTAAATTGTAACTTTTGATACTTTAGGAGCAAGTTTTTTAAGCGCCACATTTTTAGGGACGCTAGGCACGAATGGGTCTTTGAAGATTTACATGGTAATATGTGCAGGTTATATCACTCAAGACTGTTGATACATTCAAGTTAGGAGAACATATAATAATTCGCATTCTGAACTATTTAAAATAAAATTTATAGGCAACATTTCCAAACAATGGCATGCCTGAATGTATTTATATGCAAAATTGCTCACATTTTGAAATGAATTGCTCACACGCAGCATTTCATAGAGGGTCTAATAATGTTCATGTCTCATAACAACATCCTGTAGCAATGGCAACCAACGCTGCTACCGAAAGCATAATATAAAGCAGTTGCATGAAGCTTTTTCAAGTGCTAAAGTGCATAGTCACAGTGGCGGCGCTACGCCAGGGCCAGTGGCGTAACTAGGAACTCGGGGGCCCCTAGACAAAATGTGAATATTGAAATGTATTATCACTTACAGTGGCGTAACTAGGAACTCGAGGGCCCCTCTGGGGTCTCTACACTCGGGGGCCCCCTAGACTTTGTCTACCCAGTCTACCCTATTGTTACGCCACTGGCCAGGGCATGGCAGGGCAAATGCCCTGGTAAAAAGCCTTTGCCCTGGTCGTTGCCTTGCCAGAAATTTTGCCCTGCTAGAATGTTTTCAAGCATATTGTTCCCTACTGTTCACGTCCCTCCGATCTCTGGCACGGCAAAAATTCTGGCAGGGCAAATGTTCTGGCAGGCAATTCTGACAGGGCCAAAAGTTCTGGCAGGGGAAAATTCTGGCAGGGCAATAGTTCTGGGAGAGAAAAATTCTGGCAGGAAAAAAATTCTGGCAGGGCAAAATTGTGAGGGCAAAAGTCCTGGCAGTCCAAAATTTTGGCAGGGCAAAATTCTGGCAGGGCAAAATTCTGGCAGGGTAAAAATTCTTCTAGTAGGGCCTAATGGAAATGGTTCTGACCGGGCAAAATTCTGGCATGGCAAATGTTCTGGCAGGAGAAAATGTGGCAGGGCAAATTCAGGCAGGGAAAGTTCTGGCTGGGAAAAGTCTTTTTATTGTAGGGCAAAAGTTCTTGCAGAGAAAATTGTGGCAGACAAAATTTCAGACAGGGAAAAAATTCTGGAAGGGCAAAAGTTCTGGCAGTGAAACATTTTGTGGCTGTTTATCCACATTGCCATACAAGTTGATACAACTAACAGCATGGGTCTAATTGTCGCTACCGTATTTGTTTTTCAAATGAAGCGTGACTCAGAACTTTACTTTATTTGCTGAACATTTTACTCTCAAAATGTTATACGAAAGATAATGTGCTTCGCTAAGTCACTGAGATTAGTCAATATGATTTTCGTTTCAAATGTCAAAAGCTTTCGGACATCCGATCATCTGACTAGCCAACCCTACTAGGGTTTTGTCAATATCTTGTCTAATAATAAGAATTTATACAATTAATGCATGTTAGAGATGCCGATACGGCTTAACAAGGAGAGGAGTGACCTGACCTATACTGAATTGCCAAAACGGCTTATTTCTGCGAAGAGCTATAATTCTCCTGCATCACCAGGTTATGAATTATTCGTTAATTGGCAACGTATGATCGTGATTGGGAAGTTTAAAATTAAAATGAGTGGAACAAAAATTATGTAGCACAGCCTGTTTACATTGAATTTTACTCTGAATACAATGTAAGCTATATTGCTCAACTTCGCCTCAGAGTATCTCAGGATGTCTGAGCCTGTCCCAAGCCAGGATAAAGAAGGAGGGTTCTGCGGTGGGCTTGCAACCCAACCGGGTAAAAAAAAGCCTGCAACAGAAACAACGCAACATTTTCATTCTTCAACTCATATGTTGGGAGGAGAACTGGCCGGAGACCATCAGGGAGGACTTGAGATGCCTGGAGATGTCGTGGGACCCGGCCAGGGAGCTGGCGGCAGACAGAGAGTAATGGAGACGATGCGTTGCCCGATGTGCAGATCTGCACTGGATGGACTAAGTAAGTAAGTAAGTATATTGCTCAGTGCACAGTATATTCATGCGTAACTTAAATAAACCCATATTTTCCCTCCCTAACCACAAAATTCCCAGTCGAAGGTCAATAAACCCAGATCTTGTGGAAACACCTATAGCGGTGGCATCTATGGTGAGCACGGTAGGCCTACTGCCAAATGTTTTATTATAGGCCAATACATGTAAGCCCGTGGCCCCGTGCTACCGAGCACGCGACTTGCCCTCTGCCCTGGTTACTTGTATGACTGCCCTGGCCACAAAAAGTGTCTGGCGCCGCCACTGCATAGTCACGCACTGATTCCCAACCTGTGTGCCGCGAGAACTTTGCAAGTGTAGCGCGGGAAAAAATTCGATTATGTTATTAATTAATAATGATTTCAAACGAAACATCCAAGAACGTCATCACTGCAACATCAAGACTTAAGTCAGTTGGTCTTAATCTTTCACACTGTAGCAGGTCAAGTCAAGGGAAATCTTGATTGTTCTCCCACGGGTAATGAATCTCAGTTAAAAACGAAAATTGCACCTGAAATGCAAAACACATTGATAAACCTACAATCACCAGTGCAACATTGCTACCCTTTGCTTGCAATAGACTATTTTGACTGGGTTATCAATCTGTTCGTAATCGCGAAGCAACAAATCTTACAACTGCGTATGAAGAACAACTCATTGATTTAAGAAAATTAATGAATTTTTTTTATCAGAAATGAGTTTGTATGTTTTGGCTTTACATTCAGAATTTGTATCCTTCGATCAGTTCAAGATCAATCAAAATTCTTCTGCCATTTGCACCTTCGAGGTTTTGTGAAATTAGATTTTCAGCCTGAACTGAAATCAAGTGTAAAAAGAGGGAGAGACTTCTTAGAAACGACGATAAAATACGAGTATGCTATGATTGTCGTCTCTGGAGCCTCATTTCAATTTTATCTGCTGACTGACTAGATTCCCTAGAGCAGGGGCTCTCAAACTTTATTTCTTATTTTACCACCAATTAAAAAATCGAATGGGCCTAATGGCGTACCCCCAGCAAAGTCAGATCAGGAACAAAATTCCACTGGGAGGTTCCCGTGCAGTGACAACTAAAAGTCCATTTAATCATTGGTGACATCGTTTATTAGAGTCGCATATAGTGAGCAAAGCTCAGTTTAAATCACATGATCTTATCAACAAATTTAGATGGGAAAATTGGTCTATAACCCCCTGTAGGCCTAATAAAGAGCCAACCTATAGTGCTGTGGGCTTGTTTAGACTAGCAAAGTTTTAAAATCTAGTTTAATAATTGTCAAGTTCAAACGCAAATTTACCTCGTTTGTTTTTGATAGCAAGAATAGTTTTAAAACATGCTTCACACAGATATGGCACACTGAAAAGAATCACAAAAGTTAGAGCTCGACCAGAAATTAATCTTTAGGCCGATTCAGCTCTCCACTATTTGAGCGCTATTTGGGTTGAGAATTTTTGGCTTTGGTATTTTCAACCATTTATAGGAATACATTATTTGTTTCTAAATTCTAGTAATTGGTCTTAGCATAAAAATGTTGCATGCGCTGTATAGTATGTGAGTCTAAATATTATGTCGTGAAAGAAATAAATGACGATTCTGTTAAGTCGCGCCATTAAAAAATCATTGCTAATCCAAAAAGATGGACAAAGAAGTCCATAAACTCAAAGAAAATTTATATTTTGACTTGTACCGTCTCATTAGTGGTATATTCTGCTCATATGCTGTACAGTAGTCTCACAGTGGTAAAGAGGTAGTCATAGTAGCTTACACAACATAGTTGTTGCAATGAACTACCCACACCCAGTTGGGGACCCATGACCCCCAACTTCATTGTAGGTCTGACTGAGCAAAGTAGCCATGTATTGTGCTCAATGAACATCCTGTGTAGCCAACAAGGTTTAGTCAGTCTGAAAGTGGTAAAGAAGTGGTGAAAGGACCACTTGTTGTTAGAAGGAATCAACTGAATTGACAACCAATATGCCACCTGATTAATCCAGGCTTGGGATCCATGTACCAACTCATCCATATGGACGCAAATCAGAACAAAAGCCGAGGGGTGTATTCAACATTGTGCGATACCATTGACTAGTCATTAGGCCTACCTGAAATTGTAGTAGGCCTAACTGGAAAATGTTACAGGAATGTTATATTCAGCACAATGCACAGTGGCATTTCTTGAGTTTGGCTGACACCTTACAAAAGAAAGACAAATTACAAAGCGATTGATTTTTCCTTATTTATTTTAACTAAACTATAATAAATAAAATTATTAAATTTTAATTTTCTAGCAACTGCATACAACAGAATGAGTGTATTTTGACTATTATGTTGCGCCACATTGCATAGTCGTAGTAGTTTCTGGAGATCTATCCATGTGAAATATTCATGTAGGCTATACATGACATTGTATAGGCTACATAGGCCTGATGTAGCCTTGAGACGATAAAAACATAAAATTTTGTACACATTTTGCGTCAGAATCACTTTATCAGTATGTTGGCATGACGGCTATTAGGCCTACCGGTACATTAAATTGCATCTTCAATGCAGGTTTAATTTTATGTGAAATTTTGAAATAGTGTCCCATTTTGGGGGACGCTAGGCACTAATGGTTTAAGAGTTCTTGGAAAGTGTGAGTTGATGAGTGCTTTCAGAAAATCTGAGTATTTAGAATCTTAAACTGCTGTTTTGAAGTGACTTACAACAGTATCCATGCATGGCGAGCTCTCAGCGACCCGCTGTAAAAATTATGATGTCTGGACCACTTGATGATGGTGCAGATGATTGTTTGAAAACATGACCATACCATGATGCTGACAAGTAAAATGCAGTAGGTCCTTTCCAGTATTGTCTCAAATAAACGACTAAAATGGTTCCATCATGTAATTTTTAAATTTTATTTTTCCATGGCTTTGAGAACCACCCTAATAGGTCTGCTAATACGAATCAATTGCGTCCCATAAGAATCTGGAGATGGTTCGATAAATTATGCGAACCTCCTAGATTCTTTTAAAGAATTTTAATTAGGGCTATCTGCCCACTTGGACAATTATTGTTCATAGGGCCCATTCAGGCTTGGGCCTGTCTCATGCGGTGCGCTTTCCGTAGGGATGAATTTTATTTGTGTGAAGCTAGCTAAGTCAGTAGGTCTACTAATCAGGCTTGTTGCAGATCTAATTATGATTTATATATTGCAAGTTAAGCCTGTTTGCCCAACTTGACAACGTCGTTTGTATTTATCCTCTTACGGTATAGGCCTAGCTATCGGCGGTATCAAGTTCCCTATCGATCAATAGAAGCTTATTCGCCAAACAAAGCCTGCAGCTTGCCCTTGTCACTATTTGACCAGCTAAACAACGAAATTTCACTTAACACTAAGTAAAGTAATTTTGTATACGAATCCTATCCGAAACTAACGTAGGCTAACTAAATACTTCCGTGATTCGCTAGATCGCAAGGGCAAGGTCGAAGGTCAGTCTGATTGGCCAATAAGACTCTGAAAACGGAGTTTGTGCGTGGTTTGAGTAACTATTATGGTGGCTAAGTCGGCATAATATGACGCTTCTAATATTTGGCCACAGCGTGTGTCTTGTAAACAAGTTTAACAGTTTTCCAGTAACAATCCAGTAGCACATTGGAGGTATAATTTATTAAGCCGTACACACGGCTACAGGATATAGTCTGGTTCGCGTATGAAAACTCGGCATTTCACGACGAATTTTTACTTTGAAAAAATGCTCGTTGACATTAAGCAATTGTTTCAAAGCAAATCTTGACACCACATGCATTAAAAGTAATTTTCCCCAGCTAAATATTTGAATTAAAAAGTTCTAGGCCTATTTGTAGATATTGAAGGTGGAAATATTTCCGGATAAATATGCACCGTAAAACAATATTCCGCATTTTGGCTTCCAGCGCGGTATTTAGTTAGCCACAAACGACGGGTTTTGAGCCCCGGCGCCACCGGTATAAACGCTCTTATATAACTTTTTAATACATTGCAAAAATACATTTAATAGCAACAAGGTGAAATCATTTTTTCTTATTATTAAATGTATGTTTGAAATGTATTAACAAGAGCGTTTATCTTATAATAGGTCCGTGCTCGGTCCATTACACTAGATCTACCACTGTCAAATCTGACGATTCCAAAGTTTGCCCGTCTTTTAAAAGTTAAGCAAAGCGGATGCATGGTAACTTACAGCTGAGAATAATTGTTTAAAATAATATCAATTTCATTTTCTCTTTTCATCAATAGGTAAGCTGTGCAACAAACTCGAGCTACCAATCAGTTATCTCGTCTGGATCTTCACTGCCTCAGCCAGTTTCAGTTCCATGGTGCAGTCAAGGACAAGTCAACTTTGCCACTGATAGTTCAGTTATCTCAACCGGTTTCAGTCTGGATTATCATATCAGTCTTGGAGGTGAGAACAATTTAAATCTTGTAGGACATAAGAAATTCCGATATGTTTACTGCATGGAATTGTAATCGTGGACTTTGAGTGTGTCCGTAATTTAAGCCCTCTAAGGCGACTCGGACACAGAGAAATGTAATTATATAGCAATTCAAATATTATTATAGACTACTTTAGAGCAGCGAATCAACGTAGACCACGTGAGTGCAATAAAACACTTAGTTGTCTAACTACTTAGCCTATATACACTGCTATACAGGGCTGTAATCAATGGTAGGCCTATACACGGGTATAAAGCGCGTACTCACCTCACACATATATTTGTTACTGGCTCGCTTAGCTGCATCGGTAAGAGCGCTGGCCGCGCGTCTCTACGTAACTCTGAAAGAGAGCGTGCGGGCCGCGTTTCGCTTCCCGAAGGTGGCTATTTCAGATATTCAAAATCTCGGGCTAGCACGGTTCGTCCACGGAGACCTAAATGGCGTGGCGGTGTCACGTGATATTCTATCTCCTCTGAAAGCTATCCGGGGGATGAATTAATCTATCCTCCCGGATGGAATTAACCGGTCTAGACTATCCGGGGGATAAACCAATCTATACACTTTTTCGAGAAATGCGTATAATTGAAAAATTTATGCTCTAATCAAAATTTAAGGTGACTCTAATTGTTTTAAGTGTCCTAAGCAATGTTCAGAGAAAGGCAACTCGAATTTATTTAGTGACCCTGAGTGCTCTTATGTGTTTTAAAGTTCTAAGTGCTCTAAAACCAAAGCAAAAAATTATCTAGTAGGAATAAACATACATGTTAACGTCATTGTGCAAAACAAAGCAGATGAAAATTAATTTGCAAAAATATATACACGCGGAAGTGCCTTTTTCGACTTTCTTCATTAATTTTTGGGGGGATACGATTAATACGGGGGAATACTCTATTTCGTGACAGCGGCACTAATCATCTTTGAAATGGCAGTGTCGTTAAACATGTAGGCTAACAACAACACATATTTGCTTGTAGTAAGCTTATACGGGGAAATGACCTGCAGACAGGACTGGTCAAGGCAACTGCAGCGTGTACACACATCTAATTTTGCCAGTTCAGCCCTGCTCATAGTATACCATAGAGAAACAGAATAGTTTCCAAAACGCTTGCAGAGAGCAGGCACGTAAAGTCCATAATATCAAACATTTGTGGCTGCAAACACCATGCAATCAATTCCCACGAAATGGAAAGGACATATGAATGCTTTCAAGACCGCCTTGAGAAATCGCTTCAGAGGGAAAACCAGGAAACCTTCCGCAGGTGGCAATTGCGAGAATGATTCTGCGACGAAGAATGAACGACGAAGGCGACAGAGCGTCCTGATATAAGATTGAGCACATCTAGTGAGACCAGATGTGTCTGATCGCCTTAATGGTTGACCAGAGTTCCTCATATTTTATTGGGACGAAACTAAATATTAAATAGGCCTGACGCATTTTCAAGAATCATAATCGTGATCTCCAAACCGTAAGGCGCTACTCGAAAGCCTAGTGCGGGACACAAGCTTATTTTCGAGCGCTGCGTCGAGTAAAAAGGATTATCCGTAAGAGTAGTCCAAAGGTGGTCCGGGTCGAATACAAACAGGCAAATTAGGCTTATGGAAATCGTACTTTTTTTGCTCAATTTTACAACATTGAACTCGCTGAAAACTTAGGCCGTTAGTCTAAATATTTGTAATTGGCTAGTACAGCCCTGACCTGTGTTGCTAGGTAACACAGGTCGGTATCATTTTAACACGCTGAGCATTATTTCTTGATTTATCAATTTGTGTAGTATAAGCTTAGGCTTCGCGGGCCACAAGCATCGACTGCACCGGAGTCACGATATAAAGTCTCCCCAGATATAAAGTCTCCCCAAATAGCCTATAGGACCTAGTCTCCCTGGCTGAAACTCTGTATTGGAAGAAACATGGGTGGAAACTTAGGGGAGACAGTGACGGTCCTTCAAATGTTTGCGGTGGGGGACCGTCCATGCTCACTTCCCCCAATGTTTAAGAAATATTTCTAAATAGCGTCGTAAATGTTTTAAAGTGCTTTTACATTGAGGTCATTTTTTAATATTTTTCTGGTTAGAACTAATTTGGTAGGGGGAAATGGTATGTTTTCAGGAGATCTCGATCCAAATGACTAAAAAATGTGAAAATGGAAAATGTTGTCAGCGACTTAGCCGTCTGCCAGAAATTTCGCGCCTCGGCGATCGACTTCCGGCCATTTTTGCGTTTCAGATGCTTGATATAAACAACGAGATTGAAAAAAATTAGACAAACGATATATTGGTAGAAATGATGCAGTATTGCAGGAATGAAACGATAAAAACTATTACGAGATTTAATAGAACAACCAAGCAGTTAGGCCTATTCCACATGATTATAGTTTTGATGACTGTATTTAGTGCATTTATGTAGCGAATGATTGCAACCTCACCCCAGTAGACCTTAAAATCTTAACCCAATCTATCGGTTTAATTAAGATTATTATTACCACTGTCTTTAGGTTGTGATGAAACCGTGTATACCGGCTCGCTCGGATATGTTTCATCTCCGAAATATCCGGATAACTACGGTGTCAACCAGAACTGTTCCAACATCATCTGGGCCAATAAACCCGCCTCTTTTGATGTATCCTTTCTACACATGGACTTGGAGGAATGCTGCGATTTTGTTCAGGCAAGTTTGTGCCCATTTCTCGAAGAGCAAGTCTTCCTTGAGTCTATAGACCGCCCTGTAGGGTTACTATTTAGTCAGCTTCATCATTGAACTGCAGTAGTTACCACCAGGCAGCGAGACCTTTATAAATGATGATTAGTCTATTTTGGGCTTTAGAATAAGGGATTCTCGATTGTGGGCCGCTCTGTTCGGTGTAGCCTCCTCTGTGACCTGCCTTCCCTAACTGTTTTTAGACACTTGCCTGACTCTTTTTTATAAACTATACTCAAGACTTTCCTGAGTTTCCTCTTTAGCCGTACCTGGGTCGGGAGCACCTCTGAATAATTATTTTGATGGGCGCTATATAAATTCCATAGGGAGATCGATTGACAGATAGACAGATGGAAAGATAGAAGGAAGGCAGGTAGACACACGGATAGTTAGATTAGGCCTATAACCGAAGAATGCTCGAAGTTTTCTTTACGATATTAATTTCATTTCCCACCGCCATATAAATTATTCGTCAACCTGCCAACCTGTTCTATAAGCTTGGGTTTTTAAACTTACGTGTAGCAATAAATTCAGTTTCACATTCATATTCGAAGTTTGTATCTTGTTGTGATTTAGCTCAGTTGCATAGACAACCCGGAATATGGAAACCATCGATTCTCTGGAGACTCCATTCCACCGACACAGTACATTCCCCAATGCACCAAAGTTCTCGTCTGGTTCTTCACTGATGAATCCAATGAGTACTCGGGCTTCAACTTAGAATACTCCATTAATTCCGAATCGGGTGAGCGAAACATATAATCTTATTCTGATCGACGCGTTGCAGAATACTGGTCGAAATCTCACCATAGTAGATTACTTTGAAAATTGCAAAGTGTGCAGGCTAAATATCCGCACAATATTTTCATCGGAACTGGAACTTTGTGGATAACACTGGAAGATTGTAGAAGATTCGATAATTACATACAGGCCCGTTGTGCGTCTCTCTATCCGTCTGCCTGCCCCTCTGCAAATAGTGTAGCAATGCTGATTTTCAATCTGTTCTTTAAAGCAGTTTAGAAATGTGGTGCATTAGTAGTAAATTAGCAATAAATCATTTTAGTCTACAACTTGCTGAAATCGTAATCTACTACGGAAGGCCCTGCTGATATTGAATAGCTGACGCCGCCGCTGAAAGCGTTGTCTCATTGTTGAGCAGTATTTCAAGACAATGAGAGACGACTTTGCCTATTATATGTGCGTAAAGCTAAAATGCAGCCCGTGATTCAAGTATTTTTGTGTACCTTCCTTGTAGCTTTGCCCCGAGATGTTTTAAGGTGGTTTGAACCAACTTAAGCTACTCCAAAAATATTACCATGTAATTACATCAATTCCGTTGAGTTTTCTTTCGGGTATGAGGAGGGGCGAGCAATGCTTGTTTAAATTACCAAATGTCCAGTGTTTATTCTAGATGTCTCTGTGGAGTTCCCAGGATTGAGTTTCCCTATCTCCGGAAAAAATCGCGAGAGGTTGTTTACATGTATATTCGTAGCACCCCATGGGGGGAGGCATGGCAATGGCCTTGGTAAAAAAGCCTCTGCTCTGGTCGTTGCCTGTCAGGTTTATCTACCTGCTCAGAATTTGTTTGGGGCATATTTTTGTTATGTTTTTTGGAAATTTTTAGAGAAAAAAGATCACCTCAGATTTTAAAGTTTGTAATTGAAAGACTATGGAAAAGGTCGTCAGAAAAAATGTCCGGTCTAGGGGTGTCGTTGTTGTATGGCTGAGCGCTCAGCGGTTGCCATCCGGCCCATGGCGCCGTTTTTCCCGCCCCCGCCCAGAAAACCTGATTTACCCAAAGCAGACGAGAGACTTCATCCCCAAAATGTATGCGACTAGATTAAACACTGCCAACTGTCTCACAACCGCCATGGCTTCGCCTCTGGACCCTACACTGTAAGGTTTTATGTCAGTTAATTTTGTTACAGCTATAGTCATTTGATTCGGTTTCGCGAGTCGAAAAATTGCGTCAACCATGCTTTTACGTTAGGCACGATTGTGGTTTTTCTAGATTTGCAATGGCGTCTGTTATTCTGCGTAAAGCACACTATAGAAATTGGTACCTGTACTGGCCCTCCGTCGCCAGTGTTTAATCTAGACGTCTATGGGGGTTCACCTCAGGAATGAATTTCCCCTAGGAAAAATCGCGAGATGCTGTATAGAATAAACCAATCACATTATATATATATATATATATATATATATATATATATATATAATATATATATATTAGGGTGACAGTTAAAAAAAATTTGAATTTCACATGTCTCACCCTTTTAAATGGTTATGTACCATTATATAAGTAAGCATGATTTTTTAAAAATTAATTCATTAATGTTTATTGCTGGCCCAACGCATCAGAAGTTTGACCTAATGGTCTGTGTTAAACACAGTGCAAATACACATCTATCGGTATTTGATCCCAGTACTGTTTATCAAGTCCATTTAAAGACAAGGCTTGGAATTCTAAAAGGGCTCTAGAAATCACTGCTAGAAGCAAATCATGTAACAATTTGCTAACGGGTGTTTCTAGACTAATTTGACCCTGCTGAAAACGAAAATCGCTGTTAGCAAGCTGGATTTTTGGCCGTTCAATGGGAAAACAAGATGGCGGACAAAATGGCGGTCAGTTGCTTCAAATGGCTATAAGTAAAGTATTGTATGTGACAGAAACACGATTTTAGACTCTAAATTAAGATTATAGGGTGCAAGGAATACAATGGAACCAAATGCACATATGTAGCACTGCAAGAAAATCAAAATGGCGGACAAAATGGCGGCTAGAATCTTAAAATGGCTGTAAGCAAAGTTATGTATGCAGTGGAATCATGATTTCAGGGTCTAAATCAACATTTTCGGGGTCAAGGAATGCAATGGAAGCAAGGTAACATATGTGGCATTGCACGGAAACCAAGATGGCGGATAAAATGGCGGACAAAATCTTAAAATGGCTATAAGTGAAGTTATGTGTGCAATGGAATCATGATTTCAGGATCTAAATCAACATTTTCTGGGTCAAGGAATGCAATGGAAGCAAGGTAACATATGTGGCATTGCACGGAAAACAAGATGGCGGACAAAATGGCGGACAAAATCTTACAATGGTCATAGGTGAAGACATATATGCAACTAAATCATGATTTCAGGGTTTAAATCAACAGTTTCGAGGCAAAGGCATGTGATGAAACCAATGTGACATAAATAGCACTGCCTGGAAACCAAAATGGCGAACAAGATGGCGGCAAGAATTTCAAAATGGATGTTAGTGAATTCATGCATGCAATGGGAACTTGATTCAAATTTTTGCCAGGTCTTTGCAAGATGGTATCTGAAACCTGCGCAGTTATGATCATTCAAATTATCGCAATGCCTTCAGCAAGTCTTAAACCAAGGAGTGTTCTTCAAAAGAACACTGAAAAAATTATAAAGGAAGATTGGTATATCATGCAGTGCCTTATTATATCGTATACCAAGCTGACTGTCCATGGATCTGGAAACACGATTGTGCCATAGACTTTTCTCAAAACCAATGGGATTGGATTCTCTCTGCAAAAGTAACTTGTCCAGTCCGCATTTCTATAGCAGAGTCATAGCATTTGTTTATTTAGAACATTTTACGTAGTGCCTCTTCAAGGTGGGCTGTCCGGAATCGCTCCCGACTTAACTACAACTAAATAGGACAGTTTTTAGATTCTTCGGGAACAGAGTGGAGTGACCCATGGGCATGCAATAAGCGCTGTGAAAAGGGGTTGGCCATTCCCATTCCAGATTTTAGTACCAGCTACAGAGAATGAAAGGTGATGTCGAATAGCAGACCGCGAGTGAACCAGCTCAGCTTGGTCCGCCAACCGAAGAGTAGATCGACGCTGGACATCCGAGGTTGAAAAACAAGAGTTCTTTCAGACATAATGGGGCTAGTCCATCAAGGCACTACCTAAGCAACACACAGACCCTGCAGGCAATCCGCTGCGGGAAAGGGGGTCAATGCAAGACATCCCGCATATTGTATGAGACATGACCAAATATTGTGATATGCCCATAGGTCGCGACGCAGTTCATCCAACCTGTTGCAGACAAATTATTGATGGACCAGCAATGGTTCAAGCAATAGGGAACCTCCAAACGCGAAGACATTTGGTGACCTGACATATACAGTACCTGTGTACAGGTAGCCTACTTTCGATTGGCTACAAGAGGGTTAATAATTATTGCCTTCGAAAGATATAGTGGACATTGCTTTTAAAAAGTGAAATCGTACAGAAAATTACCACCACAACTCTGTCACTGTGTGGAGTCCTGAAATAATTCGTTGCCAGAAAATTGGGTGAATGTTCTTGGTATGCTTGAAAGAAAGACTGATCTAGCTTTGAACATTTCTGTCTATTCAGCTCTCAACAACCACATTTGGAGATATGGACTAGAGCGGTTGCTGGTGGTTACGTGAAAAAAGATAAGGTGTTGTCCACTGCCGGGTCATATGTGTTTGCTTTATATTTAACGGCGTTTTGGTGATGTCAGGAACATCAGCGGAACGGAAGCTCATCCAAATCACGTAACTATGAAGATGAAGAATAGAGTGTCCTTCATGCTACAACTGGATGTGATTTGACATATTTAGCAGGAATCAGCTGAAACAATGCATGAATAAACTATTTGAAAGTTCCCACTTACTTTCTACATTTGGAACATTCCATTATGAGCTCATTACCAAGAGCTTTGTAAGTTTGGAAAGGCCCATTTTTCTAGATATTGATGTTCAGACATCATCCTCATCTTCATCGGATGGAGTGTGGTGGAAGAAAGTGATCTTTACCAGTGTGTGCCAAAGCCACATTATAGAGTTTGTCTACAGCAAATCATGTGAAGTTGACAAATGTAGCATCAGACCCTGCTGCTATCGAAGTGTAGCATCAGGCTCTGCTGCTATTGAAGTGCGATCTTGTCATGTGCACTAAGGTGCAATTGCATTGACAGCAGCAAGGCCTGAATTGACTCTACGGTACCCTATATCCGTCAAGTCATGAAAAGTTGAAACTATTGATAGATCAAGTTATGAAACATTGAAGCATGCATCCTGTATATACATAAAGCCAGCAATAGTTAAACTGCAGTGCAGTCATAGGCTACTAAAAAATTTCACTGCAATACATGGTGCTAAAAAATTTCACTATAGGTATGACAATTTCACTGCATAACACTGCATGTGATTTTGTTGGAAGCATATGACCTGGAAATTACTAGTCCAGACTGAAATCAAGTCTCAATCGCATATGTTCAAGACATCACTCATAGCCAGTTGAAGTTTTTGTCCACCATTTTGGTTTTTGGTTTTCTGGCAGTGTCACATAATATATTCCGTGCTTTTAATTTCATTTACATTCTGAATTGATTTATTCATTAGATACAGAAATTCACTAACAGCCAATTCGATAATCTGGCCGCCATTTTGGCCGACATTTTGGTGTCCAGGCAGTGCTATATATGTGACATTGGTTTCATCACATGCCGTGACCTTGAAAATGTTGATTTAGACCCTGAAATCATGATTCCATTGCATATATGTCTTCACTTACAGCCATTTTAAGATTTTGTCCGCCATTTTGTCCGCCATCTTGGTTTCCGTGCAATGCCACATATGTTACCTTGCTTCCATTGCATTCCTTGACCCCAAAAATGTTGATTTAGACCCTGAAATCATGATTTTACTGCATACAGAACTTCACTTACAGCCATTTTAAGATTCTGGCCGCCATTTTGTCCGCCATTTTGATTTTCTTGCAGTGCTACATATGTGTATTTGGTTCCATTGTGTTCCTTGCACCCCATAATCTTAATTTAGTGTCTAAAATCGTGTTTCTGTCACATACAATACTTTACTTATAGCCATTTGAAGCAACTGACCGCCATTTTGTCCGCCATCTTGTTTTCCCATTGAACGGCCAAAAATCCAGCTTGCTAACAGCGATTTTCGTTTTCAGCAGGGTCAAATTAGTCTAGAAACACCGGTTAGCAAATTGTTACATGATTTGCTTCTAGCAGTGCCATTTTGAGATTCCAAGCCTGGTCTATTATGGCTGCTTATTTTTTTAGTCTGGCTATTACCTCCTGTGTTTCATAAGCCCTTGGAGTATAGGCATTGCTTGGTTCTTCTTGGTTTGTAAGTACTTCATGGAAAGAATGGATCAGTGTGATACCAGTTCAGCTACATCATTCGCGACATTTAGGCTCACAGCTCAGTGACGAGCCAAGAGAACGATTTCCTTTTTCTCCATTTCTGCTTGGATGTAGATCATGTAGTTGTAGGAAGTTTACAAGAATATCTAGAGCAGACTAGTGGACTGAAGAGTTTCTTAGTGTGTTTAGTTTTAAAAAAATCAGCTATTGTATAGTGGTAGGCTACTTGCTGCACATAAACTGATATGTCGAAGAGGTTCATCATATCCCGGACGTTTTACTATTGCAATCTCGCTGTCATCTGAAACAGCCGAATCAATCAACACCAGGCGAACCAACATTTCACTCATATACCTCAAATGGGTCGAAAAGATGTGTATTTCTGCCGTAGCAGCGGTCTCAATTACTGCCTTGTGAGCAATGGGCTGCTTCAGCAGTTACAAGTCATTCCAAGGAGCTGACGTTGGCCATTGGCTTTGTGTGCCAATGCCTTGAGATCTACCTGAAGAACAAATACATTGTGCTCACGGAGGCTGCAGATCAAATGCAGTCAGATGAAAGAAAGATGGAAGAGGTAGATTGCAATGTATCGACTTCTCTATCCAAATCTCTCAGTGTTTTCGTAGGTCTGCGAGAGTTTGTCATCAGAGTATTGAAGACTATCCCCACTATCACCAAGCTGAGGAGATCTACCGTTTCTGAGACTCGTGTTTCAGAAGAACACATGCTCTTGATTGAAGACCAGCATTGCTGTAGAATGTAGATGATAGAAGTTGTGTGAAAAATATATAAAATATAGATCGTATGCGGCCAGCTAAATTCCACTTTTCAAGCAAGTTAAACGGCTGAAGCTTGTGCTTCACCTGTCCCATTAGGCAGTAAAGGAACCTTTAAGATTTCGTTGTTCTTTCATCTAATGACAGAACAGTAGGCCAGCGTTCCTATGTGACGTAAAAGGCTTCAACAACCTGTCATCCCAATGAACTTTATGCGGAACTTCAAACCCTAACGATGCATCATGCACAGATTTCTTTGACAAAAGTCTCATGATGATGGAGCTGAGAATGTCTATGGAATTCTGATTGATAGCAATTTCAGCAGTATCACGGCCCATTGATTGTCCTTTGGCTGCTAGAATGTGTGCCGCATGTATGCCACTAATTTTAGTCCTGTTGAATGCTGCAGTGACACATGCACTCAAAATGGTATTGGATCTTCTTAACTTCTTTTCAGCAGGCGCACAAGTCGATTTAACATGACTAATTGCCTGCAAGACTTTCTTGTATAATTTTCAAATCGACTTATTTGTTTTTATTTAAATAATAACTATACCCTAAGCATGTCATGAGTGATTACAGAGAACATTGGGCACAGTGGTCATAGGCAGAGTTTGGTTTCCGTTCTTAGAGGGGCTAAAGCTTTCTTAGGGGGGCGAAGCCCGGGAAAAGAAACCATTTGCACGGTAAAAAAATGAATTTGGGTCTTCTGGGGGGGAAGCCCCCTAGCTCCTGATAAACTCCGCCCATGGCGTTGGTGTAGTGGGTATGTTCGTCGCCTTGCAGCCACCTGTGGATGTCGTCCAATCGTCTTTCTTTGAACTCTTCCAAAACCCAGTTGATTTGGTTTGGCACTTCCAAGCAGCTTCAAAAACTTGACTACTTGGTACTCTCTCAAACTTTTCCTCACTTCAACTTTTCGTCTAGTGTTCGAGACCTAGGTGTCACCCTAGATAGTTCTCTAAATTTTACGGAACACATAGCCAAGCTTACTCGCTCTTCCTACTTCCAATTAAGGCGGCTGAGGGCTATTCGCAAATCTGTTTCATCTTCGATCTTTACCTCCATTGTCCTCGCCTTCGTCTGTTCTCGGATTGACTATTGTAATTCTGTCCTTGCTGGCCTCCCTAAGGTCCGGTTAGCTCCCCTACAGTCCGTACTCAATTCTGCTGCGAGGCTCATTGCCCGTCTTCCTCGATTCTCACACATATCTACATTCATGGCTGAACAACTTCACTGGCTTCCACTCTCAGCTCGCATACAATTCAAAGTTCTAAGTCTGGTTCTCAAGTCTCAACGAGGCCTTGCTCCGACGTATCTTTGTGATCTCATACTTCGCCCCATTGCGTCCTCTTAGGTCCTCAGATCGGCTTGACCTCTTTGTTCCTCGCGTCAGGACCGCCATGGCTCAATCCAGATCATTTGCCTGCATAGGTCCCTCCCTATGGAATGGTCTTCTCCCATCCGTTCGCTCTGCCATCCTCTCTGGTAGTCTTTCGTCATCTTTCTCTTGTCTAAAGACCTGCCTTTTCTCTCGGAGCGCTTCTGAAAGGCTCTTGCTGCAAGAGGCGCTTTACAAATGGTCAGATACGATACGATACCTCAAGTCGCCCCGTAAGGACCTTAGACAAGTCCTTCACTCGCAATTGCTCAGCGCTTCGGCGTGAAACTCCTATACAGTGTCCGCTCTGCAGTCGGGAGCGCCTCTGAATAGAGAGCTTGAAGGGGCGCTATAATATGTGCACATACGAACAAACAAACAAACATTGAAATAAACATTAGAGATGTAATTGGTGGAGCAAAAAAATATTTAGCACATTACATATTCAACATTGTTTGTAGGCCAATCTATTGAAAGTTCAAGGTCATTGGGCCACCTCTAAACATTTTGAAATTTCCCTAAAAATTTTCACCTGTAGTACTGATATCATAGAGAACACTTTTGAAGTCTGAGACTTTAAAAATTTAAAAAAAGTTTTTTTGCATGTTGGAAATTGTCACCCTAATATATATATATATATATATATATATATATATATATATTTATATATATATATATATATAGTATCACTTCAAGATTCAGCTCAGACGCGCTTCCAACCCAGGCCTGGTCGAACATAAAATTCTTGAGAAGACGATGGAAAGAGCAGTAGGGTAAATGGGGTAATTTCGGCACCTTAAGCAGTTTTTTGAATATATGTGATGTCATTGCATTTATAATACCCACTGAGGTTCTAATAGTTTGCCACAACTCTCTGCCATGAAATGGCGCCTTCAAACTGTGAATCGACTCTCGCAAATTCGTGTTATAACATGTTAAGTGAAGGCGTTCAGATGTCGAAATTACCCATAGGGGAGAGTAATTTCGGCAAGGCCTGTGGGTAATTTCGGCACGGGTGACGAAATAAGCCAAACAGAAGATTACCATGCTAAATGAAGCAGATGGGTCGAAATTGTGACTAGCCTTCATACGTGTTTATTTGCATTAATTTATGCTTGTATGTGTACTTGTTTATAACGCCCCTTCAAGTTCTAGGTCTATATACTAAGAGGCGCTACCGACTGCAGCGCGGACACTGCATCGGAGTTTCACGCCGAAGCGCTGAGCAAATTGTGTATGAAGGGCTTGCCCAAGGTCCTTACGCGGCGTCTTGAGGTGGATTCGAACCTGCAACCCTCCGGCTACAAGGTAACGAACATGCCCACTACGCCACCGCGCCCCACATGATTGGTATAACACGAATTTGCGAGAGACGATTCACAATTGAAGGCGCCATTTCAAGGCACAGGGTTGTAGCAAACTATTTGAACCTCAATGGATCATAATTATACTCTTTTACATGTAATAATTATCACATATAAATTATATTCAAATACCGTACTGTAGTCTGTAGCCCACACTCAGACGCTCTCATACGCGCTGCCTTTATTCCAAACAATTTTGTACCAGCTGCTATGGTCCATATGGCCCGATGAGTCCTCTGTCAATGACCTGTCGGTCCTCTGTAAATGAACTCTGGCCTGACTCTCACTCTGGGAAATATAATCATTGGTGGCACGTAGAAGCCACTGGCTGAGACGCAGCAAATGGTGGTTACTGTCTTTCCATACTCTGTGCCTGCTAAGTCACCGACGTTGTGTTTTCCACGTTGACTATCCTAACCACTTTCCGTGGCTTGTGACAGAATTTAATTGTGACACTGGCTTCATCTACGTTCAAGATATTCTCCGCCGGTCACTAAATAAAGTCTCCTCCCCGATACAAAGTCGCCCCCCCAAACAGACTCTCTCCTGTCTGAAACTCTGTATTGTAAGACATTTTCTGAAGTAAAAGTATTATAATTATGTTTTCTTGTTATATAATCTGGTAACGTAAACTTGCCAAGTCCTGGGCACGACGTTAAACTGCATCCATCCTCCGCCACAGGGAACCAACAACGTCCCTGTGCCGGTCCTAAGCCCGGACAAAAGGAGGAAGGTTTGTCAGATGGGTGGCGATACGCTGGCAGTAAAAGACCAAGACGATTGAAATCCGCAAAAACCACGGCACAAGTGACATAGCGACCCAGATGCTTCAAGGTGTCATGATGCGGAGCTGTCATGCACAGGCCGGTCAGGACAGACCAGTGGAGAGAGTCGGGGGAGAGCATGGGACACATACGGGCACTGACCCAGGTTGTCCTTCATGCCTCTCTCCCAATATTCTCTTCAATCAGACAAGGTGGTATAGCTGCTCCAAGATGGTAATGGTATAGACCTGCTGACCGGACCTGAAGCTGGGCAACATGACGCGAGACAGACTCAGACAGAGAGTGGCGTCGGACACCTACGGGCATTTAGCCCAAGGATTTTGATGATGATGATGATGATGATGATGATGATGATGATGATGATGATGATGATGATGATGATGATGATGATGATGATGATGATGATGAACGTAAACTAACCGTTTATCCTGCTCATGTCTAAATTTGATGCAACTGTAGCCAATTTTACGCTGAACGGCAGAGACTTTATTTCGTGGACGGCGGAAATATTCTCTCCCCCACGGAGACTTTTTTCAGAATATACTATCCGGGGCGAATTTATTCTGAAACAGAACCTCCGGGGGAGAATCTGTTTCGAAATAAAGTCCCCGGTGAAAAGGTTTCAAATTACCCCCTCCTAAACATTACCCCCCGGTAACTTGAAACCGGTTTCAGATTACCCTCCCCGGAAACTAGATTGGCATCAATCATCGCATTTATTGCACTAAAAAATCGGAAAAATCATCCCGCTTCTTGTTTTGGTATGAAGATTTTCATCCGTCATCCCACTTCGTGGTTTGCTATCAATATTTTGATCCGAAAATAATGATAGCCTCGAAGCCATTTTCTCCATGTAAACTTCAGCGGCGAATAGTATTTTAGTTACAGATGAAAGGGTGGAGAGTGGGGTGGAGTGGGGGTGGGGTTGGGGTTGGGCAGGGGCGGATCCAGGGGGCCAATCCGGCCATGGCCCCCCCATTTCAAATCACCATGGGACGTGGCTCCCCCATCCATGGCGGCCCAAAAAAAATTTCAGGGTGTCAGTCATGCACATGAGAATTAATGTATAAATGTAATTAAAATCTATAATAAAAATAATGTATAAATGTAATTAAAATCTAATCTAAGTCTCTCACGCAATTGCATTGTCTTATTAATATAAAGCATCGAAATGAAACAATCTTTCAACAGTATCCAACTATGATTTATGGCATGCAATGTATGTTATTCGTGTATATATTCGTAGTTAATTGAAAAAGCATTAGCACCAATAAACACAATTATAACTAAGTACAACTAACTATTAAATACAAATCAAGTTAACACTAACAACAGTGTTTGGGATGTAATTTATTTTTTGCAGATGCCAAAAAATTTCAGGGCGAAACATGTTAAGTTTTGAGTTTAGTCTATATGTGCAAGAAAATGCGGTGAATGATAACACATGTTTACTCCTTGTTTTTATTTATATCTTACTATATATCATTCAGTAGTGGGAAGTATTTTATTTATTCTAGTCTTAAAAAGTCATCAGTTTTTTAGACGAAAAATTAAACACCTTTTTTAATATTTCGCAGGGATGACCAAAAAATGTCATCAGTTTTTTGGGAAGGAAAATTGAACACCCTTTTTGAAGATTTTCGGCGGATTACTTAAAAATGAACATCTAGTTTTCGGGAAAGAAGTTTTTAAGTAAAGTCTATATTTATTGAGACCAGATGGCACTCTTATAAGCACTGAAAAGTACAGCTATTTTGTTAAGATAACAGCTTAAAATGCTACCATTGCAATGTGAAAATTCAAAAAGTTCCTGGTGGGGAGGGGCATATCCCCTCCCCACACCCCTCCCCTACCATTCCCGGCGCTGCGCGCCTCATGATTGTCCTCAGACGGTCAATTATCTACCCTTCCGGAAACCTCAATCCCCCAGAGGTGGGGGCTAAATTAAACTCTGGTTTCGGCCAAAAACGACTAAAAAAGTTATATTTTTCGACCCCAGCCAAAAGAAATTGGCCCCCCCCTTCGAAACGTTCTGGATCCGCCACTGGGGTTGGGGGAGAAGGTGGGGAAGGGTGTGGGGTATGGGGGATTGGGGGTGGGGTGGAAGGAATTTTCCGAAAACCCAAATTTCACGAGTGGCGTACCGGTGGAGGTCGGAGTGTGGTGAGGTGTTGTGGGGTGGTGGTGTGATGCGGTGGAGTGTGGTGTGGTTGTGGCCGGGAGCGGGTCGTATCCTAAATTTTTCGGGCAACGCCGGGTACCCCAGCTAGCATATATATATAATCAAAGCTTTGCTAAACAGAGACTTAGTCTACTGATATTTTACCGATGCAAAGGTTTCAAATTACCCCCTCCTAAACATTACCCCCCCCCCGGTAACTTGAAACCGGTTTCAGATTACCCCCGGACACTAGATTTGCATCAATCATCGCATTTATTGCACTGAAAAAATCAGAAAAATCATCCCGCTTCTTGTTTTGGTCTGAAGATTTACATCCGTCACCCCACTTCGTGGTATGTTATCAATTTTTTCAACTTCAACTTGTCAACTTCAACTTGTTTATTGATCCCAAAAATATAAAACAAACAATTATGCATTCATAATAGTACACAAAGCGATTGATTGCTGTTAACAAGTATGCATTCATAATAGTACACAAAGTGATTAATTGCAGTTAACAATTATGCATTCATAATAGAACACAAAGTGATTAATTGCAGTCAATGATTGCGAATGGTATAGCTTAGTGTACAGTTATTACTGTGAAATGTAGGGAGCAATAGGCTACCCGAAGGGAGTGATCCCGCTATTGGGGCCTATTTACCAAAGGAAAAAATTCTTCACTATTATATGATTAATGATAATAGATTAGAAAACAGATAGAAATGGCAGTATTTTTGGAATCAATTAAATAACAGCAGTGGGATACCTTCCCTCTGCTCAACTTAAAAAGAATGGAGGAAAAAACACGGAATAAATGGGTTGTTCATTTTACATTTTTTAATGTGTGTGCACGGATTTGGGATTTAAATCGATCGAGACTCCTGGATGCACGAATATTTTCTGGTATATTATTCCATAAAAGAGGACCCTGATACTTAATAGAAAATTTTCTAGTGTTTGTTTTAGCAAAGACACTTATGTAGATTCTATTATTTCTAATGGCTTTAGTATATAAGTTAGGTCTAAAATAGGATGAGAATGCAAGTGGAAGAAGGTTGTTGTCATATTTATACATAAATGTACTAGTTTGTATGAATTTAATTTGGGATATTTTTAGCACGTTCAACTGATTATATAAGGGGCTAGTGTGAGCATTAAAGGGAGATTTAGTAATAATTCTTATGGCTTTTTTCTGCAGTCTATTTAGCTTAGTTAGGTGAGTGTCATATGTAGATGTCCAAATGAGATTGCAGTAACTTAAGTATGGGTGTACAAGTGTGAAATATAATGATTTTAGTATATGAAGTGGAAGAAGATAGGCTATTCTGTGAATTATGCCTATATTTTTGGAGATTTTTTTAGACAGTTCAGCTGTATGTATATTCCATTTTAAGTGCTGGTCGATATGTACACCCAGGAATTTAGTCGAGTATACTTGCGGTAAGGAAATATTTTCAATTAGTAGGTTATTATCAGGAGGTGGAGCAAATTTCTTTTTACTAGATCTAAAAATTATATAATTAGATTTGGCTATGTTCAGTGAAAGCTTATTGGCTTTGAACCATTCACTAGCCATTTCTAGGTCGTTATTTGCTATTTTAATCAATTCTTCATAAGAGGAGTGAGAGTAAAAAGCGTTTGAATCATCAGCAAATAGGATGTAATGTAAAAAAGTTCCAGAATTAGGAAGGTCATTTATGTATATTAGAAATAAAAGAGGCCCCAGGATTGAGCCCTGAGGGACCCCAAAATCAATCTTTTGGAAGCTGGATAATTTCCCATTACATGAGACTTGTTGGTAACGGTTATTTAAGTAATTTGTGAACCAAGTAAGTGCAATACCTCTGATCCCGTAATTCTCAAGTTTATTTAGCAGGATATTATGGTTGACGGTATCGAAGGCCTTAGCTAAGTCAAGAAAAATGCCAATGGAATATTCATTATTATCCATGGCTTGAGATATTTTGGCTTGTATATCCAGCAATGACATGAAGGTTGAGTGTTCTCTTTGAAAGCCATGTTGAAAAGGGTACAAAATTTTGTTCTGGTTAATAAAGGAGTACAGGCGGTCGTACATTACCCTCTCAAACAATTTAGAAAAAAATGGTAGTATAGAAATCGGTCTAAAATTTGAAACCTCATTTTTATTTCCTTGTTTATAAATGGGTGTTATTTTTGCTAATTTTATGTCAGACGGAACTATTCCAGTTCTAAGTGAACAATTTATCACCTCACTAAGTGGAGAAGCTAATAAGTCCATAAGAGGAGACAATATGTGCGGATTCAAATCATCAGCACCGGTACTGTAGGTGTCTTTAAGGGTTTTGTTAATAGTTATTAGCTCATGGAAGGAAGTAGGCAGGATAGCAAAGGAATTAAGTGAGGAAGCTGGCATGTAATCTTGGTAAGGTCTGATAGAGGGTGGTATTTTTTGTGCTAAAAGTTTGGGTAAATTAGTAAAATGAGTGTTAAATGTATGTGCTATAAGTTCTGAATCATCAGTTATTTTGCCGTTTACTATTATTTCTTTTAATAGTATATCCCTATTTTCAGTATTAACAATAGATTTAATTAACTGCCACGTTTTTTTTATGTTGCCATTATACTTGGCAAATTCATTGGCATAGTAATCTTGTTCCATTTTTGTACGAATAGTTTTGTATTTATTGCGATAGGTGGTAAATATGGCTTTATTTACAGGGTTGGGATTTTTTATAAATTTAATATAAAGTTTTTCTTTCTTTTTAGTAGAGTTTAATAGTCCTTGAGTCATCCAAGCATTTTGAGGAGTTTTTCTTTTAGTAGTCGACTTTGGTCTTAGAGGAAAAGCTAGATCGTAATTTTGTTTAATTAATTTTACAAATGAGGTATATGCTAAGTCAGCTTCATTATTACTACAGAGAGATAAGATGGGTGACCAATCTATGTTCTCTAATAGATGTCTGAATTTAAGAATGGTGTTGTCATTAATAGTTCTTGTTAGTTGGAGATAACTGGATTTATTTAGAGGTTTGGAGGTGTTTTCAACCCAAGTAATAATAGGCAGGTGGTCCGAAATGTCAGATGCTATTATAGCAGAGTTAGTAACCGATGCAGCACAATTAGTAAAAATGTTGTCAATTAATGTGGCTGTGGTAGTAGTTATTCTTGTGGGTTGGAGTATTGTTGGAAGAAAGTGGTCAGAGGTGAGACAGTCAATGAAATCATTGGTGGGACTGTGAGAATCTGATGCTAATAAATTAATGTTAAAATCTCCAGCTATAAAAATCCTCTTTTTTCTACTTTTATTGATCGTTAAGGAGTCAACTAATGATTCAAACTCAGTGTTGAAAAGATCCAGGTTAGTGCCAGGTGGCCTGTAGATGACTCCTACTATGATGTCTGTGTCCTTTTGACAGGGAACAGTGATAAATAGGCTTTCAAATGTTGTAAATTGTTCGGGGATGGTCATTTCTCTGGAGTCAATATCTTCTCTGATAAAAATTCCAACACCCCCTGCCTTTCCCTCCTTTCTATTTCTGTAGATAAATGTGTAGTCAGGAATATGAATTGTGTCTGCAGTGCTATCAGTCAGCCAAGTCTCAGTGACTGCAAAAATCGAGGCAGGTAATTGTTGTAATAAAGATTGAGCCTGGTTCAATTTGAAATTTATGCTTCTAATGTTAAGATGCATGATAGTGAAGGATGGTGTGCCATTATGGAATCCATTAGCAGCCTGCGTGGGAGTTAAGTACTTGCATTCTCTTACAAGATCCACAAAGTAATTAGAATCAGAATCTAAGTCATTATTATTAAAGCAGGGTTTACCAAGATAGTCATCATCTGATATTTGCAAGATATTAAATTTAGGAAGTTTATCAAAATTTAAGAGATCAGGTGCTGAGTAAAGTTCCTCATTGGGTAGTTGGGAATTTTCCATACAATCTTTGCATGTCCAAGAGTCCTTATTCAATTTAGTGTTGTTGTTAACAATACAATATTCATGGCAGGGAATGCCACATAAAATGCAGATAAAGTCATCTTCTGGCTTAATTATGTCCATGCATACACTACAGTAATTAAATAATACAGTAATTAAATACAGTAATTAAATACGGCATTTTTGATCCGAAAAAAATAATAGTCTCGAAGCCATTTCTTCATTGTAACTTCAGCGGCGATTAGTAGGTCTATTTTAGTTGCAGATGAAAATATTGATAACAAACGACGAAGTGGGATAACGGATGAAATTCTTCAGACCAAAACAAGAAGCGGGATGATTTTTCTGACATTTTTAGTGCAATAAATGCGATGATTGATACAATTTACAGTTTTCAGGGGAGTAATGTTTAGGATGGGGTAATTTGAAACCTTTACACCGGTATCGGCAACTGCCGTCTGCCGATCTGTTCAGATAATTTGATATTCTATGCTAAAACGTCACGCGTACATTGTAGATGTAGGTAGGCCTATGCGCTTAATAAAAATGGTGAAATAAAATGTTAATAAAATGCTTGCACGTGTGCTTCTCGAGACATGAACATGAGCAAATCAGTGAACTTCTAGTGGTCAGTGAATTCGACACAAAGAAAGCTGGATCTACAAGGCCTACTAATAAATCAATTGTGTGGGCTACTTTGGCGCGCTGCATCTGCAGTTGTCGGCAGACGGAAAAACCATTACAGGGCAAATCGAACAATGAAAGACTTCACTGTCAGTGAGTAGGACTAGCCTACAAGTAATAGCCTACTGTAAGATGGTATGCTTGAAATTGATGCTTGCCAGGCAAAATTGGTTTGATTTCTTGCCTTATTAGCCGTGTGTAGGTCTCGGCTAATGGCCATTACCATGTCAGAAGTCGACTTCAAGTGACTTGACTTGTCGGAAGTCGGATGTCGGTTGTTTTTCTGCCAAGTCGGGTCAAGTCGTTTTGGCTTCAAGTCGTCAACTTCAAGTCGACCTCAAGTCACTTTACGGTCAAGTGAGGTCAGATTGGCTAACCAAAGTCACTTCCAGCTGGACCCACCCCGAGAATGCTCTTCTCTGCATGGTAGTGGTACGAGAAAAGGGGACAAGATAATCATCACGGGCAGCTGAGCGCAGTGAACGGCGGCCCACAGAACCGGAGACATGGGTAAATATAGCTAACATAGGTAGGATGGAGCTTGAGCCAGGACACATGCAGTGCCAAGCAATAGATTAGACTCTATAAGCAATGCGTTGATGCGATGAAAGCCAGTGGAGGTCGTCCCTCATGAAGGCAGAAACACGATCATACCGGGAGATGCCACCAACCAAGCGTGCTGCAGATCGAAGGACCCTAACCAAGGAGTTCAGGCGGACCTGTGGGAGGTCAACAAAAAGAGAGGAGCAGTAATCCAAACGCCTTCAAACAAAGGCATGGACAGGAGTAGAAAGAAGGTGCGGAAGAGGGAGAGAGAGAGACCTACAACGCGCAACTGTCGAACGTGAAAATAGCAGGCACGTGGCATTGTAGAGATATGTTTAGAGAAGGAGAGTTGTTGGTCTAAGATGACACCAAGGTCTCGACTCTCGAGCAGAGGTATTTCCAAATATTTTGAAAAATGATGCATCTGAGACTAACAAATTACTTGGAATCAAAAATGACTATAACTAACAGCCAATATGGTGAACAGGTCACTCCACATTCATGGCGCTATTAGAAATGCATAAAAAAATTACTGAGGCTATCGATAATAAGCTATTCTCTATCAGGATTTTTTGTTACTTATTCAAAGCATTCGACACTGTCGATCATAAAATTCTTATTAGTAAACTTGAGCACTATGGTGTCAGAGAGATTGGACTTGCATGGTTCTGTGACTATCTTCATAACAGAAAACAATATGTCTCATATGATAATCATCTCTCGGAGCAATTGAGTATCAGATGTGGAGTGCCACAAGGGTCGATATTGGGTCCACTGCTATTTCTGATATACATAAATGACATTACAAATTTTTCATCAAGCTTTCGTTTCATAATTTTTGCAGATGATAGGCCTACCATTGCATTTCTATCTGATAAATCTCTTGAATCGTTGTATGCCAGAGCGGAAAAGGAATCAGATTGTCTTTCTGAATGGTTTAAGGCCAATAAATTATTATCCTCAAACTTATCCAAAACTAATTACATTATATTTCGTTCAAAAAATAAAATCCTCCCGATCCTTAATACTGGTATCAAAATTGATAGCAAAGAAATTACCCAAGTCGCTACTACAAAATTTGTAGGTGTTTATGTTGATGAACACTTGACTTTCAATCACCGTGTTTCAATAATAACCCAAAAAGTTGCTAAAAACGTTGAAATCATCTACCGGATTCGGCATGTGCTACAGAGACCTATCCTGATCAACCTGTATAACACTCTCATTCTTCCTTACTTCTCCTATTGCAATATTAACTGGGCCTCAAACTATCACTCTCATTTGACCAGACTAATTCTACTTCAGAAGCGTATACGTATTGTTCGGATTATTTGTAGTCTTAAATATAATGAAAGTACCTCTACAATACATGCTTTAGAAAACTTAGAATATTGTCATTGTCAAATATAAATGAGTTGCAGATTGGGATATTTATGTATAGATTTAAACATGAGCTATTACCAGAATCGTTTACTAAATACTTTCATTGTAATATGGGTGTTCACAGTCAGTAGACCTACACCAGATCCTGTAATAAATACCATAAAGATTTTGCACGTAGGCCTACTAAAACTAGGCAGTTTTGTATTTCTTATCGTGGACCGTGTGTGAAATTCTTTACCTGTTTCTTTGACTAATGTGCCTACTGTAGGAATATTTTTAAAAGAATTTAACACTCGAGTGCCCAAGGTATTTTTTGGTACACGAAGGCCCAAGGGGGGGTCCGCGCGGACCCCAACGTTTTTTGTGAATAACTTGAGAAGGGATTGGAATATCGTTACTGAATTTGGTTCTATGTAATCCCAAGTGAATTTGCAATCGATTGATGTATCCTATAGACCTATATCACAATAGCACCACCTGGCGCAAAATAGGAGTGTAAAAATCTCGTGATACACATTTTATGCTTGCTTGCGTGATTTACCGAAGGATGCCTAATGTTTTCATGTTAATATCTTGAGAAGGGATTGGAATATCGTTACAGAATTTAGTTCTATGTGATCCCAAATGAATTTGCAATCGAATGATGTATCTTATAAATATTATCACAATAGCACCACCTGGTGTAAAATAATAGTGTAAAAATCTCGTGATATACATTTATGCTTCCCTGCGTCATTTACCGAAGGAGGCTATAATACGTCCGGCGCGTCCGCATGCAAGTCAGCTGCTCTCACTTCCAGCTATCGACGGACCAGTTGCATTATGGTAGACTAAATTGTAGTCGCAATTGCAAATTTGTATAGCGCCACTTCAAGAGAAACTTCTCAGAGGGGTTCCTGACCCGATAACACCATGCTACAATTGAAAGAGGTAATTTTCAAGCAATTGCGTAGGAAGGGAAAGTACGAACGGCTGTGTTACTGTGTGGTGTTAGGCCTGGCCTACTTGTGGGTCGAGTAAGAAGGGTAGGCCACTGCCGTCTACAACATCACCGGCAAAGAAGAAAAGCGGAGCCATTTACTCGCGTAACCTTGACAGGACGGTTGCCACCGTTTGTATGAACTGTCCTAATCCTCCGTTTTGATGCACGCCTGTTGTGTGCAATTATTGCTGTGATAGGCCTACACAGACTTGCAGACTTTCAAATTCTGTGCTGCAAACATAGGCAAAACATAGTGTTAAAATGTCAGTAATTCTAATTTCAACAATTTATATGAATCTTTATTTCATATAACGTGCGCTGACCATTTATTTATTGGCCAGTAACCATACGCATGTATGACTAATAGCCGCATATCTTGCGGTACCCTTAGTATATGCTGTGGTTGTGGGGTACAGGGTTGGACAATACTCACGCAAAATATACCATTCGATGCCCAAATGGTTGTTTTAGGATGTCCTAAAAGCATTTTTGCAGATCTATAGCCGTTAAAAAGTTATCCGGAAAAAACGGGCCTAGGGTCCGGTCGGACCCACCCCCTTGGGCATTCGAGGGTTAAACAGCATCTAATTGGGTTGGAATGAAGAAATGTATGCAATATGCTGATATACATGTACCTTTGAAGATATTTTGGTTGCTGCTTGTTCATCTTTGCTACCTACTTAAATTAAATTTAGTGAAATTTCAAAAGGGGTTCCCTGGCAGCGGAGCATTGTTGCTCCATTAGGGATTACCCTTTGACACCGAGAAGAAAGCTTGCGGGTAGACACTGTGTTTGTTTTCTTTTTAATTATTGTTTAAAAACTGATTTAATCTATTGATACTGTGATGCTCTGTTGTGTCAATAACCAAATTAAAGCTAAAAAAATTTAAAAAGGGTAGAGAAGGCCACAAGAGGAAACACACGTGCAAGGGCAGCCAAGTCAATCTTAGCCAGCTGCTGGCGAGTGCCATCCATATGAATTGCGTCTTCGAAGAGTTGAGTCGCAGTCGATTCGATGAAAGCCAAGTTGTAAGGGTGTCAGAAGCGCAGACCAGAAGGACAGTTTTGTCTGCGTCCTCAGCAAAGCAATGGGCACACTATTGGACATCGTCAGCGTAGGAGTGACTTCGCAGAGAACAAGAAGCGAGCAAAGAGCTAGTGTCCGCAGTGAAAAGAATACAGAGCAAGGGCAGGCCCCTCAACGAAATTACGGGCCCCTGGGCAGAGCAGTAGGGTGTCCCACGATTGCACAGGAAAAATATTTTTCTTGAAACTTGAAATGCAGTCCCTCCAAAAAGTTTCCTTATGGTCCTATGATAGTACCTGCCAAATTTCTGGACATTTTGAAAATATTTAGAGGCCGCTCAAAGCTCACATATAATATGTGTAAGTTGTCACAAATTATACGTGCGACATATAGGCCTATGAGTTTGAAATTTTCGGAGGTCCACACTTTGATCCCACTAGCGTGCTTATGTATTGCTTAATAACCTTATATTGCTCTGAAATACTAAAATCTACAAATATGCAACCTTATTGTATTTGCGAATGAGGTTTTTCAAGCATAAGGACGACAGTTAAGCTCTCGAGCAAACGAATGATGTAAATGTCGTGCACTAGGATTGCAGGTCGCTACCTCCACATGGCAATCATCAGTGGAGTAGAAATGAATAAGGTTAGCAGATTGTCAGTCTGATTTTTTCTCTAGTTGGTGGAAGTACAAACATGTTGGTGTGCCAAAGTCGACCCCTGGACCAGGACAGGAATCAACGGTTGCAGTTTGGACCTTTGGAAGTCGTGGGAGTGTGATGCATTAATTATTGGCACATGCTTTGAGACAACGGCCTTCAATAACTGCATATTAAATAGAGCTTGCAGTGCCTTGCACCCTTCTACATCAGCCATCAGTCGTAACATCTTGTTAACATCACAGAAATCTTTTAAGTCCAGTTGCCTGGTGCATTCTTTGTGTCCTTGGTAAAAATTTGTCCATCAATGGTCTGTAATTAAGCTCTGCAAGCCATTTAAAGATGAATGCTCCAATCTGGTTCACCATCAACCAAACCCTCGACCAATGCTACTGCAGTCTGCATCTAACAAATCATAAGAATTCATTACTGAACAGCTTTAGCGTGGCCATACTCGAAATATGACTATCAAGAATTTTCAAAACTCTTGGTATTCATGGTTGGATTGAACAATTCGGTAGCACTTCGCAAGCCTGTTGCCATCACAGAGCAAGTTGGATGGGTAAGGCAATATAGATCTAATTGCTTTATGATGGAAACGAATCACATATACAGTTGACGACCGTGAATTACAGGGCATCCAACCCAAACAAGTCTCAGATTTGTGATTGACATCTACAGTCAGGCGGTGTTCTCATGTAGAGTCACTGCTCTCTTTGAATTAATCCATAGCTTTATAATTCTGGCAATGCTGCTCTAGATGACAAGTCTGAAAATGATGCAACATCATTCTTGGTATACCAGCACCTAAGATATAAGAGATAGCAATTCTCTCTGTTCTTTCAGTGAGTTCTCATTAATGTGGAATAACGGGGTTATCTCTTCCTAAAAGTTTTTCCCAAACCATGCTGCGTTCAAATATAGTTTTCTCGATCTTTCGGTGAAAGAGTGGCGAGATAGCCAATCGTATAAGACCACGTGTGATTTTTCATAACGTTGGTCTGTGTAAATGACTGTGCTGAACAAACATGACGCAGCTTTGATACAGAATTTCAGCTCAACGATAACGAAGAACGTAGATCGGAGACAATTTCTCGTACAGGTTGTCGAAAAACACAGGCACATGTTTTCTAACCACAATTGTGACAATCTTGTTGACATGTGTAAATGTAGAACGTAGAACTGAAGAACAATTTGAGTGCAGTGATGTAGAATCAGCAGATCAGTATGAGAATAGTAAAAAAAATAACGGTCCAGACGTTGATTTGTTGTGTAGCTGCATGGGGTGTGCAATTAAAACTTTACTGTGTGGTCCTAGGACAAATAGGGGTTGAACCTCACAGCCCCCTCAGAATTTCTTACTATGAAGCAGATGAAGGTATGGAGGAGCTAAAACCACGACTTGTTACATTATCAAGAGTTTGTAATGACTACTCCCAATGATTAGTTGTGTGTGCACTGATATTGTGTCCAAAGTTCAAAAATCTCAAATTTTTCTCGATTTTGCATTTTTTGAGCATAAGACTATGCCCAAAATATCCATTGTATCCAATAAAGTTAAATACCTGTTAATTCTACCATTCACGAGCTTTCCAAGGGTAGTAAATTTGTTATAATAGGATCAACGATTGGGATATAAAGGCATTTAGAAGTTGGACACATCAGGCGCAAATTATGCCAATATGGGTTAAATTTGGGCGGCTTGAGCCACCCCTAAATATTTTTTTAGTGTCATAAAACTTTACAGGTGTTATTATGGGACCATATGGAAACTTTTTAGGGGGACTGCATTTCAAGTTTCTAGAAAAATATTTGTTGGGACACCCTACAGAGCAGTCACGGGCCCTATCGACTGTAGTTTAGGCTTTTTGAGCAAATATAAGAAAATATAAAAATAGCAAAATTGTGGGTGCGAATGTATGATAATGCACAGGCCTACACTTATGATTTTAACCAGCTCTTAATGTTAAGAATTTAATTTTCAAATTATATAGTAATCAACAAGCAATCTTTCTGGATTTAACTGCAGGAAAATCGTTTATGATATCCTGATATAGGCTAGTCTCCATTTTGTCTGCGAACCGTAAAAATGCACATCGGAAATACTCTATCTTCGTCACCGGGAAATTGTCCGGAGGTCTTGGAGGACCGTTTCTTATAATAATGCCTATAGGCTATAGTAGTCTATAATAGGTTTCAATCGTTTGTGTAGGCACGGGCCCTGGTGGCAGTGCCAACATTAAAGCCATGCCTTTTTACAGTTCCTATAATTTCAACATTTTCTTAAGTCTTATTTGGCCTATAATGTCATCATTGGAATTACGATACTGACACCACATGCAGACTTCATTTTCGTCCATTCGGTTATGATCACCTGTCATGTCTAATTCACTAGAATCAACCGATGCATATGCCTGTAAGGATTGATTACGGGGTCTGATATTTTGTCTTCTTTTAAGTGGCGGCGCCAGGATTTAATTGGGGGGGGGGGGTGCTGAAGCCTCCGGAGGAAATGTTCGATTTTCATCCGCCAAAATTTCTGATAACCTTTTGTTAAGTCATCTGGCCGAAATCTCATGAAAATGTTCCATTTTCATCCGCCAAAATTTCTGCGACCTTTTTTTGGGTCGCCCGCTCCAAAATCGTCAAAATGTTTCAGTTTAGCGTGTAAAAAACCCGGATGGCCTTTGGGGGGCTTATCCCCCTAGCCTCCCTTAGCGCCGCCACTGCTTCTTTTGAGCCCAAATCGAAATAAAGCGTGACTACCAAAGTTTGCCTTTTCTATTAGCTATTTCTTTTCGTTTTTATGCTCCGGATTTGTGTTTATATTCCATCGTAACGAAAGAAATTTACTTTCCAGATTTGTTTAGGGCCTACATAATGATTGAAATCGGAAAACGATTATCGGCCTAATAATTATTTATTTAGCTTAGCAGAAGAGCGTTTTGAGACTTACCAGGTAAGTGGGCGCGTTCTTTGGCCAAAAGCTGATGAACTATAGGTAATGGTGAGTTATTTGAAACCTTAACAGTTGTAGCTATGTGATAATGATATTAGGCTATATTTAAAAATGGTTGAAATCCAAAACTTTGTATAGGCCAAGTCTGGACTTGCCGTCCGCAATCAACATAAAAATAAATAAAAATTTTATAATCAGTGTATATCGGGCCCCTCCGGGCCCCTAAAAGTCGCCGGGCCCCTGGGCATTTGCCCCCTCTGTCCCTCCTCTCGGCGGGTCTGGGCAAGGGCCCTAAAACGGAGTCCTGCGGAAGGCAGAATTGAACGGGGATCCAAGAGGAACGAGTAGGGTGAAAGACAGTGAAAGAGGAGAGGTTGGCTAGATAAGATATTTTTCAGTCAAGAGGCAGAGCAGAAAAGAAGTGGAAAGTCGATGGATAGGCATATTATGATCAACACTGTCAAATGCAGCACTCACGTCGTAGAGGGCAAGAAGAGTGACCTGCGAGCCATCGAAAGCACTGCAGAAATCAGAGAGAAGACGTAGAAGAAGAGTCTCGGTGGAGTGCCCCTTACGAAAGCCAGATTGGTACGGTGGTAGAAGTGTATTAGAATCCAAGCACATAAACAGTTGAATAGCGGTACGTATTTAATAATAATAATATATTCGCTACACACGAATTCATCCCCGTGGCAATTGAATCGCTGGGCCCGTTAAACCGGACGGGTCTATCATTTCTTCAGGAGCTGAGCCGCCGCATGACAGAGGCAACGGGCGACCCTAGAGAAGCCATGCACCTGTTCCAGCGTTTGTCCATTTGCACGCAACGGTTCAATGCCGTTGCATTTAGAGGCACCTTTGAGCACGTTGGAGACGAGAACCAATAAACCAATTTTAATCTTTTAAAGCCCGAGGGATCTTTACTACCTCGGGCGACAAAAAAAATAAAAATAATAATAATAAAAATAATAATAATAATAATAATAATAATAATAATAACGATGATCGTTATCTCCAGAACAACAGTTTTTAGTAGGCCCTATCTATTGCTTTTAAAACCTGAGAAATCATTATATACCTCGGGCGCTAAAAAAATAATGAATTATTATTATTATTTTTTTTTTTGGGCCCCGAGGTATTTAGGATCTCTCGGGGACTTATCTCCTAACTACTGCTATAAAACCAGTCCGGAATGGCCCTATTCGTCTGCTTCCAGGCTTGCGAAAGTGCATTATTATTATTATTATTATTATTATTATTATTATTATTATTATTATTATTATTATTATTAATGACAATTTCTATTACGTCGTAACGCGGCCATGCTGCTACAAGCAGTGGCGGATCCAGAAGGTTTCAATGGGGGGCCAAATTGGGAGGGTGGTGGACGAGCGGCCGAAGGCTGATCGCCGAGGCGCGTAGCGCCGAGGTGAGGGAGAGGGGGAGGGATTTGGGGAGGGGGATGTGCCCCTATGCCCAACCAGGAATTTTTTAATTTCCGCACTGCAATGGCAGCATTTTAGGCTGCCATCGTAATGAAATTGCTCCACTACTTAAATGCTGACAAATCAAGCAAGAACTAGGCCTACCAAGCCATCAGATTTGGTAATGATGTTGCTTCACTAATCAAATCAAATCAAATTTATTGATCCCATCAACGCACAAGAATTTATGATTACATAATATAATAGCAAGTTACATACATGGCTTACGCAGTAATGCAATGAAGAGATTTAATAACAAATTAAGATTATGTGAGCCAGCAGATTAATAGAGCAAAAGCGATCAAAGCAGAGGATGCCACATTGAGTGATTGGGAACAACAGGGCCACCAAAGGGACAAAGTCCCGCTAAGAGGGGGACTATTTAGCTTGGTATAGAAATAAAAACTTGAAGATGACAGAGTCATAAGCTTTCAGCACAATAGTCAAAAGGAACACAAAGTTTAATGACAGCAATAAATGTGCTATAGGAAACACAATAGTTGAAGACAAACTTAGCTAACTTGACTAACAAATTATAATACAAGCTCCAGTGTGTGTGCTCTTAAAGTACGCTTAAAATCACGAGACACTAGCAGAGGTACGGAGGTTTAGAGGCAGGCTGTTCAATGGCAGTGGGCCCTGAAACTTAATGATAGTTTGCGAATGTTAGTTCTTGTGAAGATTAATTTATAATCCGGCTTATTTCTTGTGCCAGAATTAAACTATTTGAAAAGATAATGTATACTAGATTATAATTATGACTATAGACCTATGTTGAAAAAATACTCCTTACATATCACAGCATGGATTTCAACCAGGACATTCGACTGCAATGTCGCTATTACATATTAAATACAATATATCTGCAGTTATAGACTGCAATGAGTTTGCTATAGGAGTCTCCGTCAACGTAGCAAAGGCTTTTAACACGATAGAGCATGCCATATTATTTAAGTGACAACTCATTTGCTTTGAACCAGGTACTCGTAGCCTTTAATTCTTCATTAGCTAACTCAAATAATTGGTCATAACGGCATTGGATAGGAAAACATTTGTGTCTTCAGCAAACAGGATATAATGTAGTAGAGTAGAAGAGTTGGGGAGGTCATTTATGTATATTATGAAAAGAAGGGGGACCAAGAATGGAGCCCTGGGAACTCAAAATCGAATGGGTAAAAGTCTGAATGCTGAATTGTTACATAAAACTTGTTGCTGGCAAGATGTTAAATAGCTTGTGAACCAATTCAGAGCAGTGCCCCTAGTTCCGTAATGTTAAAGTTTAGCCAATAGTACTTATCTTATTGTCGACCGTTTTAGAGGCCTTAGTAAAATGCCTAATGAGCAGCTGAGATTTTGTCTTGCATAGAAGTTGAGTGTGCCGGTTGGAACCCATGTTGCAGAGGGTACAAGATATTCTTCTGTTTAATATAAGAGAATAATTAGTCGTATAATACTCTTTCATGAAATTTGAAAAAAACGACTAGTATAGAGATGGGTCTGTAATTGGATACTTCAGATTTGGTGCCTTGTTTATAGACTGATAGCACCTTGACCATAATGTTTACGGCTAATGGTGCTATGTCTTTCATTAGGAAGCAATTTATTACTTCAGCAAGTGGGTCAACCAACAGTCAATGACTTGCGATGTTTTGGTGGGATCAATTTCATCAACGCCTGAGCTGTGGGTGGTTTTAAGGATTTTATTTATGTTAAGTACCTCATACGGATTGGTTGGAAGTAGGACTAAGGAACACACGGAAGAGGGATGCATAAATGCTTGAAAATCTTTCTCAGAGGGATGAATCTTATCTGATAGAGATTGTGCTAGTCCAGTGAAATATGCATTAAGCTGTTTAGCCATACATGACACATGCTAAGGGTTAATGGAGCAAAACATGCTGAAAGTTGAATGTCTAAAATTTGACAGATAGCATTAAAAAGCATTAAGTACCATAAATAGCATTTATGACAGTTAGATTTCAATAAACAAAATTTAAATAATAACAATTTCTTATTGAGCTTCCACATTGCAGTGGTACTATTTCAAGATGTCATATTTGCAAAATTATTTTAATGTTTCAGTGATGATAAAACAAGTGGTTTAAGACTTTAATAAATATAATTCTAATTGCAATAATAATTACCTTATGTATCAAGTTCAGTAACTCAGTTCTGCTGCTGAATGTGCTGACGGACTAGTATTATAATGAATAACTGCAGATGGAAGAGTTATTACTAATTAGACCTATAAGCTTACTTTGTAGCATTTGAACCACTTTATCCCTGTTGCACGTGACGGTTCTGAATTGTTAAAAATGTTACACAAACCAAGCAGAAACTACCAAACTACCAGAATTGGAAGCCATAGGCTGTTGTTTTACAAACTTTTCATCGAACAAAATGCTGAAATTTGACAGTTTGAAATGGGACAGATAGCTCTGGACAAAAGTCATATAGTTGTACAAACATAGCATTTGTACAAAGTTCAACAGCAAAGTATACCTATTGTAAAATTATAGTATCATATAATTATTATGATAATGAACAATAATATCATAATCGTGATCATAATAGTAAATAACATCATGGTATACAATAACATGTTAAACAGTATTCAATGCAAGTAGCAATTAAAAACTATTATCATTTTGTCAAATTTTCTGGGGGAAAAAATCATTTCTGGGGAAAAACTTGTGTCCTCCCTGCATATGTCTACATTAAAAAAATAACTGGATATATGGACTTGTTATCTGGCATTATTTCACAATGAGTCTATACTCTGCAACATCATTAGAACATTAAGTCGGTCTTCTGTCATTGTGTTCCGAATAGTAGTTATCAGTTAACGTTTGCTCTACTTTGGAGAAAGCTCTTTTGGCTTTAGCGCTACAAACTAGAAGTGTTGCCAATATATTCAACATCGTGTGTACTGCACTGTTGGAAGAGCATCAGCAGGACATGAGTTCAAAGTCTTAATTACTGAAGAAGTGTACGAAGATGTGTTGCTAAAACCTTTCATACGACACATTGAGTAATGAGGGGGGCAAGTTCTGCTAAAATTTCAAATGGGGGCCATGGCCGGTTTGGCTCTCCTGGATCCGCCCCTGATTAATAGTTATTTGTTTTAGTCGTAAGTATTGTTAGTGTTAATATTTTAACACCTTACTATGAACATATACACGAATACCATACATTGTATGCCATAAATCATAGTCGGATACTGTTGAAAGATTGTTTCTTTTCTTTGCGTTATATTAGGACAATGTAATTGTGTCATAGGCTTAGATTTCAACGACATTTATATATTAATTCTCCTGACCATATTGACCCCTGCAAAAAATCCTGTGGGCGCCATGGATGGGGGGGCCACGTCCCATAGAGATTTTGAATGGGGGGCGTGGCCGGATTGGCCCCCTGGATCCGCCCCTGGCTACAAGGGCGCCTTGACAACGACAAACACACATTCAGAGACAAGCGATTGGCGAACTCTATAGAGGCAGCCACATGCGGCGCCAAGAGAACGACACCTGTCCCGCCACCACCACCACCACCACCACCCCACAACCACCACATACATATACCCATAACGCGAGTGCCTCTCCATAGGCAGATATAATCCTGTGTCTCCTATATTTATGTATATAACGGCACTGTTATGTTGACTTGAAACAGGGCAACATAACAGTGGTTTTTTATACAATACAAATACGAACAATTTCCTCCAGAAAAAGTGAATGTATAACAATCCCCCCGGAAAAGCCGAGGTACCTGGTGTACCTACATACATGGCCATGATAGTAAAATTTTGTAAAACAGGCAAAAATATAAAAAAATGGTCCTCACTTTTTCAGTAGCGAAAATGATAGATTTTCTAAAATATTTTGCCATATTTACTTCAAAAAGGTAGTCAGAAAATTTGACCGATGAAGGTGTCTTCGGTGACCCAGTCATCCGCCCAAATTGTCCAGCCAAAACGGACTTTTCCACACGAAAGCAGTGGGACTAGATTTAACACTGCCCCATCACTTGTTGTACTCTTGCAGTGCCAGTTCCAACCCTGGGTAAAGCAGGATGGCTTGTGACCTTGTATGAATGTATGTATGTAGGCTTTGTATTATATTCATACACTTAGACCTTTTATACACGGCTCTATCATAATAGTTGGCTTACAATGCACGTATGCTCGCAGTGTGTCTGTAATTTAGTCTGTCTTTTTCGGTATATGTTTGACAGGTGACCGAAAGGCGCTCATCAATGGAAAACCTAATTTAGGAGTGAAGGTGCTCAACAAAAGAATACCTAATGCGGTAGAGGAAGTGACCAGCGATGGAAAGCCGAATTCAGGAGAGAAGGTGCTCAACAAAGAAAGGCATAATGCGGGAAAGAAAATGCCCAGCATTGGAAAGCCGAATTCAGCACGAAAATGAAATGCGAAAGATCGTTTTAAATCGCTTGTGTTTTTTCAACGCATTTCAATGGCTTAATTAGCAAAATTAATGTAGTCTAATAATTATTGTCAACTGATTTCTGATGACTGAATGTAGATTACTTCAGTTATAAACCCCACTGATGATTTTAACCTAAGTTTCCAATTTATTTTTTGCTTGCTGTATTTTTTTATTGTTGTTGCCGTTAGTTTTACGGTTTTACCATGTCCTCTTTGACTAAAGCATCCTAGCGGGAGATACGGGAGGGAGGATACAGGGGAGGAGACCGAAATGGTAAAATGAAGAATGTTAGTGTAGCCTATTGATAAAAAATTCTTTTACCGGTTGGGAAGTTTGAATTTTGTTTCTCCAGCTTTGAGCATGCATAACTTTCGGTCCTATTAATGGTTTGTGATGCAATTTCCGGACAGCAAGGATTATTTAACCCGCTTTCGTCCTGCATAATTTTGTAAATTGGTTTTCGGATGGACAGATTTCTTGTAAAAACAGAGTGTTTGTTCAATTGGAACTCCGTGTAGCCAATAATTATTATAAGTATTTTAGGCCCAAACATGGTGAAAAATATATATGTATTTGTGATCAGTATTATATATTATAGGGCTATGTCATTTATGATAACAAATTATATAGTGATTTATTTTTTATGTCGTAGCTGCAGTCCGTTTATAATATTAGACTACCAAGGTAGCAGTTCAAAGCATCCACAGATTACACATCAGAATAAAATAAATTGATCAAAATTTCTAACAATCGATCGATTAATATTAATCGTTGAAATCCGGAACCATAATATATTTATGTTTACTACATATATTTATTAGATAAGCCTAAGTAATAATTATGTTATTGTAAATAGGCATATAATTATTGGATTCCAAGCTGCAGGATACTAAGACGTCAATGCCAAGATAAGATATCTGTAGGATTGCGTCATTGTAATGCGAGAGGGGCAGTGCATGCAGAATTTTCAGATGCAGAATCGCAGATGAGTGGGTGGGTGAGTGAGTGGGGGGCGTTGATTGTTGACATGTGTTAACTGTCAACCACGGAGAAAGGAGCAGCGCCTGTGTGACGATATCTTCGTGTAACTACAGATGCAGATGCATAGCCAATGTGATGAATGGAGGGAGGCAACGAGTAGAGGTTGGGAGGGAGGAAGGCGAAGAGTGGGAGGGAAGAATGAAGGGAGACCTGGAAGAGAATGTCTGTTTTTAATGTTTGGAACCGGTGGAGTCAGACGGGGAGATGGGCGAATGATGAATGGAGGGAATAGATACGAGGATGCTGCTGCTGTGATTACTGATGAGTGAAGATGCATGAATGTATGCATTGCATTGTATGGCTACTCATTGTTTCACCTAAGGGTGCGTATTGAATGGGTTTGGGGTTTCCGTATGCGGAAGTTTCGTCAACGAACAGTTCGTCACAAGAAATAAATTGAATAAATCCAGCTTCCATTTAGACACGCGTTCAATTAATCATTCCAGCTAGACCTGGGAGTTGACCCCAATAAGTCGACCCCAGTCGACTTGGTCATCCCAAGTCGGGTCGGGTCGTTTCTGCTCACCGCAACTGACCCCAAGTCGAATTTTGTAGACAGAAGTCACTTGAAGTTGTTTTTACCGTAAGTCGACTTAAGCCTACTTGAGACACAAACAAAGTCAAATTTGTCACTTCAAACCAATGATCGTGAGACCAGGACAGCATTTAAGCTGTTTTTGTTGTTTGTTTTGCCTGCATGAATGAATGAGGCCTATAATAGTGTAAAGGAACCACGATCACTAGGGCCGGGCAAATGACCACCAGGAACCGAGCTCCAGACCCTAGTCGATAAGGCGATGTCCGTCCGTCGTGTAGTCCGGCGTCAACTGGGGATTGACGACTAGCCCGTCAGGCTTGAAACACTTTTATTCGACTCCAAGAAAACCCTAGCAAAGCAGTCCTCAGCCAACTTCTATAGCGCCAGCGTTCGGAGCAAGTTCGGAGCTAGTTCGGAGCAATGTTCGGAGCTATTCGTGTAGCGCCACTGTCCCAAAACCACTGCACCACTGTTCACAGCAATTGTCAATGCAGAACGCCGAATCGTCGATCGTGTAGGTCACTGCTGCCTCGCCAGCGCACGCAGAAAGTCTGTGTGACGGGTCAGGTTTCGAACCTGAGTCGGCGTCGTCGAAGACAGGAACTGAACCACTGCGCTCACCCGGTCGGAAGCGTTGGCAGATCCGGCGTTGAATCCTGTTCGTTGCGTCACAGCGGCGATCACCAGTCCTTTCGTCGTCCGTAGGCGTCGAATTCCAGAAGAGTACGACCGCGGGTCAAGAATCGAACCCGGGTCGACAGCGTCGCACAGCAAAGGCCTCCAAACCTTTCGTCGTCGACAGCGTCGGATCCCAATCGAATACGTCGGTAGCGGCGGCGTCGAACTCCTATCGTCGGCGTTGAACAGCGAAGATCACCAGACCTTTCGTCACAGGTCAGGCTTCGAATCCCGGCGTCGCAGTTGCTCAGCAAAGGCCTCCAAACCTTTCGTCGACAGGCGCTGAATTTCGGCAGCGTCGCCGTATCGTCGTTCGCTCTCCAAAGCGTTCTCCTCCAGACGATCAACCGCTGACTGTGCTGCGATTCGATCCCGCAACAGCCGACCGACGCGTCTTCCCACTGTTCCACGGCGATTCACTCGGCCACTGTTTCTCTCGATCAAAGACTCGATCGCTGACTTCTTCTCGACGACTCGATCGCTGACTGTGTTCCTCGAAGACTGACTGTTCGATGACTTTCCTTCGATGACTTTCCTTCGATGACTGCCGTGCCTGCGCACGCACGTATATATATATATACGCCAAGCCACACCCATGCATACATTATGTAGACGCCATGTAGACGCTGGACCACGCCTATGCATATATTATGTAGGCGCCCGTTAGGCCCAGGTGGACACTTAGCCACGCCCTGCATAGATTAAGTAGACGCCATGTAGACGCTTAGCCCCGCCTTGCATAGATTAAGTAGACGCCATGTAGACGCTTAGCCCCGCCCTGCATAGATTAAGTATACGCCATGTAGACGCTTAGCCACGCCTATGCATAAATTATGTATACGGCTAAGTTTCAACGATACACAGGCAGACAGGGACACGGACAATTAATTAAACAAACTGCAGGGGCCTATTTCCACAACAATAGGCCTACGTACCCGTTATAACTTCTACGATCTACCGCATTCGAAGGCTGCGAAATTATATATATTTATATATATATATATATATATATATGTAATAAAAGCTTTGTTAAACAGAGAGTATACTGATATTTTACCGGTATCGGCAACTGCCGTCTGCCGATCTGTTCAGATACCGTAGCCTAATTTAATATTCTATGCTAAAACGTCACGCGTACATGTAGGTAGGCCTATGCGCTTAATAAAAATTTTGAAACAAAATGTTAATAAAATGCTTGCACGTGTGCTTCTCGAGACATGAACATGAGCAAATAAGTGAACTTCTAGTGGTCTGTGAATTTGACACAAAGAAAGCTGGATCTACAAGGCCTACTAATAAATCAATTGTGTGGGCAACTTTGGTGCGCAGCATCTGCAGTTGTCTGCAGACGGAAAAACTATTGCAGGGCAAATCGAACAATGAAAGTATGGTTACCATAAGTGCTCAGATGAAAAAGAGGACACACAAAATGTTCATCCCTTAGCCGGCTCCTAGTCTCCTAGTGCTACGCCAATGTTAGGTGTTGTACACAAAAAAGTAACGCTAAACTACACCAAATTTTGTTTTTATTGCACATGGTTTCAATTTAAACTTCATTGAGTGAGTATTCAGTACTTCAGTACATATTACATTGCTGTCACTGACTGTACACTGAAACAAAACAGTGACAGATTCGTCGCTTTTCGAACTCAGTGTTACTAAAAAATTTGGTTACTTTGGTAGGCCTATATGAAGTTCCTCAAACACTCTTAACATGCTGGAGCGTTTTGGCGTGCGCCTTTAAATCCGATGCACCCCTATTGCCAACTGACATAATTATAGGCTAAGTTCCGCTGCCGCGTGTCAAACATTTAGCTTCCCAGCTATAACGACCTGCACGAAAACACTGAGCCTACGTTTCAGCATCAATTATTTCGTTAAATTGAAAAATTAATTATATTATTTAGATCTACAATTAGCCTATCACTAGGTCTACGTAACTCGCGTTATATTTATGCGCTTGGTTAAAAAACCGTTTCATGAACCGGAAGTCCAATGGTAACCGTACCATTGAGGTAGATATTGCTGGAACGCGTGTTTAGTTAACGGAACAGAATAGTAGCCTACATAACACGGACAAGTAAGATCGATCGATCCATCGTGGACAGACGGGAAAACCCGGACAAAAGACATATTTCTGGAAAGCCGCCCGGACGCCCGGACAGAGGTCTAAAAAGAGGACATGTCCGGGGAAACCCGGACGTATGGTAACCCTAAATGAAAGACTTCACTGTCAGTGAGTAGGCCTAGCCTACAAGACAGTAATAGCCTACAGTAGGATGGTGTACTTGAAATTGATGCTTGCCAGGCAAAATTGGCTTCATTTCTTGCGTTATTAGCGGTACCTATGCGCCTCGGCTAATGGCCATTACCATGTCAGAAGTCGACTTCAAGTCGGAAGTCGGTTGTTTTTCTGCCAAGTCGGGTCAAGTCGTTTTGGCTTCAAGTCGTCGACTTCAAGTCGACCTCAAGTCTCTTTACGGCCAAGTGGGGTCAGATTGGCTAACCAAAGTCACTTCCAGGTCTAATTCCAGCATATTTGAGCAAGAACTGTTCTTCGTATATCCAAATTCCAGTTTGGAAAAAATTTGTTTCATCACTCCATCTTCTATTTAGTAAAAACCACGTTTTTTCATCCAATTTCCATTAAAACTATATTTTTCACCACTAAACTTCTCTTTAAGCTATGAAATCTTTTCATCAACCCCGCTTCCATTTGTGGAAAACATATTTTCATTAATCCCACTTTCATATTACAAGAATTGTTTTCATCAATCCGTTTTTACTCAACCACCGCTGGACGAATCGTCCGTGGACGAATCGTCCGTTGACGAAACGTCCGCGAACCGTTCAACCCCTAGGCTTCTTCAGGGTGACACCGTTGAAACTTCACTGCATTTCTAGGGAGAGGGATCATTTCCCAGGAATTGTTCCAGCAATAAATTAAAAATCTTCTCCGTTTCGGCATCCAGCATAGTAATTATAAGGCGTGAGACTCCAAAAAACTGACAACACACCAATATTTCCAATATTTTTAATCGATAATGATTGTTACATTTTTATGGATCAAAGTCGGCAGACCCCAGCTCAGTGTTTTGTCTACATTTCCGCACTAGTCCAGGCTATTTACAGTTTGACCTGGGCAAAATTGCTTCAGAAGCTTTTTAAACGGTTTCCTGCTCAGAATCGTTTTCTGAATAACAAAACCAAATTCCGCCAAATTCCGACCACGGGGTCACCCCCAAAAACGGGGGGCAAAATATAGAGGTTTTTTGTATAATTTGTATACATGTAATATCGGATTGATGATGACTTCAACGTGCTAGAGATTGGTGTCCTCTAAGAACATTTTTTGTAAATTGCTTGATCGTCACTTTCAGAACATTGGTAGGTAGGCTACTTTACAGATTTTTCGTCAGTACTTTCAAGGTTTCCTTCTCACTTTGACAGATTGCACAATAACCTACTCATTGGCATCTGTAGTTTCTGCAGACGTCCATTTCACATTTACTAATAGATGGACAAATATTAGCTGGTGTTGTATGTACAGTTCAGAAATACAAAACATAGAATGAAAGCTAATGTGTGAGCGTTGCTTCTACATAATATAAAATATTTGTAGTGCTTGGCGGAGGGGCTGTCGATGCTATGCATCTGACCTGCTCTCATACTAGCCTATAATTTCGATGAGTCAGCAGTCTCACGTATAATTCCAATGATTCAGCACTTCTGCAATGGCAGGAGAGGGTGGGGTGAGAGGGGAAGAGGGATGGGTAGACATTTCCGGGGATCATGTATCAGCACTATTGTACCCATCCTGGTGTAAAATACCGCTGAGTCAGCGCTCAAACCGCACGGTCAGCTCGATAATGATTGATGAGTCAGCACGATCCGGACCACCATGGACTACTCTTACGGACAACCCTTTTGACTCAACGCATTTGATCCTGATCCTATGGTAACTCGACCCGGACCACCACGGACTACTCCCACGGACAACCCTTCTAACTCAACGCAGCGCTCGTGAATAAGCCGGTGCCCCGCGCTTGGCTTTCGAGTGGCGCTTTAGAAATTAGGAGATTACGATTACGATTACGATTACGATTACGATGAGCTCTTTGACCTATGACGTCAATGTCTTCATAACGATGACCTCATAGCGAATTTTCCTTCAAATCTTTCAACATACGAGACTCTGCCCTTCTTTGGTTCAGCTCTTTCCTCTCAGACCGTGGTCTTTGGGTCCACACGCTCTGCCTGGTCCTTTGTCCTTACGGCTTGCCTCAAGGCTCGGTCCTGGCGCCGCTTCGTTACATTCTCTACACTGCAGATCTATCAGTTATACTCTCTCTTAATTTAAGGGTGCCTCAGCTCACCAATATGCTGATGATACGCAAGTATTTGTTCATGGCCCGTCCAGTGCAACTGCCTCACTGGTCGTCACTATTCTCGATGCCACCTCAGCACTAGACCAGTGGATGTCCTCTAACCGTCTCCGCTTGAAGTCAGATAAAACCCAATACATCTGGCTTGGCGGCAGAGCTCAGCTTGCTAAGATTTACATAGAGCTCCTCTGCACCTTGTTCCCGGATATCCATTTCTCTTCTACTGTTCGTGATTTGGGCTTCACTCTTGACCCAGCTCTCTCTTTCTCGGACCATGTTAACCGTGTTTCACGAACATGTCTTTATCACCTATGCCAGCTGCGTAGCATCCGTCATTCACTTTCGCTGCAAGCTATTAAGACGCTTGTTCACGCCTTGATCTGTTCTAAGGTTGACTTTGGGAACTCTGCATACGCCGGTCTTTCTTCACTCAACCTCTCTAAACTTCAGACAATACTAAATGCTGCTGCTCGCCTAATTGCTGGTCTTCCTAAGTTTCCTCACATTTCTGTCTTTATTCGGGACACTCTTAATTGGTTTCCTGTATCGCAACGCATAGAGTTCAAGATTCTGACTCTTATGCGCAATTCTCTTCTTGGGGTAGCTCCCTCCTACTTCCGTGCTTTCTGTATCCATGTCTCCTTGCTCCCTGGTCGCTCTGCCCTTCGTTCAGCAGCTAATGGCCTCCTTGTTGTTCCTCGCATGCGTGGTGCTACTGCCCAATCCAGAAGCTTTGCCTATGTTGTCCCCTCCTGCTGGAACCGTCTTTCACACAAACTACGCCTTGAGCTTCTCAGTCTCTCTCCCTCTGTTTAGGAAACGCCTGAAGACCATACTATTCGTTAGCGGCAGCAGGGCCGCATTAAGACTAGTGCGGGCCCGGGTGCTGTGGTAACCTTGCGGGCCCTCCTATCAGTCTTCTGTCAGCCACTGGTCTACCGTGGAGGCGCATATACATGTAATTATTCCGTGTTTCCTTATGAGTTTACACTATGCAGCTAAGGGATACTTTCCTTTGGTACGCGTTTAATTGTTTCTAAGGAAAAGTTTCATACACTATTAGATTATTATAGGTCTACAATACGCGACAGAAGGAATGAACGACTAGATTCTTCAATTGCGCACTGGACAACACACAAATTGCCTTCTAAATGAAAATGGCAAATCTTTACTAATTTTGAGGTGCTGAACACGAATATGATAGTAAAATTTGTCGATTGGCTCTAGTTTAGGTGAGACAGAGATGGCTACGTACAAATGTCTCAGTACACATTGAATCGACCTACATAATTATGTGGGTAACCATAAATTTCTCAACGCTATATTTCAAACTACATGTACATAATAGCAGCACACAATTATGTGACATATTGCACCCCCCTGCCATGCACCCCTCCCCCGTGTGCAAGAAATTTTCCAAAGTACATGTAGTTGAAAGACGAGAAACTGGCCAGTGCCCTTTGCTATTCCAATTGCTTGGAGAGAACCAAGCAATCACACGAAATGACTGCTACTACTGCATGGTTCCACCTCCTTCTGCAGTCATGACAAGGAAAGAGAAGTGGCCAATAGCTTACCCAAATATCCCATCTGCAATCCGGCCCGTTCCGCAGGCAAAGGAATTCCCGTTCCGGATCCACGGAGAGGATATTTCATCGATTCAGACGATGAGGAGAGAAGCAAAGTGACTTCAAGTTCTCCGCAGCCCTCGACCCACACAATCTCACCCAATGTGAACTGAACGATCTTGATCCTGACCTGGACCTATCCAAGACCAAGTCAGAGCTACTTAGAAGAAGACTTAAAAGAAAGGAATCGTCTCCAGGAAAATGCTTGAGTGACATCGTCATGGGCAGTTTGAGGATAATTTCACCAAGGAAGATGACCTTGTCTTCTGCACCAATGTAGATTGTCTGTTGAATGCCCTCAGAATCAAACATGACCTTCAAGAATGAAGACTACTCAAAGTACTCATAGACTCCACGAAATTGAGTCTCAAAAAGGTGCTGCATTGATTAAAACCAATATCCATCCATTCTGTTCGGACATGATGTCGTTATGAAGGAAAACTACGACAACCTAAAATACCTCCTGAAATCTGTTCACTAGAGTATCTTTGGATGGCATCTCTGTAGTGACTTGAAGGATTACTGGCTGTCTTGGTGAGTCTGCAGCTTGGATATACAAAATACTGTTCCAGCAAGGACTTCGCACTAAGTGTGGAGAAACTGGCCTGAAAAGAAATCTCTGGGCGTCAGTAAGAAGTAGGCTATGTGCAACACCTAGCAAAAGTTGAAACCCAGAAAATCCTGCTACTGTCGCTACACATCAAACTCAGTGTGATGAAGAACGTCATAAAATTTATGCACCGGACTGGATCAGATTTCAAATACTTGGCTGTCAAATTCCCTGGTGAAGCAAACATTAAAGAGGAAATTGTTTTGGGGGTAGTTAGACCAGTCAGCCATCCAGAGATGAAACGTTCGACAACATGCTTCAGGTTGACGAGTAACAAGCTTGGGACGCATTTCATTTGGTGGTAACTAACTTCCTCTTGGATGTCAGGACAGAAAACTACAAGGATTTGGTCGAGGACATGTTGTCTATGATTCCATGTAGCCTATCGCAAATTTGGCTGCGATGTGTCTTAAAGATCCGCTTCTCCAATCCCACTTGGAGTTTCTACCCGACAACTGCGGCATGGATATAATGACTGTTAAGGACGGTGAACGAATTCAAGAAAACATTGCAGCCATGGAAGAACGATATCAGGAAACTTCCATGTTGGGTGGCTATAGGTCTGCTATGTGGGGCGCGGTGGTGTAGGGGTATTTTCGGTGCCTTGGAGTCGAAAGGTTTTGGGTGTCAATCCACCTCACCACCGCGAAGGGACCCTGAGCAAGTATACTTCACTCGCAATTGTTCATGCACGTCTTGAAACTGTGATTTAGTGTCCGCGCTGTAATCGGGAGCGCTTCGGACTAGTTTTTTAAGAGGCGGTATAGCAAGTGTCCATACATACATACATATAAGCCTAGGCCTACTTGTATGCTCGCCAGACCTAATCCTGAGCAGTCATACAGGAGACAATGGGAAGTAGAAGCGAAAATTTACTGGTACAAATGTTATAAACTTTATTCCAAGAGCCCTCTATAAGTGCCTTCTCAACAAGCGACTGTGTAACCCGTAGAACTTCCCTTCCATGTTACTGAGTTGCGTTCTTGTCAACCTGTTTTTTCACATTAAACGAATATATATATATATATATGCATTGTTCTATTTATAGAAACTCTTGACGATTTCAGAGAAACTGGAGCCAATTCTTTAATTTCATTGTCATATTCGTGTCCAGCACCCTAAAATCTGTAAGAAATTGCAAATTTCATGTCAGAGGCAAAACTTTTATGAAAATTTGTTGTCCAGTGTTGTTATATATATTTATAAGCCCTATGCTTATGTTCCATTCAGTTGATTTTCTTCGTTGTTCCCCACATCCACATTTCGAAGACCTCCAGCCTTCTTATGATTATATAGTTTGCTCTCATGATTCATGTTTCAAATCCAAACAACGCCACGTGCACTCCATGTCAATGTTTTATCATCTGTTTCTCTGGATTTCTGTTTTCTCTTTTCTGTTCAATTTATCATAATTCTTAAATTTAAATTTATAAGTTCCTTCTTCCTATTTTCAGGCCTACTAAAATATAGCATCATAGGCCTATTTCTTTAGCAGACTTCAATAATATCTTGGCAAACCGCTCTTTAGAGCGTCAGGATCTTCTTGCACCAATTATAAGGTCTATGAATTATCGGAGAAGAGCAGGCCTACACAGTGAAAGAGATCGAGACAAAGGAAGTGGGTAGGACACAGGATGACTAGATTAAGAATTGGTTGAAATCGCAGGAACTTATTGTTGTTGTAAATTTATCTTTGGGAACAGGGCCGGATTAAGAAATGTGAGGCCCTGTCGGGGAAATGTTTGCGAATCTGCGTACAAATTTTTCGATTCACTGCGAAGAACGCTCATGAGGGAAAAATGAAGGGAAGCGGACAAGAGGAGGTCCACGACAGGTTATGGATAATAGCAAATGGATAGGCTTATGGAAAGTTTGAGGAAGAGGCATCGGACATTTCAGCCAGCCTCGGAGGCAGAAGATTAGAGAAGAAGATGATAAGCTATAATAGGCCTATATGTTTCAGAAATTAAGAGTTATCCAATAACATGTCTTCTAACGTTATTTCTCTTATTATTTTAAAGAAGTCAGTCAAAATGATTGACCCGCATGTCCTAATTTACTGTTGAAACTTCTTAAACAGGGCCGGATTAAGGCATGTTCAACATGTAGACCTACGGCCGAACAGGGCCCACACTTTAATTTTTAGATTTTTAGCAATTTCAACCAAACGAATAAAAAAGGTCATCGAAAAATTTGTACGCAGATCCGCAAACATTTCCCCGACAGGGCCTCATATTTCTTAATCCGGCCCTGTTCCCAAAGATAAATTTACAATAACAATAAGTTCCTGCGATTTCAACCAATTCTTAAGCTGGACTTAATAAATCGGATGTGTGGGAGAACTTTGCCAAAATTTCGTCAACGATAACTTCGTATTTATTATTGTTGCAGTATTCATGCTAAGAAATTTCATCAATTCCGAAAATGCGGGCCCCTAAACCTGCGGGCCCGGGAGCTGCAGCACCCTTAGCACTTACCTTAATGCGGGCCTGAGCGGCAGTGCTAACTTGGGCCGGGAGCACAACTGAATCTGTGAGCGGCGCTATATAAATGTTCAATTACAATTACAATTACAATAATTGCGATCTAATTGCGGGAAATGTCCGCATTTCGGCCTTCCTACCCTACCAGCATGTATTTGTGCATATAGTTTTGTGTGTATGCTTGCGATCATGCTATCATGCATATACTCGTATGCACATAACGCAAATATTCCTGTTAACATGTAGGGCATAGGGCAGCCAACTGTTGATTTTGCCATTCCGGGACGCTTAAGTTTGCAGTAGTCAGTCGCTATGCCATTAACAATTCACCCTGTCTACGTCACTGCAGGCTACAGCCGGCCTACATGCACCGAATTATTATAGGCTCTGCAGTAGCCTATAAAATAGCCGCTAATAATTGCAGTCAAATCATCAAAAACAATCGACTATTTAAAATTTGAGTCAATTTAAATTCCAATAGGCTGCTAGAGTAGGCCTAAACTTGTAGCCTACTTCTTTTGAGTGCATTATCAGCGAAGGTCACAGGTCTACGAATATATAAGTTTAGGCTATGTCCAATTTTACGCCTGGAAGCAAATTATGTTGGCAGCAGGTAGAAGATTTTGTTTATTGGGTATAGGCTACGCGACGGGACAGCGAAACTTTGCTTAAACTTGTAGCCTACTTCTGCTAAGTTTAAGCCGTCTTCCTGTTCCAGGTCATTTCGTACAAACTCAGGAGTTCCACTTGAACGAGGTCGATGCTTATACGCAGCTGCGAATTATCAGAGCGCTGGTCGACCGTTCATATTAGGCCTATTGAATAGCCTAGGCTACTCCTTCGCAAGAATGCGTTGGAAACGAGAAGTTCCAGCGCGTATTACACAATGTATCTAAGTCTAAAGTTTCAGTGGGTTATAAAGACCTGAAGACTTGGACCAAGCGCTATCTAACACCCGATGGTGAGCCTACAACGTCAGGTCGGACAGAACGCAGAACGAAAAATGCATCTTGTCGAGATTATTGGTCGAAAATAAGAACAACATTTGGTGAAGTGCATGTCTACACCAAATTCCAGGACAATTTGGGATCAATCCGGGACACTGGACGCATAAGGTCGATTCCGGGACTGTCCCGGCGAATCCGGGACGGTTGGCAGCCCTAGTAGGGCAGACGACAACAGCGAATTCGTGAGTTTATCATTGTATATAGAAAACATGCAAGGTTAGTTTGTATTACGGAACAGTGCACGGTCATTCTTTAAATATCTCATTATCTATGTTTGTCTCCACTCCGAACCTGCTTATCAGTCAGAACGCACTTTACTACAACTATAACTCACGTTTAGACAGCCAGATAATGATGAATCTGACTACTAGGACTATCTAGGTTACTTTAGAGACGATAACTTCTGGCTAAATCCGATTCTCACGTGTTTAAATTCATCTCTATTGTTGCTGATTGCCTCTGATCAGAAAGGTTTTATTCAAAAAATAATAAATATCCATGTATATTATATACAGGGTGCGCCAAAAAAAATTAATCCCCTACGGTTTTTAGCCCCTATCTTGGCCAAACATACGAATTTTTAAATGAAACTTTACAGTCTTAAAGGCAATTTATATCTACGTACAATCGTCAAATTTAAAAAAATATTTCATAACGGAACAAAAGTTAAACCACTTTTAGGGAGGCCACCCACCGTTTTTTGACGATTCAAAAACGAAGCGCAACAAAAAATTAGGTTTTTTGCCAATATCTTGGCCAAAATTAAGAATATCGAAATGAAATTTTACAGACTTATAGACAATTCATATCTGCACATGGTGCTCAGATTTCATCAAAATATTTCAAGCAAGACAAAAGTTATACCACTTTTAGTGAGGCCACCCACCGTTTTTTGACGATTCAAAAACGAAACGCAACAAAAAGTAACAAAAACACGATTTTATTAGTCTCCTCTCAAATAACTGTTGTCAAATGACCTTGGTAGTGCTTCACAACTTGTGCTCAATGCGCCCACCACCCGTGCCAAAACTTCTTTTGAGTCTCTTTGCAAAGTTCTTGATGATTAAGCTGATAGATTCCTTATTTACCAATTTGATCGTCATCTTGCTAAGTGACTTCTCAGTGGCGCGCAGCTATGCTGGTGCCCTGTTTCTTTTTTAAATAGTAACAATAATGATCATCTGGCAATATCAATATCAATATCAAGGCTATTTGATAACAATTATTTAAGATGAGACTTAATAAAATCGTGTTTTTGCTACTTTTTCCTGCGTTACGTCTTTGAATCGTCAAGAAACGGGGGTGGCCTCACTAAAAGTGGTATAACTCAATGTTCTGTTTGAAATATTTTGATGGAATCTGACCACCATGTGCAGATATGAATTGTCTTTAAGCCTGTAAAATTTCATTTCGATATTCTTAGTTTTGGCCAAGATATTGGCCAGAATAATAATAATTAGATTGGTTTTTTGTTACTTTTCGTTGCGTCGCGTTTTTGAATCGTCAAAAACCGGTGGGTGGCCTCACTAAAAGTGATATAACTTTTGTTCTGTTTCACATATGACTATGAAATTTGGCTATTGTACGTAGATATGAATTACCTTCAAGCCCGTAAAACTGGATTTGAAAAATTCCTATTGTTTGCCAAGATATTGATAAAAAGCCGTAGGGGATTACTTTTTTTGGCGCACCCTGTATATTTAATTAATATATATTACATACTCCTTTATTAATTTCGATGCGATTGAGAAGCGAAGTGAATTGCACTTGAGTTATGGACGATGGTCATTAATTAAATTTTGGCGATGAGCACCTGATTGGACTCGCAATCTTAGGATCAAAGAGCATATCCGTGGAGGTGCAGTTGATAAGACCACACTCATATTTCGGATATTGAACATCATTCGTGAATTGTGGTCTATCGCAGAAAGGCAGTTTGCTTTCGAAGCTAGGCAGCGGAAGACAATCCATGTAAGTTGTGTAAATTTTATGCAGAAATTGCAGTAGAGTACCGGAACAGAAATTAATAAACACATTGCATACAAGCGAATGTACATGTTTATGCATTATGCATGTTCATTAGACTGGTCCACAAACCATAGCCAAAAAATTAAGTTGCTAGAATTCTTTCTCCACAAGGCTTATTTTTGTCCCCTTGGAGTAGATGGTCTCCCTGTAAAATTTCAGCCTGATTGTGCAACATTTAGAGGTCAACCCATTCTGAACATTTTTCTTGAGTGCTAATAATGTCTTTGCGTTATGTTAACCGTCGTTTTTAGACTAATAATTTTTTATGGCTTCGTCTAATTTGAGATCCGACCCAGAGCACTGGCTATTGGGAAACCAGTCTCTCGATTGTCTACTGCAAGATTACCACGCAGCCTGGATGCACAGAAACTGCTTCAGTTTAATCATATCATTAAAGGGAGACCCCCTTCCGGAGAGCTACAAAATGGCCTGTGATACAGTTGTTTGTATTTGGGTGGTTGCCAGAATACCAACACAGCTGGCGTGTAAGGAAACTGTCAAAGCTTTACCAGAACTACCTACCACTGAAGATTCACTGACCACTATAAAGAGAAAGTGACAGGATGAAGACGACATGTTCAAGAGTGATCTTCAAAAATTGTTCGATATTGCCTCAAAGGATGTGATGACAGAAATCCAGCAAGACTAAGATCGGGATATCCTTCGAATAGGTCCTACAAAGAGCAGACGTATTTTCCAGCAGCATGAGTGGAGTAAACTTATAGACAGCAGCAAAAGAAAGCAGAAAGAGGCAACCGCAGGAAAAAGAGAGAATGGTGAAAACTAAAATGAAGAACGCAAGACAAAAGGCAAGCAGCAGGCGAACTTTCTGTGTTGGCATCTATGCATGTAGAAGTATTTGATTACATTGATGAGTATCAGGCGACTTAGTACTAGTACGTATGCAATACATCTGCACTCTACAATGTCTGCATAAACAGCTGCTACTAACTGCCTCATTATTAAAAAAAGATCCAAGAACATCATCCAGTCCTCTTTAGTTTAGCTGTTGGTGCTTTGTATCATGTTGGCCTTCCAGACCGTGATCCTTGGTCTGTAGATGGAGATGTCACACTGGCGATTGGTTATGACATTAATTTCAGAAATACCACTTTCTAGAAGTTCGGAATAAAAGAAGGACAAGAAGCGGCTAGGTGCAATGGAAGAACAAGAGTGCACACTGGCAGGCCTGCTATTGCCTCACTGAGAAAGCTAAATGTTGTCCAGCATCGACGGATCAAAGAAAAATATGGACCGCAAAGCTAGTATTGTCACTGGAAATTGTCAGGAAAAACTCTTGGCAATCCCAAAAACGGTGAACGACATTTAAGAAGGTGACTCTCAGGTCAATACCAGTGTTGAAGTACGGTAATTGAGAAATGGAATCTCCCCAGACATCGCTCAATGTCGCTCAGGTCGTATATTAACAAGTACAACTACCGAACAATTTATCTACATCTGTCCAAATAGCATAAAAAGTGTCAAATGGGTTGACCTCTAAATTTAATTTGTTTTCATTAAAAAAATTTGTGATTATTATAATCATGATAAGGAACAAAACCAGCCTTGTGGAGAACTGAAATCTGCAAGATGAATTTTGTGGACCACTCTAATGTTCATATGTAGAGGGTAGGCTACCCATATTATATTTGCATACCGACCGGCCACAGGCAAATATGTAGCCACATAATATTTTGATGTCCTAGTTCCGAGGGCAGCGACTGCTATGGCCTAGTATCGCGACTTTCCTTACATGCGGAATAGCGGTCCGCCATAATTCCCTGTAACATTTTGTTGGGTTACACCCTACTGCCATCGTTGCATAATGCCCTTCCAATTTTCACGGGGCTGAAAGTGTCTTTGAAGAGTGATTAGACTACTTTGAGAGGCGCTTTTAAAATTCTGAGAAGCAACACGATGCATACAAGCAGGCCCGCCGAGAGGTGGGGGAGGGGTAATGGAGCAAACGCCCAGGGATCCGGCGACTTTTAGTGGGGCCAGACTACACTGGCCATAACTATTACTATTATTATTATTATTATTATTATTATTATTATTATTATTATTATTATTATTATTATTTTTATTATTTTTTATTTTTTTTTTACCCGAGGTAGTTATTATTTTTTTTTACCCGAGGTAGTTATTATTATTATTATTATTATTATTATTATTATTATTATTATTATTATTATTATTATTATTATTATCAAAGACAATGACAAAGTCATTTACAGGCTAAATGTCTATGCTCTATACTCTATGCTTTATACTCTATGTCTATTAGAGTGGTCCAAAAAGACAAAATGTCGAAAATTAATTTGGGTCACATGTGTTCTTGTTCCATTCACTTCAGATAGGCCTAGTATTTGAGCCAATTTTGGTGTCATTTGAAGAATATCTAGGGGTGACTCAATTTTGAACGACAATTTTGTTTCTTCGAAAATTTCGTCATAATGTAGTATATTGCATTTATGACCCAAAAGTGTTTTGAAACAAGACCAAAAGCAAATAACTATTTCATTCATTCATTCATTCAAGTATTTATATAGCGCCTCTTCAAGGAAACTACTCAGAGGCGCTCCCGACTCCCGTACGGACAAACAGAACAGTTTTTAAGTGCTTATAGAATGTGTCAGAGAGTGATCTAGGGAACAGGCGCAGCTCAAGTGGGAGGGCATTCCATACCACTGGGCCAACCACAGAAAAAGCACGACTCTGCATGGTGGAGGTACGAGCAAATGGGACAAAGAGTACTTCCCTAACAGCCGAGCGTAGGGACCGACCAGTCCGAGCACTTAACACAGGCCGACAAAGATCGAGTAGGTAAGATGGAGCAAGACCTAGCTGGCAGCGCCATATATTTAGTGCTAACTGTTTAGTAAGTTCAAAGATAATAAGATCGCCATTAAAACAAGTCTTTATTGATATGTTCCTCTAGAGAGACTTTTATGGCTCCGGAATGGCTTGACAAAGGTATTGTCTTCGATTCTCGACTCTTGTCACAGAAGAGTTGAATATCTGGATGAAAGCAATATCCTTTTCTGCGCTGTGGGCCTAATTTATTACTTTAATCTGCCTGGCTTTGTCTTCCAATATGATATAAATTGAATGCAACTGCCAAAGTGTGGTGGCGTCGAGAAGAAAGCCTAAGCCTCATCTGCCAGCCACTTGCTGGCAATGATCATTATGTCGATGAGTCAAGGTCTTCGGCTTGTCCCAATGTCACATAATTATGATTTCCAAAGTTCAACATTTTGCATTCAATTCCGTTTGATGCTATATTCTTTTCAGAACATTTGAGCTTCGTAACCAAGGTGGTCTTTGCATTAAATCACATCCACGCGGGTTCAAAAAGACCAGGTGTCTCTTGAAAGCGGTTGTGGCAGCATTCTGCACAACAACGTTGCAAATGTTAAGTTCTGACTAGTTGAACAGTGTCAAATAATAATTATTGTTTGGAGCTCTCTCTTGTCCAAGCAAGATTCATGACCATATTCCATAGAAAAGAGAGGGGAAAAGGCTGACACTAGATCTGTTAAAACTTTTTCATCCCAAATGCGGAGAGTCATTTGATTTTTGAGGATTTTGCTAGAAGTTGGTGAACGGTGTTGCATAGTGTACTGCCCCAGAAGCTGGAAACGAAATTGCACTTCTCCTCTAAAACACCTATCAAGAAGGATGACATGCGATAATTGCAGAAGCTCGTCGTAATCTTCACGCTGGTGTTGGTTTTTCACATAAATCGTTTGAACGAGCCTACATCTGGACCCCTGGTTGTTCCGAGGGTGTTGAAGTAAAGATAACCACTGGATTTCATAGATGCGAGCACACAGCAGTGGCTCCTCATTGAGTGTCTGTTAGATAAGTGTACAACTGTACATGTGCAAGTCTCTTGAAGCCGTTTTATCAAATACAAACCCATATAATAATCTGCTTCCGATTCCGATCATCCGACATTTGAAGACAGGCATTAACTTGTTGTTTTCAATTGTCTAGTAAACTTAAAAACTACAAGAAACTTTTCTCTCCAGCTCCAGAAACACATTCAGAATGGTCTGGACAAATTCTAGTTAACGTTTGCCATCGCAGTGCAAAGGAGAGGTACCTCGGCTGAATAAAAATCCTGTGCAGCTGCAGCCTTAGCCTGCGTGTGGCAATTCCAATGCCAGAAAAAAATGTTCAAGTTTGAGTCACCTCTAAATATAATCGAATCCTTCTAATTTTTGGCATGTAAGCTCCCTTGGTGTATAGGAACAAGGACAACTGTGACCCAATTTGATATTTGAACTTTCATTTTTTTGCATGGTAAGATGGACCACTCTAATGTCTATGCTCCTTTATTTATTATTATTATTATTATTATTATTATTATTATTATTATTATTATTATTATTATTATTATTATTATTATTATTATTATCATTATCATTATCATTATCATTATCATTATGCTTATTGTTATTATTATTATTATTATTATTATTATTATTATTATTATTATTATTATTATTATTATCATTATTATTATTATTAATATTATTATTATAGAACACACATTTATTTTTTTCCAAAGACAATGACAAAGTCATTTACAAGCTAATGACTATGCTCCTTTTGAGCATTAGGTAAAGTAGTCATTCAGACCAAGACTTCCAGGAGTCTTGACTGTTTGAGTCAGTTGTTCCTAAAATCGACACAGAGTTTCCGATTTGCAGGGCGACTGATAGGCGCTGGAGCAGATGGCTGGTCTCACGCTGGTCACCTTTGGCTGCTGAGATCTTTCGTCCTAGTTCTTGTACAAATTGAAGAGAATCTCCATCCCAACTTCCTCCAGTTTCGACTGAATCCTCCAGAATCTCCATCCCAACTTCCTCCAGTTTCGACTGCAATAGGGACGAAATGATGCGATCTTGCAATGTCTGCATATTTGCTTTCCTTGTTACGGGCTGCTCTTTCCGCCGCGGCACCTGCATTTTCTGATGTTAAATGCCTGTACGATGTTGCGAATGTATCTGGTACCGTAACATCCCACGCCAAGCAAAGACCTCTGTGCCAGGGAATAATGGTTACTCCATCTGGTCTTTTGCCATCAGATCGGGAAAGACCATTCGGCTCCTTTATGGCTGGTATTTTGGCTCTTACGAATGCGCGCCAAAGAACGTCATTGATCATCCGATGACGTTGTTGCCTTCCAGCTCCTTTGTTGCAAGATAATCCATGTAGACCATTCTGTTCGATTATTATTATTATTATTATTATTATTATTATTATTATTATTATTATTATTATTATTATTATTATTATTATTATTATTATTATTATTATTATTGTTATTGTTATTGTTATTGTTATTGTTATTGTTATTGTTATTGTTATTGTTATTGTTATTGTTATTATCATTATTATTATTATCATTATTATTATTATTATTATTATTATTATTATTATTATTATTGTCTTTGTTGTTGTTGTTGTGGTTGCTGCTGCTGCTGCTGTTGTTGTTGTTGTTGTTGTTGTTGTTGTTCTTCTTCTTCTTCTTCTTCTTATTATTATTATTATTATTATTATTATTATTATTATTATTATTATTATTATTGCTGTTGTTGTTGTTGTTGCTGCTGCTGTTGTTGTTGTTATTGTTATTAGTCTTCTTCTTCTTCTTCTTCTTATTGTTATTATTATTATTATTATTATTATTATTATTATTATTATTATTATTATTATTATTATTATTATTATTATTATTATTATTATTATTATTATTATAACTATTATTATTACTATAATAATAATAATAATAATAATTATTATTATTATTATTATTATTATTATTATTATTATTATTATTATTATTATTATTATTATTATTATTATAGCATTGTTACAAAGGCAATGCGGAAGAGAAGCAGATGGCGTTCTCTCGTTGGACTGCTACCGATATTCTCTAAAATAGGTAGCTTGTCTCGAGTCTGTTCTGTGTCGCCTCGGTTAACCTACGTCCCAAGTCTAACACAAAATTGAGTCCTTCTGAACTGCATGAACCGCTGGATTCCAATGCCACCACTACAACGGCATGTCTTCGGGTGATTGCGGCGTATTTCAATCTTTTGGCGACGGCTGCCCGGTTTGCGGCCTCACCTGCTCTTGTTGATGTTGTTGCCCGATGCGATGCTAGAAACGTGTCTGACACCGTCACGTCCCAAGCGAGGCATCGTCCACATGACCACGGAATAAGTTTCACACCGTCTGGCCGTTTTCCGTCTTCCCTGGTGAGCCCTAACGGTTCTTTCTGGGGTGGCATATTTTGCTCTTCTTAAGGAGCGCCATACTATTATATCGTTCATCATGTTGTGGCGTTGTTGTCTGCCGGCGTTTTTCTTGCATGCCAGACCGTGAAGTCCTCTGTTATCGACTCTTTCGCCATGTGCAGTGACACAGGTGTGGTTCGCACAGGGTTGTTCCGAGTCGCATTCCAACCGAAATACTTAGGCCTATCACTTCGTCGGACAGGCGCAGACCTAGGATAATAATTATTGCAGGCTGTCTGCTCAGTAAGAATAGTTAAGATTTGTGTATTCTGTGATCTCCGTCTTGTGAATTGTTTAAACTGCATAATTGCACATTGTCACCGGTTGCGGTCTGTCAACCGGATTGTTGAATAAAGAGAATATGGTGCTAGCAAACAATCTCCCGCGTGTGTGCCTGAGAAGATAAGAGACGAGCCCGGTCAAGGGCAGTATTCGCAGACTCGTTCAGGTTTGCCATGCCTTCCTGATCCAGAGACTAGCTCATTCTTTTTAAAAGACGGTTATCTGCTATTCCGGATGTTGATTCGGATCTCGACGGGTGAGTGTTCACTATGCTTTTAGTTACACAACTGCAATACAAAATCAGCTTACAGTATGTATGTATGTATGTATGTATGTATGTATGTATGTATGTATGTATGTATGTATGTATGTATGTATGTATGTATGTATGTATGTATGTATGTATGTATGTATGTATGTATGTATGTATGTATGTATGTATGTATGTATGTATGTATGTATGTATGTATGTATGTATGTTTGTATGTATGTATGTATGTATGTATGTATGTATGTTGTGGAGCATCGTTGTCTAGGGGATGAAACGAATTGAACTAGAAAGACCAACGTCGAATGTTTAAACTCTAATTCAACATAAATCTCATAGAAGTGACAAATTCAACTCAATGCCAAACTCATAACGAAGTTAGGTATAGTTCTCCTCGGCACGAAAGTTCAGCGGCAACTCTCCTCTCCTCTCTCAAACGAGACAGTCACGTGACATCTCCTAGCGATTAACAATTCTTACAGTACGCCCTCTAACGACTAGTACCGTACTACCGTACATCCTCTAGCGACTAGTAACGTCCTAAGGCCTCACTCCTAACATATCCCCATCCCTCACAGTAAAAAAAAAATAAGGGAGCCATATTTTTTTTTATACTACCACCTGAGGGATCACATAACCTGCCAGTCAACACCTCCAGCACCCAACACCTCACCAGAAACTCACTAAATACCGTACAATGACAGCATGACTCAAAATCACCAACAGGCGACATCAACAGGCAATCAAGCCCAAACGGAAACACAGTCCGTAAATACAAGAGCTACCAAAAACCCACAGGGTCAACACCGCTTAATCACACGGCAACAGCTCAAAAAAACACATGCCCAAAGCACCGAAATCCCGTGAATTACCTAGTAAGGTCCACCCCAACTACCCCAAAAAGGCAAGGGCCTACGAACCTACCACTCACAACACACGTACACCTGACAGGCCAACAGACATGCAACAACACTGCACATCCGGAACAACGACATCCACTCAGTCACCAAACATCACCATACACACGCACAGCTAATCAACAGAGCGCCATAACTGAAACTTAAAGATAACACTGAACTGTCAACAATCGCCCTACGAAAGCAAACTGTCACTCACTATACAAAATCCATGACGACTACGCCTATGTCACAGCTATACACAACGACAATTCATTCAGTCACATCAACTAAAAAAATTTTTTAAACATCACCAGCTTTTTTCTAAGTTCCAAATTTCTATAAAATAAACATCACATACCGATACACCAGAGAACCATCGTACCATCATATTTCAAAAGTCCATACAATCCAAGATTCCAGACCATCAAGTTGCCAAGCCAAAGTCCACAACAAAATTACTTCCAGAAACCCAGCCAAAGACATCTCCAATCCACCACCACCATTTTTATTTTATCCGCCATAATAACCATCCGGAAATCCACCAGCCATCACCAATACCATTTGTCCAATACCTCAGCACCATCAATTACACAAAGTCCATACAATCCAATTTCCAAATACCAACAAATTACATGTATGAACAATGTATACATCCCACAACAAAATATCACATTAATCATAAGAACCAGCAGACTCATGCCTATCCTGGTCGTCCACTATATCGTGCTTGTGGCGGCCGACAACACTCACACCCAAAGCGACCGGGTCTGACGATGGCACACTGTAGTTCCCGCCTTCGCGACCGACCAATTCCAACACCCGCGAAACTGAGCCGATCCATACTCGCCACCACGTCCACGTCATCTCCATCCACGAAACACCCAGGCGCCGCCTCCATGACACCCATACGAACGGTAGCAGTAGCGCCGAAACACTCAGGCGCCGCCTCCATGACACCCAGAGTATTTTCGTTCGCCCGTCGCTGACCCATGACACCCCGACGAACGGTATCATTAGCGACGAAACACTCAGGCGCCGCCTCCATGACACCCATACGAACGGTAGCAGTAGCGCCGAAACACTCAGGCGCCGCCTCCATGACACCCAGAGTATTTTCGTTCGCCCGTCGCTGACCCATGATCGGACCACTGGCGAAGACTCCACGGCCCCGGAACCGACGACACCGCGATGAAGAAGGCACTGACCCCGAAGAAGGCCCTAACAACGCACCTCGCTGAATCCCGCCACCGAAACCGTCGACCCCACAGGTCAGGTCAACCGTCGACGACTCACGTGACTCCGGACAAGAACACCGACCGAACAGACAGGTACAGCCGTCCCGACCTCGACTCTGGCGCCGACCACGTGACTCCTGCAACCAACCATGCGACGGCTGATGCATAGGCTGACCTTCAACGCCGCCCACGTGACTTTCCTCCGTCGTCTCAAACCTTCCGTTCGTCCAAAGTTTTCGACCATTTATCCAATAACTGTTGCAATAACCTTGAGGACTCACCACAGTTCCCCTTTTATCCGTATTTGAACCATATTTCTCCGACGAAACAACCAACCGCCATGAACAGTTCCACTGACACCTCCGCAGCACGTGCTGTCGCTGAAGCTCCCTGTCCACACGCACCTTTTCGCCGCTCTTTAGACGAGCCCCCATATGTGGAGCATCGTTGTCTAGGGGATGAAACGAATTGAACTAGAAAGACCAACGTCGAATGTTTAAACTCTAATTCAACATAAATCTCATAGAAGTGACAAAGTCAACTCAATGACAAACTCATAACGAAGTTAGGTATAGTTCTCCTCGGCACGAAAGTTCAGCGGCAACTCTCCTCTCCTCTCTCAAACGAGACAGTCACGTGACATCTCCTAGCGATTAACAATTCTTACAGTACGCCCTCTAACGACTAGTACCGTACTACCGTACATCCTCTAGCGACTAGTAAAGTCCTAAGGCCTCACTCCTAACAATGTATGTATGTATGTATGACATGTATGTATGCATGTATGTATGTATGGATGCATGTATGTATGTATGTATGTATGTATGTATGTATGTATGTACATGTATGTATGTATGCATGTATTTATGCATGTTAGGGGTGTCCAAAAAAGTTTTTGTGGAATTTTTCTTTGCTCACCCTCTCATGTTGTTACTTTTACCTAGATAAAATTTTATGCAAACTTTCAAGTCTCTGTGTCAATATTTGGGTGGTGCTCATTTCAATCTAGAAAAATATTTCACGAATGCAATCTAATAGTGGACTGCAGCTGTGAATAAAGAAATAAAATTGTCAGAGATCAAATTATTGTTTTAATCAAAGGGGATTCAGATGGTCTTGACCTTCAATCACAAGTGTCACATGACTAAATAAGCAATTAAGGTCTCACTGCTTCCATATTGATTATCGAATCAAGTCCACGAACGCTGTGATATCTTATAATTAAGCTACCGAAGACTGTAAGACTTTAGTGTCTTCTTGCTAGAATCTGTTATTCGCTTCCTGTTATCTTCAACAATCTGTTTTAACTTTTGCATTTCTTGTTCTGATTTTGTTATCAATTGGTTAAATGAGCTCATCAAATCCACTGAGCTCTCTGCTGAATCATAAACAACTTTCAGCGACTTGGTGACAACTATACCAATAGTTAGCAATAGATCTGAGTCGTTGATTGGCCAATCGTCTATATCAATTCCAAGAGATTTCAAAGAAGCAGTTGAAGAGGAGGTCCATGCAATGTCTTGTTCTTCAACTGCTTGCATGTTGCTCCAATCCCTTCCACTTCGAATCTTGATTGAGCCATTGACTTTTCTCTTAAAACCCTAGCAGAAAACAGTGATAGTCGCACAACTTCGGGTCCAAGGCAGTACAGCTGGTTCTTTACCTTTTCATTGCAGCTTTTGGCACCATCTTTTTTTATGTCAGAGCACTGCTTGATCCAATATGGTGAATTTTTTTCTGAAATGTTTAAATGTGGTCAAGAGTCGATGAAACGTCATAATTATGATGACGGCATTTTTATTGTGTAATGCATCGTTGACACTTACTGTCACTTTCAGACTCAGTATCACTAGTGGAACTGTCAGCTGGGTAAAACATTTGCTTCCTGTGATATATAGACATTTCTACTTTATAATCAGACTCTGCATCACAACATTCACGCTCCCTATAATTAATTAGTTTGGGTCTTTTGACTTGGTGCTGTGCCATGCACGCTTTTCCTTGCTTCTTTGTGGTCTTTCTGTCTTTGGTATAATTGCTCTGCGCTGCTGCCTTCGTTCTTGCTTTGAAAGCTTCTTATCCAAAAAAAAGCTTATGTTCATCAATAATTGTGACCAGATTGTCCACATCACTGTACACAATGTCAAAGAGTTTATTTAGTTTCACAGTAAATTCACTCTCTACCCCGATGCAAATCAGAAGCTCTTGCTTTCTTTTTCTTGGTCAAGTTATATTCAGCATTCAATGCCTTCATTTTGGAAGCTAAATGTGGCTGATAGGTTGGTATTCTTGCTCGGTTTCATATTTACATCACAGCCAATGATGCCAGTTTGGTACTTTCTTGAACAGTTTTTTTTAGTTTGTCGGAGTGGAAAAGTTTCTGAGCACACGTTGTTTAGTTGGGAAATTGTTCTATTCTATTCTATTCTATTTTGGGATTTATAAAGCGCCTCTCACAGTACAACCTAATCAGAGGCGCTCCCAGTGAGAAGAACTCTTGGAAAAAGAAAAGTCTTAAGACAACGGGCAGAAAAAGTAAATCCTCCAGACAAAATCTGGGAACGAATAATAGAAGGAACGCCATTCCACAGTAAAGGGCAGACAGAGGCAAAGGCGCGATGTTGGGCTGTGGCAGTCCGAGATCGTGGTACAAGAAGATCATGACGGTCTAAAGAGCGGAGAGGACGTCCAACGGTAGCAGAGAAAGGCTTACTAATAAGATCACAAAGGTAGCGAGGCGCTTGACCCAAAAACATCTTATAGGTAAGAAAAAGAATTTTATATTGAATCCGGGCGGTCAAAGGAAGCCAGTGAAGGTGCTCAGTCATGAAAGTCGAAATGTGAGAGAAACGAGGAAGGCGGGCAATCAAACGTGCAGATGCATCAAGTACCGATTGAAGAGGAGCCAGGCGGAGTTTAGGTAGGCCAATGAGTAACGAGTTACAATAGTCAATGCGGGAACAGATGAAGGCTTGGACCATAGAAGAAAAAATCGATGAAGAGACAGATCGCCTAATGGCACGTAAACGTCGCAGATGATAGAAACTGGACCGAGAAATATTAGAAATATGTGTAGAGAAGGAAAGAGTATTGTCAATAGTAACACCCAGGTCACGGACATTTGTCACAAAGTAAATTGAGGAAAGTACTTGGCAAGTAAAACGTAATCAAGCTTGTTAAGCTGTTGACGGGTGCCCAACCAGATCAACTGAGTCTTGGAAAAGTTGAGCGAAAGACGATTTGAGGACATCCAACAATTGAGATCAGCAGAAAGAGATTCAATAGACTGACAGAGAGCAAGTTGTTGGGAAGAGGAGCCATGAACAAAAATTTGAACATCATCAGCATAAAGGTGACCAGAGGCTGAGTGTTTAGCAAAGAGAAGAGGGATATCAGCTGTAAACAAGATATAAAGAAGTGGACCTAGTACGGATCCTTGAGGAACTCCAAATTTAACAGGAACCCATGAGGCGCGAGAATCATCTAGTATAACCATTTGGGTACGGTCAGTAAGATATGAACGAAACCAAAGAAGAGGAAGGCCACTAAGACCAAAATAAGTTTCAAGACGATGTAGTAGAATATCATGGTCTACCATATCAAATGCTGAAGATGCATCAAAGAGAGCCAGAAGAGTAACCTGTGATTTATCCATAGCAGAATAGATGTCAGAAAGAAGAGAAAGAAGAGCAGTTTCAGTCGAGTGGTGAGCTCTAAAGCCAGATTGTCTGGGAGGTAGAAGGCCCGATTGCTCAAGATAAGGGGGAAATTGCAAAGAAACAAGTCGCTCTAAATTGTTGTCACTTTCAGCTTCACCAACTAACCAAATTGAAGTTACAGTGCATATTGAACAGGTTGTCATTTTAGCAATCTGAATTAGAAATAGAAGTGATGCCAATTAAGCAGATATGGCACCCCATAGAGGAATAGAATATTAAATACAGAAACAACAGACTGAATATGGAATCTGCAAGGGGAAATAGCTATGGTAATTAACAAACTGGGCAATAGTAATAATAATAAGTAGTAGTAAAAGTAGGCGGTTGCGGCAGGAAGCCAGTACATAGGGTCATTTCCGAAAATTTACCCAGCACATAGGGTCATCCCGACCTTTGACCCCAATTTGCCTCCATGTTTGACCTTTGATCCATAACTTAGGACCAATATTGCGCATTTGACCAGTACATAGGTTAATTCCGGGGCCCTGACCCCAATTTGCCTACATTTCCGACCTTTGACCCCAAGCCCTCCCCATCTCTCCCCAGAATCATCATTGAGGGGACCATCGCCCACCAGCTCCCCTCGTAGCTACGCATTGAACCAATGTGCTGGGGAGGTAAAAAAAAATACTCCGACTAAATTGACCGAGCGAGACTCAAGTAAATGTTATTGTTAATTGTTCTGCACGAAGAGGCGCCTCGAGGCAGGAAGTCTCAGTCTCAGTTGGAATCAATTAAACTGTCTCTCGTAACTGTAGCCTGCCTCAACCAATGAGAACAATGAATCGCTGTATCTGTCTCCGTCCACGCATCCAGGCATTGAGACTCAAATATCTTTTTCATCGTGAAGAGACGCCCCCAGCAAAAAGTCTCAAGTCTCAGACGGGTGTTTTACAACCAGAGACGAAAAAATTAGTGAACAACGAACAATATGCTGTTAGACGCTTATGATGCCCGCGGCGAAAAGTCTCAGTTAATTAATCCCGTCCCACAGTCAAAAAGGCCCTCTGTTTTACTGGAATTATGATCCTTTCATCAACACCCAACATCCATCCATCCATCCATCCTTACATGTGCAGTATTCATTGTTGCGCACATCGAAATACATACGTCAAGATTTTCATAAATTATTATAATTTTGGCCAGCATTCAACGAACGTCGAAGTTTTGTTTCTAGCGAGTGATAAATCCAAAGCATAAATTATAATATATTAGACAGAGAGACATCTAGCGACGCCAGTGTTACAATCGGCATTTCTTCGATAAGCTAGATAGAAGACAGTTACCGAGAGTTAGGCCTAATGTCGGACAAAATTAAATATGCCAGGCTTTTGCGGAGAAGTAGATGTTCGCTCCTAGGAATTAGTTATTTGCTAATAAACGTAGTAATTTCGGCTGATAGCAGATTAATAAGTCTCACAAGAAGTCCAGTTTTTGTTGACGCGAGGTAAGCATTTAGTTCGGAGCTGTACGCCTCCACGGTCGTTCTCATCACGCATCGGCGTCGTCTTCGAGTGCTGCTATTTCGTTTCGTATGCGTGCAGCCTGGTCCGTCAAGAAATCCAGTTCATCAGCTGTTTCGCGGAGAGCAGCCATCAATCCACGCATACGCTGCTTTTGTTTGCGGTCTTTAGCCCTCAACTTCCGGATCCTCTCACGAAGTTTGGCCAATTCTTGCTCCTTTCTTCCGATGTTCGCGGGCCCTTCGTCTGCCAGGCTCTCTATGAAAGTTTGTAGTTCATCAGCCATATTCGCAAAAATCTGTCTCGTTTCAGTCAAATAAGTTTTGAAAGCGTGACCGTCTTAAATTTTCGTTTTCTGTGACCGACCTCCTGGTCACAAGCCCGATTATATAGTCCCCATCGACGCACATTCATGGTCATATGCCCCCGAAACAGAGACAACGCTTGTTAAACCGCCAACGCAAGAGACACTCACCGTCTTGTGACGCTAGGACGTGGGAGTATCTACGCAATAACTGGTAAGGATTTCTGAGAAACGATAGTAGACTTATTCATAATCATATGATCATTAATTCCTCAGTATCCACCCACGTGTTGAAGGATCCGATGTGGGGATTCACACCCTGGCCTATGGTCACTATTCGCTTCGTCAACAAAAAGTATTAACTGAAACATAAAAATGAGTCCAGCAACTGTGAAAAACATAAATATTGAAGGCATCGTACTACCAAATATCCCTCTTTCCAACATCCAGTTGATCGATGCCGCGAAGAAGCTGAATATTCCAAATTTTCGAGGCGTCTTCTTACGAGACGAACTACCGAAGAAACCTAGACGGAATGAATGCGGGATATTGAACCTAGATGACTCGAAAGGTGAAGGAACGCACTGGGTCCTTTTTTCAAAGAACGGCAAGGATAAAATATATTTCGATAGCTACGGTCTACCTCCCCCTCTAGAACTGATAAAGTATTTACAGAGTCCCGTCTACTACAATAGTGAACGAATTCAACCGGATAATGAAGTGTTTTGTGGCCATCTATGTTTGTATGTTTTGAAAAAGACGATGACTGATGGTTGTAAATTTCAAAATGTTATCAATAGTTTGTATTAATATTATCACGTAATAAAATGCCAGTGGAAAAATTTGGACACACCGATGTTGGAACTACTACAAGAGTAACTGCTGGAGGTGTCACATTTAATCAAGTAGACAGTATTTTTCTGAGGGCAGATGGAGCAAACCCTGTTACTGGAGATCTAGATATGAATGGCCGCGTGATAAAAGGTCTACCTACAACGAATAATCCGGATGCAGTAATGGATGAGGCACTAAGTCGGGGGCAAGCTATAGATTTAATAACGAATCACGATAATGTACCGACGAACAATAATCATTTGACTAATAAGAAATACGTCGATGCAACGGCTGAAAAATATGTTGACACGAAAGCAATCGGACCCGTGATTAGCATGTACACTTCAGCTACGCAAACCATAAGCGCCGAAATTCACACAAAAGGTTCTTTCGATATAGCAAGATTCGAAAGAGATATCTACCATCGCGTAGGATGGAATAAGATCTCTCCTGATAAAGCCGGCTGCTATCTCGTTTCGACGCACATAGAATTTCGTTTATTCGGTGCTGGTTTACCTGTATAAAAATGGAGGGGTGCATATGCAAATTGCGGGCGGAGAGGGTGCGTCAGGTTCAACTATCAATGCAACAGGTAGTACCATAGTTTATCTAACCGAAAACGACTACCTCGAGATCGGTGTTTATTCAACCACCGCTTTGGGTATAGTTGCTAAGGACTTTTCCCTCGCATTCTTACGACCATAGCGATTGAGAAGAATAATCTTAAATATATAAAATGCCAGTCGATAAATTTGGACACACCGATGTTGGAACTACTACAAGAATAACTGCTGGAGGTGTTACTTTTAATCAAGTAGACAGTATTTTTCTAAGACGAGATGGAGCAAATCCGGCTACTGGAGATCTAAATATGAATGGCAACTGCATCAAAGGCCTACCTATAACGAATAATCCGGATGCGGGAATGGATGAGGCTCTAAGTTGGGGACAAGCCATAGATTTGATAACGAATCATGATGACATTCCGTCTAACGATAATCATTTGACTAATAAAAAATATGTCGACGAACAAATTGCTTCGATAGTGTCTACCGACCAATTCTTTGGCCCGGCGTTTAGTGCCTACTCCCACGCTGCTCAGGCTATCCCCGCTGCCGCTGCGACGATTGTAAATTTTCCAAGAGAAAGATTCGATCCGGATAATTGTTTCATCAATTCGAAACGTTTCTTTCCTCAGAAAGCCGGATGTTATATAGTTACGGTGTTTGTGGAATTTCACGCTAATAGTGCTAGAACTTACGGTAATGTTTCCTTGCTCAAAAATGGGAGGTTGTACATGAAGATGCCCGGTGGTGGAGGTGACTTTGGTGGCGGAGGTACGGCTGGAGCGAATAATAATGCATCGGGTACTTGCCTAGTTCGATTAACTAATACCGACTACCTCGAGATAGCTGTTATGTCAGACGTTGACTCAAACATTATGGCTCATGAGTTTTCAGCAGCATACTTACGACCTTAAAATTCGAAACCACATTTAGTTTTGAAATTATACCTCTACCAAATCCGTTGCAAAATCGTCATCCTCCTTTCGCTCATGAACGGTAATTTCGTATCTGTTTCTCCATACTCGGTCATCGAACGCTAAGATTGTTCGTGCTTCTTGCCCGTGTGCTTTACCCGCCTTGTAAAGCGATGTATACGAGCTTACTTCACCCGTTTCACGGTCTAATATATCTACTCGTCTCGGTTGGTTTCTGATATATTTCAATCTCTCATATTTTGGATCCGTGCTAGGCACCTTCGTTTCTCGCCGTTGTTTCTCTTTTTCGATGATATCACGCGAAAGTACACCCTTCTCGCACAATAGATCGATAAGTTCGGACTTGTTGAGATAAGTTTTGATACCGTGCTTTTTCACCAGCGTTTTCAATTCTATCAATTTCATTTTTATAGTACAAGAAATTTTTTTAATACACAACGCTCATTTTCTGGCCATCTGACTGAAAATTGAGTAACTTGTCGCAAATCACCACTGCGTACGCTTCCGTATCAGCCGGCACCGCAGCATTAAAAGTAGCTTTGATCCGGATATCGACTACCGACGACTTCAGACGCTCGGATTGCTTGCTCACATCAAACACCATAATTGGGAATAGTTCTTTGAAGTCTGCAGGTGTGATATTGCTCTGAGTTATCAGTTCGTCCATTCCGTAGAATTTTTCGCTAAACGTGGACGCTTCTCGGTACGCTCGCGAGAATTGCTGATTCGGGAATGATAGGTTATAATCGACGGCAGGGTATCGTTCATGGTTCATCATCACGAACATGTTTTTGAGGTTGCAATGATCGAAAATCGATGGATTATGTTCTTGATCACCGCCTCGATCGGTCTGAAATCCTACTAAGATGTACCTAGGTTTCTCAGGCGATGCCTTGACGCTAAGTCTCCAGTCGAAAGTAGTTGCCCGTGGGACGCCTATAGTATCGCATTGACGAGCTCTGTACGCAACTGGCACCGATGCTTTCGATTCGATCGTTTTGTACAATTGCATCCTCTCCATATCGGAAGGCAAAACGTGGGGCATGAACCACGAGATTTTATCAACTCTGACTTTCCCAGCACCCGCGGCGGCGAGTCGAAAAATTGCATCGTCGTCGGCTTTACGAACAAGAGTTAGCGTTTGTTTCATACCATAAATAACCTTGTTGTAATCATCGCAAAACCCGAAAATGTGCCTCAAAGGAACGATAAAATTAAACGTGCCTTTGTCTCCCGGTTTTTGAATTAGATACGACTGTCGAACGGAGAAACCTAGATTATTCGCGATAACAGCTGTAGCAGCACTGTCCTTGTACCACAGCTGATTCAAACCTTGAGCTAGTTGAAAATCATTTGGGTATTTGAGTAAACCGAGCATCGTCGTTGCCTGACCTGGGTGAAATAACGATTCAATTTCTTGGTTCGATAGGGAATACGAAATTTGGCTGAATAGATGCATGAGTCCATTGTTCGTAAGGGCTGCAGCATCGGCATTAGCGTACGCGGTGTTGTCCGCTTTCAACAATCTGCCCTCGAATAATAGGTAAGATTCCGCTGGATGACTAAATAGATCTTGAAGTTCGATGTTAATTCGAATCTCCCCCGCGGTGTTTAGATTCGCTCCCGATATCGGTTCATACTCATGCCATTCATAGCGTTCAATACCCTCATCGATCAGAGGTTGATCGGTAAATCTTAGAATATTAGACTGCATTTTATTGTAGAATAATATTTTTTTACGCGACCTTCATTCCTGCACCGTTTAGCGAACGCACTAAATCTTGGATCGATACGGCATTCTTCAGACCATTCCCCATCATCAGATTATTGATATTCTCCGGATTCGCCCCGACGCTACTTAGTCGATCAAGAATATCTCTTTTTTCTTGCGTAAGCTGTTTCTTAGGAGCAGTAAATAGTTTCGTCGCTGTTTTCTCCACTAATCTTTTACCCGCGTCGATTGCGGTCGATTTCCCAACATCGATAGCCTTTTTCCCAATTTCTGTCGCCACGTCTTTACCCGCACTAAGAGCTCTCGTCGCTAGCTGTTTGGCGGCGTTCGAAGTAACAAGTCTTTTGAAAAATCCTGAAATAGTATCGAACATTCCGGATCCGCCGATAACGTATTGCTTCCGATAACTCCTTCTATTCACGATCTGCATTTTATAATGTCGACATTATATTTTTGTAACCATCTTTGCTCAAGTCTCCCTGCCGCAGTAACTCGTCGCACATCGCCACGATCTCGTTTCTTACACCAGTATTGCCTGCTTTGAAACTATGAATTCTAAGCTGTAGCTGTTTCGTCAAAACATTAGGGTTTTCGGGTATGACGATTACGCCGACACCTTTACCTATTGTACTACGGGGCCTATTTTCCCATATCGATTTGATAATTTCTCTATATTTTTCGGAAGAAGACGCCCTAGGTTTGTAAGGATTTGTCGGTTGTGCTATAGCATTCGTCGTGTACAGAATCTCAGCGTAATCAGCCATGTCATTATCATCGTATATCGACTTGTTAGGCTGTTTCAGCGTCAACAACTCCCAAAGCCCCGGTGTTCCTCTGTAAGTCTTATTTTCAACCGTCACGTCGTCTCCTTGAATCGAAATGGGAGTGTCACCGATGTAGAATTGTCCATTTTTGGATTTTATTCCGAACGTTGTGTCTACGGTTCGTTTATCGGAGGCGTATTGATGAAGGTACTTGGTGGCTCGATCCCCTAATTCTAAAGTTCTGATGTCCTCAGTCGGATCGGAGCTATACGCTTCTATCGAAGGATACTGGGAAAATTTAACTCCATGTAACGAAGCGGGAAGTGCCTGTAGCGCGTTTGAAGTAGCTACCGAGTTTTCTTTGATGGCGGACAATAAGACATTTTGCTCTTTGGAAATTGCGGATTGCGAATCGACGATAGGCTTGTATAACTTGGTTAATTCTTGCTGTAGCCCCGAATCTCCCAATCTCTCCGAAAAAAAGTTTTGTTGAATATTCTTCTTCGATTTCAGATATTCTGCAACGATAAACTCTCTTTTCGCGGGGTCGGTTATTTTTAGAAACGACATTTTAAAATTAGAAACATAATGTTTTACGACGTGTTTTTCGACATGTTTCAAAACATAAGTTAGACGTATTTTCAGACATGATAACATAGGTCTACATGATTTCGCGTATGTTAGTCTTTTTTCTCAAACATAGATTGAAGGCGCTGCCTGACATCCATCGCGACTTTCTTGTTATTGAATTTTTCAATCTCGCTCAGCATCAACTCAATCTCAACTGAAATGATATCATCTATGAGAGCTTTTGAAATATGATCGTTGATCATGTCGAGTTTCACATCAGCTAGCGCTTTGATCGTTTCAAGCATCTCAGCTTTCATCATCAGCTTTTTACCGATATAGCTGTCGATTATATTTTGCGGCCCCGAATCACCTAATATCTCCGATAAAAAGTTTTGATGAATATTCTTCTTTGATTTCAGAAACTCCGTAACGATAAACTCTCTTTTCGCGGGGTCGGTTGTTTTTAGAAACGACATTTTAAGTAAAATAAAAAATAAAATTCAGACGTGTTTTTTTAACATGTTTTAAAACATAAGTTAGACGTATTTTCAGATATAACGACATACGTCTACATGATTTCACGTATGTTCGCGTTAGTCGTCTTTTTGATAGATTCGTTACTTTTCTCAAACATGGATTGAAGGTGCTGCCGGACTTCTTCTCTTCCTCGATCGATGAGTGATTGTTTCGTCACCTCGTCCATCTCGTCTATCGCAACTTTGATATTAGTTCTAATTTCTTCTTTCATGTTATTGAATTTTTCAATCTCGCTCAGAATCAGCGAATATTCCTCGTCCGAAATGTTATCATCCATGAGAGCTTTTGAAATATGGTCGCTGATCGTGTTGAGTTTCGCGTCGGCTTGCGTTTTGATTTTTTCGTGCTTCTCCGCCTTCATCGCTAGCTTTTTACTGATGTAGGCACCGATTATACTTAGCAACCCCACACCTAATGCCGCTCCTTCCATAGCAATAGCGACGGGTGCAGCGATTATAGTAGATAATACTCCAATTCCTGAAATTCCGAGCCCCATCGTAGCTGTTACGAGGATGCCACCTACTGCGCCGAGCACGCTTACACTTCTATGATACTTTTTACTCAACGCTGTTCTTTTGTTGCGTTCTTGCTCGATTTCCTTCTTAATTTCTCCGATCTTTTGAAGTCGATACGTTTGCGCCGACCCTGTAACGATATGTATTTCTCCTTCTGGCGCCGATGGCAGCTTCGGATAGAGTGAATGTTCAATTTTAATGCCTTCGTATTCCATTCGGTTTTATTTACGCAATATTTTTTTTATAACAGATAATTTACATGACATAACGAATCTCCCGCGTTGATAGTTACCACTGAATCAGAGTTGTTTTGAATAGAGACTATGATATCATCAACCACATCATCTGAAACCACTTCGTTTTGTAGGCTGCATTTTAGTTCTTTGATACTCTGTTTGAGGGAAACGAGGCAAACTCCAACACTCATTTCTACTCCGAGTCCAAGCCTTAGCGTATTTTGGTTGTATCGTTATAACATTTTGCGCAAAAATCTCCCATCGTAGACCCCCTCGTTGTCTTTTTGGAGCGTGAGTTACATCGCTCTTTACCTTCCAACTGACTGAAATGGGCTGCGTTCTAGCCTCTACCTGCCTAGTTGGTTTAGTTCCAAATTTGTGTATTGGTCTCGACATTTTACAAAGACTAAATTATAATATCATGCCGAGAATCGGAATGTTTTGAAACGGAGAATTGGGGCCTAGCAAAAGTCCTCTACCCATAGGCGCATACCCCGACCCTGTTTTCATGTACAACCCGGATGCCGTTATCGAGCTGCCTTTCTGCCACGGGGACAGGTACAAACCGGAACCAGCTGATCTTATCTTGCACGCCATATCACCTTTCTTGACGTACATTACACCTGATCCGCTGATTTTATCCACAATCTTCGACGTGGCTGCGGAACATAAGCCTGCCATAGCCCCCGTAGCTAAACTAGGCAGAAGGAATTTAGCCGCTGTTGCTAGAAACGGAAGTATGGCGCCTATGAATCCTCCCTCGACTTTTCTATTGTACTCCAATTGCGTTTTACTCATTTTGATGGTCACGCCAGTTCCTTTTTGATACGCCTTTGTCATTTTATTGATTTGCCCCTGCGTGAGAAACAACACATGTTCCCCATTGAAATCACCGTGGGTTAGTTTGATATTCGCGCCGGTCCCCGCTTGATGAGATTTTTGAATTTTGTCTTTTTGCGCTTCTGAAATATTGACTTTTACGTCTATGTAACGATTCATTTTATATATAAATTACAAAAAAAACTTTCAAACTTCTCTGATGTGAAAACGAATCGCCAAGTCTTCTCCTCTAAGATTTACTAGGTTCCCATGTTGATCGGTGAGCCTCGTTTCCATCGTTGAAATTGTTGATAGCGTAATGGGGAGATAAATTAAATTATGCGGCACTTCGATAATCTTGTAACCCGGCCCTACGTTTGGGAAAAAAGAATATATCACGTTTTCCGATGTTCCATTAGTGTACGAAGACCCGATAACATCGCTGGTCACTCTTAGACTGCTTACGCTCATAATATTTACCAAGTTCTCCGATTCGGTATATCCGCTCCGATAGGGTAAACTTTTAAAACCTAGAACTGATCCGATCGAATTCCTGGGTCTAAAGTCAACCCGATAGCCCTCTGCTATATTTAACACAGACTTCAGCGTATTGCTGTTTGCTTCTAAGCTGATATAGTAATCTCCGGTTCCTGCATCGTAATGCCCGTTCTCCTTCATGGTTCTCTGTATGAATTCGTTGATATCAGTTATTTCGTAGCATCCTTCAGGGACTTCTATGGTAATCCAGTCTGTGTCGGCATTTGGCGAATACCTAAAGTTGTTGTTTGTCGCGTCGATGTTAGGAAAAGAATAGTACGTTTCGAGATTTACAAGGGCCATCTCGTACTGTTTATTTTTGTCTAGTTCAAGTAGTGGATTAAACTTTGTTCTGATTCGTGTGCTCTTTTCGCTCAGCAAAATGTAAAATGACGTTTTTGGTTCCGTGTTGCAGGCTGTCTTTTCCGTATTATCAGCTATCTGTTTGAGAAGCGATGATTCCATTTTTTATTAGGCCTACAATAATTTTTTTACTACAGCGGATTCTCGATTACATAAAATGTGTTGAAACCGCACCGGTATTTGCCGTTATACTTCTCGCTAGTTAGATCAATTACAACGAAAGCATGCGGTTGTTCCCAGACCGTTTTGCATAGTTTTCTAAATTCCTCTTTGTGCATGTCCGTACTAACATGGTCGTTGTAAATATGGTTGAGGTTTTTCAGGTCCTGCTTGAACAGGCAAATAAAGTTTGCATTCTCTCTGATCGTTTGCCGAGGCAGTTTGAAATAATTCTGAGCGAGGTAAAAACAGTCCACATTACTATGCCTCCCCCGAATATAATACTTTTCGCATGTGTTCTGTTTTTCCAATTGTAAATCATCGAAAATCATTAGATTCTTCTTTTCACTACTCAGGTCTCTGGGGTCTGGTACGTCTTCAGCGTTTTCAAAAAACTTGGCATTGATATCGGATTTGGCTTCCGATTTTAATGTTTTTGCCATATATTCCATAATAAGGGCCGGCGACTCATTTTGTCCCACGATTTCGTCTCGGTGCTCGAATAACCAAACGATCGCTTCTTTCGGTAATTTTTTTTCGAATGCCTTTTTAATAATGCGATATTCCGGTTGAAACAGAGATGTACCGAATACCTGGAGGTTATTATAGTCCAACCAGTCTGGCCTGAGTAATAGATTCAGAAGAAGCGTCGTTTTACCGCACGATGATTTCCCGATTATGAGCCCCCTTATACTTTTGGGTAGCAAAGGATTATTAAATCTTTTCGAAAGCGCAGTGCCCAACTCAGATCTTTGATATCCATTTTTAATATATATATTATTAAAAAAGCGAAATGTATTGCGTAAAGTGTAAAAAACAGACTGAAACGAGAGATGTGCAGAACGTAGTGACGAATAACGGGAGATCGATGCTTCGAGGTGTTTGCGTTGTATGCGGGAAAACTAAAACTCAATTCGTAAAAGGAGCCATGAAAGGTGGAGATTTAGTTAGTTCGTTGAATGCGGCCACTAGTACCATAAAATTACCATGGGCTAAGTTTCCGGGCGAGATGCATTTACCAGGGCATCAGTTTTGCGGGCCAGGTACTAGGCTAGACAAGAGACTGAATCCAGACGGGACTTTCAAAGAGTGGAGCAGGCCCATTAATCGCGTAGATAACGCGGCGTATATCCACGATCTGGCTTACGATCAACACACCGATACGGCTTCTAGGAATGTTGCTGATAGAGCCATGATTAATAATTTAGACAATATTTCTAACCCGAGCTTGCGAGAGCGCGTAGAGAGGGCCATAGTGAAACCCATCTTGTCAGCTAAAACGAGCCTTGGTTTGGGATTAAAAAAAAGCCTGAACTGAAATGGACTGATCAATTAGCCGATGAATTGCACAGACCAGTCATCAGACATTTTAGGAAGAGAAAGGTGTTTGTTAATGGGATAGATGAGATATGGGCCGCCGATTTGGTGGACATGCAGTCGTTTGCCAAAGATAACGATGGTGTGAAATACCTGCTGACCGTTATATATGTGTTTTCTAAATATGGGTGGATTGTACCATTGAATGATAAGAGTGGAAAATCTACAGCCGGCGGCTTCGTGAAGATACTCGGGGGTGGTCGAAAGCCTGTGAAATTATGGGTGGACAAAGGAAAAGAATTTTATAACAAAGACGTCAAGAATTTGGTTGAGTTGTACTCTACCGAAAACGAGGAAAAATCTTGCGTCGTTGAGAGATGGAACAGAACGATGCGGGAGAAAATGTTCAAGTACTTTACAGCTAATTCAACGAGAAGATACATCGATATATTAGGCGAAATGGTTCTTAATTACAACAACACAAGACATTCTTCGATCAAAATGACCCCCGCTAAGGCTAGTATGAAAGTGAATGAAAAGACTGTATTTATGAATTTATACGGCGATGCGGTCTTTGGGGTTATTGCGCCTAAATTCTCGATTGGAGACAAAGTCCGAATAACAAAGAAGAATATTTTTGAAAAGGGGTACACACCCCGATGGACTGAGGAGGTATTTACCGTGTCTGGAGTTCAATACACAGATCCACCAACATACAAAATCACCGATTACAATGGGGAAGAAATTCAGGGATCTTTCTACGAGCAGGAGCTACAGAAGTCAACTCAGGAAATATTTAGAATCGAAAAAGTAATTCGAAAACGCGGGAAGAAATCACTCGTGAAGTGGTTAGGTTACCCGGACTCGTTCAACTCATGGATCGACAGCGATAACTTACTGGCATTGTGAGACGATTATGGAAACATTTGCGGTGTATTTTATATTTCATCTAAATGTTTTACAATGTAATACGCTTTCACTTCCTGCAAAAGTCAAAACAAATAGCCAGGGATCTATTTTGTTCGATTTTTGCATATTTTTCAGTGGAAGTAAGGGACGTATATTCAACCAATTCATATCTTTTTGAAGCTCTTCTTCATCTAGCAAGTTGAACGATGATAAGGGTAGAACATGGTCGAGATGCCAAAGCGAACCATAATTTTGCATAGTCATCCCTTCTTCCAATTGAAATTCTATCCATTTTATCAATATTTCAAAGTCAATACCGACAAGTTGTCGCGTCGTTTGTGATTTCGGTTTGCCTTTTAATGCTTCACCAAGCCTGACCCCCATGTTTTGGAGTATTTTAAACTCAGGATCATTTAGCCTTCGAGTTTTTGAATACGCGAGATTATATTTATTTTTACATTCCCTGCAATCACTAGTAAACCCATCTTTACAACATATATTTTTCGCATATTCTGAGATAATCTTTTCTTTCTTGCATCGACAGCAAACTTTTTTATCTTCTGTTTGCCTAGTCTCTTGTCTGACGTATTTTTTTGTAAGTTCCTTCTGTTTGATATTTTTTCACTTTTTACACCAAACGCAATGCCCGCTCTTTTGTGATTTATCTTTGTGAAATTCGTTGAAGCTTTTTTCCATTTTACATTTGGTACATACTTTTGAGTCTTCCATTTTATATATGTTTAATCTTTAGCCTAAATAGTTTTCAACGAATAATGTCCGTATGCTAAAGTATGGATCCCGTCTTGTTGAATCACTCTTTTATCATCGTCAGCAGACAGCGCAATCTTGTTTACTTCTTCGGTGTAAATGTCGTGATGATGCGACCTGATAACATTCATACGTCTCGACTGTTCTCGTTTGGTGAATAAACAGTCTTTGTAGTCTTCATGAGTTATCGATTTCTTGACGACAATCTTTTTCATGCCCTTACACTTTTTATGATCCACTCCAGCCATCTTGTAGGAATACAGTTTCGACCTTAAACCGACAAACTCTTCGATCTGTTTACCCGAGGCTTCGTCCTTAAACATGCCGATGACCTTTTTTATTTACCCCCGTTTCTATACATGATGGATGATCTTTTGTGTATTCGCTCGTATCGAACATGCGGTGAACATCTGGTGCTATATCGGCTTAAAAATCAACGGTCTTTATTTCGTACGCCAAAGAATCAGTATCAGTAAATAATAGCTTTGCTCTATCCCCGTACTTGTTCTTGATGTAATTATAATGAAAAGAATTCATCAAAGTTTTACTCAAGTCTAGGATGCACATTCCTAGATATATCGGCTTGTTGTAGAACAGCTTGGTCTTTTTCATGTGAATAGCGATGAGATTTTCATCGAATATAGTTCGTCTGTCGTAATTAGTTTTCGCCGCGAGCGTAATAGCTTCCTTCTCGTTGCTCACCAATCGTATATCAACTCGATTCTCGATACATTCCATCGTTTTGCCAAAGACGCTATTATTCATCAGCTTGAAAAAGTCTTTCTCGAAATCGTTTGTAGCTTTCGTTCTCAATTTCGTATTCAACTCGATATACTCTTTCAGCCACGCTTTTTCTTTGAATATTAACCCACGATGAATTTTAACGATTTTCAACCCTAGACTTTCGTACAACTGTAAATTAGCGTAATGAACTACATATTTCTTTTTGTCGTTCAAATTTGGAATTAGTTTCGCTACGACCGATCCCGCGGGTTTCACACTCTCAGGGGCAGAGGATAATCGTTGTGCAGGTCGTGTAATTCTTCGGGATATTCTAAATCGACTTCTAACACGCAGCCCACATCATCTCGTTCGGTAACGCTTTTCCAATCTTTCAGCTCGTTATCAGTCATCCATGTGAACCCGTGAGTCGGTAGCGGCTTACACATTGCCCAACCGTATAAATTATTCGCGTCTAAGTACGGAATGAATGTCGAAGGCTGGCTGCGATCGAAAGCTTCTCCCATGTACTCGTTGTTCGCTTTCCCGTATCGATTCGAAATCGTGCTGACTCCTCCTCTTATTCCTTGTTTGATCATCAGTAACATATCATAGTCGCTCATCAACTCCAAATATACATTGGTTAACTTCAGAGCAGCGTCCCATGCTAGTCCGGGTGAAGTGTAATACCAAGCGGGGTCCAGGTTGTAGTTCTTCATACAGACGTCTCTGAAGTTTTCGAATACATCGGCCAGCAGTAGAACATCCGAAAGATTGTACAAGTTGTGATATTCTCGTAATGTTTTACACCCAAATTTATCCCATACCGCTTTCGCGCGTTCGTAGTCTTCATCGCTGATGCCCGAATCGTTCAGTTTAGAATAGAAGTTATGCTTCGGTGGTAATTCGGTTTCGTTTAGTCTTTCAACTCCATCGACGTAATCGTATGGGTAAATGCCCTTTTCGAGTAAAAGATCCAACTTCTCGTCTTGGAAAAAATTGCCTAAATTCTTACACTGATCTTTACGAAGGTTCTTCGATAACGCATTGAGACTCGAAGGCATGAATCTAAAACTGTCGATGAAACGTAATTCGCGTTTGACTATTTTCTCTTTTCCTTCTTTGTCTATGAATTTATCGACTACGATCTCTCGACTGAACGATATATACTTTTCTTCATTACACGAGATACACTTAATTTTCTCATCCTCCCCGCCGAGCAATTTCTTCACGAATAGATGGCCGTCGTAGCCAGCTAGATTATGAAATACTACTGGGAAAAACTTGGGGACTTTATATTTTAGATTGCACGCGTTATGAGCGGCACCTCTGAATTTACCGCTTAGATGACAATGATCTCTGACTCGATCAGGGCCTAACTTCCACCCGCAGATATGACAGTGAGTAGCTTCATCGTAACTTTTCTTCTCAGTTTCGCCGAATATCATATTCTTTGGGAATTTGAACTGGTTGTATATGCATTTTATATTTTCTACGAGAGAATCTATGAATTTCTGAGCGACATCGTCGTCTTCGTTTTCAGCCGTAAACACCACAGGATCTTGGGAAAAAAGGCTGTCGTCGAAGCATTTGATGTGGTAACAAAACGAGCTAGGAGTATGTTTCTGATATTGTTTGGTGTAAGACGTGGTGGGATCGGGTTGGCATGTATCGATCGGTTTAATGAAGGATTCGAAATCCGCATAGACGATGAAGGGGACTCTCATTTTTCTATAATGATTATCAAAAAATAGCACGGTTTCATATTCCGGCAATACAATTCGTTGGGCGTCTTGTTGAGAACAGTACTCAATATGTTTGGCGAGCGCTTCTGATCGTGTATACCCAGTTAAACATCTTCTACAATAGTGCATTGAATTATGGGATTTTTCTGTTCGCAAGCTCATCAATCTATTGAAGTTCTTGATCCAACAGTAATGCCTCTTTTCACCGTCGGAAATAAGCAGTAGATCAACGCAGGTATTGCTTTCATGCTTCGATATAAATAATGGGTAAACACCCCCTTCATAACCGAATAGATTGACGCTAATGTTATTACGATACTCAAACTTTTGTATAATATTAGCATTGACAGCAACCGGGAATTCAATACCACTCCAATCGAGTTTCTCAGATTGTTCTTTTAGATATCGCGTGATTCTTTCAGGGTTGTCGCCGTCGCCCGTTGGGTTCAAGGCTCTAGTGATACACCATTTAAAACATTCATCGTCTTTGTTTTTCATATTAATAATGGCCTTTTTACTGGCCAAATACCCAGGGAGTGGAATATAAGAACTACCTTTCAATGGCTTATATACCACTGTATCGATATCCAACTTCACAACAGCACTGAATCGCCAATTACTACCGCGCATCTGAAAACTAGCCATGCTCTCCTTAATTTTATCCACTGCGTTGGTATATATTTCCTTCACATCGGTTGCTTCTAAAATAATATCAGTCTTTGATTTGAAATTAGGCTCAGCCGTTGCTATTTCGCCGGATTTCATGTCTACTTTCTCTATTACGCACATGAGATTGAGTTGAACTTTTGCCCCTCGATTTTTCGTTAGCAGCCTAACTACCCGCGGTCTTACAGCCTTGAGAAAAGACGTAACGTCGATACCACTGGTTCCCTCGATTGTGTATCTCTTAGTAAATCCCTTAATGGCCGTCGCTGTCTCTCGAAGTTTAAACCTATGAACGGGTGGTTTTATTCGAGGGGGTAACTGACTAATCTCACTAATCAGCCAATCCGAAAAAGTAACTTTATTTTTCCCCGTGTTCAAAAATTTCCAAGTATTTGTAGAAAAGAATGCCGTAAGTTCCGCTTTTCCTAATCTTGAGTATCCTCTTTGTCCTCTCTGTTTCGCAATTTCTCGCAATTCTTGAAGAGTGCCGGGAGTACGCGTTGGAACCTTGGTGTCTGGAGGTAGAGCGTCCAGCATATCTCCCCGCGATATGAATGCGGCAAGTTCCGCTTTTCGCAGTGTCGAATATCCTTTTTGTCCTCTCTGTTTCGCAATTTGCTGCAATTCTCGTACCGTGCCGGGAGTACGCGTTGGAGCCTTGATGTCTGGGGTCCGAGCGCCTAGTCGGTCTTCCCGCGTTATGAGTGCGAAGAGTTCCGCCTTTCGCAGTTTCAAGTATCCTTTTTGTCCTCTCTGTTTAGGAATTTGTGTAATTCTTTCAGATTATACGTTGTGTAGTTCATTTTGTATACAACAAGATATCTTTATAATAGTACAAGATAATTTTTTTCAAATTGGGTGAGATTTTTTCAATGTTATCAATGAAAAATTATTCCTTCGAACAAAATAAACGCCTCTTTCGCACTTCAGTTCTTTCCACCAATATAACATCCTCCACTCTTAGTTGAACTGATGGTTTGTTACCTCCAATGAATACACTGCATGATAAATCTAGCATGACGCGGCACGGGGTGGATTTTAGCGTTGAGGGGCGTACTAGCTGATCGTTTGTATCATAAAATCCAGCTGTTATTTCAGTTGTTTGATAAGCAGTTTTCAATTTCGGGTACATCTTAGGTGGCTCATCTTCCTTTCGATAAAAAATAGACATTTCTTCAACCAAGTGTTTCTTACTCAAATCCTCTGCAAGTATATAATCTTGAATGCGTTTTAAAATACCTTCAAACATATCGATAGTCTTCGATTCTTCCTCAGTCGGCTCCGAATACCTATCATGCATCATTACTGGCATGCTATACCCAATAACGGGGCCGTCGGTTTTACCAAAACCATAATTGGGCGTTATACCCCAACTTTTTAATGCCGGAGTTTGAATATGAAAATCACCCTCCATACCGTCCCAGTATCTAAATTTAATTTGAATTCTTTGACCAAATTTCGTCTTCACGACTTTGAAAATCATTTGATCTGGATTGAAAATTTCATGTGTGACAATCATGTTCATTTTATAATAGAAAAATATTTTCTTTTTTCAAAATTTTGAATTCATTTCAGCCTCCCCAGTACATAGGTTCTGTCGCAAGTACGAGGGGAACTAGGGGGCGATGGTCCCCTCAATGTTGATTCCGGGGAGAGATGAAGGGGGGCTTGGGGTCAAAGGTTGGAAATGTAGGCAAATTGGGGTCAGGGCCCCGGAATTAGCCTATGTACTGGGCAAATGCGCAATATTGGTCCTAAGTTATGGATCAAAGGTCAAACATGGAGGCAAATTGGGGTCAAAGGTCGGGATGACCCTATGTGCTGGGTAAATTTTCGGAAATGACCCTATGTACTGGCTTCCTGCCGCAACCGCCTACTTTTACTACTACTATAATATGCATCAGAATCACAGAGTTACGCTATTGCAAGACAATGTCTAAGTTTTGAAGTACAGGTGGCTACATATCATAATTATTAGCATACAAAATGCTAAGAAAAACTTGCCAAAAATTAATTTTATGACTTTGAAATTAATAATGTTAACATTTAATTAATACATGGTGGATTTAGGCAGTTTGAAAAGAATGATTAAAACCTCTGCAGTTTGCTATGATTATGCTAAATGTACAAATAATGTAGGTTACTCTGTCCCATACCAGGCATAGCTTTAGGATAATCCTAAAGCAAATGTCCTAAAGCAAATGACCAATCATTCAAGGATAATAAATTATGTTGATTAATACAGCGGCACTGCTGCAGTTAGATATAGAACACATTAATCATTTCAGCACTCATATAAAATGCTACCCATGACTGTCGTGTCAAAGCACCACGATGTATTGTCCATAGGTAGGGCAACTAGAACTTTGGCCTCATTGAGCACTATCTAAAAGTTATTTTTTAGATGAACTTTTTTGGAAAATGATATAATATTGCAAAAGGAATAAAATGAGACTATGTGCAATCCAATCAGAGAAAATATTTCCTCATGCATTTTTAATGACCACCCTAGTATGTTTGTATGCATTGCATGTATGCATGTATGTATGTATGTATGTATGTACGTATGTATGTATGTATGCATGTATGTATGTATGTATGTATGTATGTATGTATGTATGTATGTATATATGTATGTATGTATGTATATATGTATGCACGGCATTGCACGTATGTATGTATGTAACTATGTATGTATGTATGTTTGTATGTATGTATGTATGTATGTATGTATGTATGTATGTATGTATGTATGTATGTATGTATGTATGTATGTATGTATGTATGTATGTATGTATGTATTTATGTGTGTATTAGTGTGGTCCTTAGCTCCATGTAAAAATATTTTTTGGAGAATTTTAAACGAGGCACCCTCCTAACTTATACCTTTAGGTTAAAAAATTCAACACTGAAAATTTTGGCAGAAAATTTTGGCAGATTTTTTTGGTTTTAGGGGTCGCTACCGGACGTGACATTAGGCTATATTAATGTAAAGACACAGGCGAAACATGGAATATCGTATATTGTATACACCGTGGTTCAAAAAAAAGTAAGCCAAAATGTTTTGCATATATCTTTAATACCTGGTGACATATCACGCTAAAATTGTACAAATATTTAGAGAATTGGACCAAGAATATGATTCCAAAATTTCAAGAGATAAAGTTGAACGGATAAAAAGATATGTATCTTTCAACTTCATATGCGGAAATATCAGTTTACAAGCAATTTTCTGTTAGATTCAATGAGATGTAAGACAGACTGTTTTTCTTATATGTCTAATGTTTGATGATTAATCATATTAAAATTTCCCCAATATTTAGATAATTGAACCAAGAATAGGATTCCAAAATATTATTTCATAAATTTGAACGGATAGAAATGTATGGATATTTTAACTTCATCTCCTCCCGAAATATCAGTTTTCAGCAAGTCTGTTATGGTATTCGTTGCGGTTTCGGCGCTTGGTCGTTCACATTAATTTTACTCTTCATTGATCCCGGAGTAAAAATTAATGGAACCTATTATCGCGACGTTCTGCTTTCACAACATCTTCTACCTGTAATAAAAAATCCAGCACCAGACTGCCCCAGCCCACAGAGCCAAGGAAGCCATCGAAATGCTGACAAGAGAGACGCCAGACTTCATTTCTCCCATGTGCACATAATGGCCTCCGAACAGTCCAAATTTGAATCCTGTCGACTATAAACTGTGGAGCGTGATGCAAGACCGAGTCTACCAGACAACAATCCATGATTTAAACGATCTGAAGCAACGCTTGTTTGAATTATGGGTCGCCCGGGCCAGAGGATAATCGACGATGCTTGTTGCTCAATGGCGCCAGCGCCTCCAGGCTTGCGTGCAAGCAGCAGGAGGAGGACATTTTGAGCATCTTATTTAATTCAATAATCAAACCATACTGTTGGAATAATATTGGTGGTTCAATTCTCTACATATCTGTAAAATCTTAGGCTGATTAATCATCAGGCATTAGAGATATAAGAAAAACAGTTTGGCTTACATTTCATTGAAATTGCTTGTAAACTGATATTTCCGCATATGAAGTTGAAAGATACATATCTTTTTATCCGTTCAACTTTATCTCTTGAAATTTTGGAGTCATATTCTTGGTCTAATTCTCTAAATATTTGGAAAATTTTAGCGTAATATGTCATCAGGTATTAGAGATATATGCAAAACAATTTGGCTTACTTTTTTTGAACCACGGTGTACTATTACTTGTGTACATGAATGGTTGAATGCACAAATTGAAATAAATTCTGGTGGGCAATGGACCGTTTGTTTGTATGCGTACTTGTTATAGCGCCTCCTCCAGCCCTCAACCGCTACTCAGAGGCGCTCCCGACTACAGCGCGGACACTGCATCAGAGTTTCACGCCGAAGCGCTGTGCAATTGCGAGTGAAGGACTTGCCCAAGGTCCTTACGTGGCGACTTGAGGTGGATTCGAACCTCAAATCTTCCGGCTTCAAGGCAACGACGCCACCACTACACCACCGTGCTGGAGGTGGACTAGTGGCCGGTTTACTATTTTGGACAAAACGCATACACGGACATGAAAATGTTTTTTCCAGTTAATGTTTCCATTATTGCATCAGTCTGTTGCGACGATAGGTATATATTTCTTCAGGTGCGCTGACAAAACGGCGCAGGACAAAACGGCGCCGACATAACGGCGCCGACAAAACGGCGCGGTAACAAAACGGCGCGGTAACAAAACGACGCTGACATAACGGCGCAAACTGAACTAAAAACAATGGTTTTTAGTAGTTTGATAGCAGAAGCAGCAAAAATATATTCTAAATATCTAAATCCAACTTCCATTTAAATTACTATTATTTTTCATCAATCCAGCTCCAATTTAAGCCAGAATATTTTTTTCAATCCAGCTTCCATTTAAGCAAGGCAATTTTCATTAATCCAGCTTCCATTTCAGTAAGAGTATTTTCTTCAATCCAGCTTCCAGTTAAGCAAGACTATTTTCTTCAATTCAGTTTCCATTTAAGAAAGAATATTTTTTCAGTCCAGCTTCCATTTAAGCAAGATTATTTTCTTCAATCCAGCTTCAATTTAAGCTAAATTTTTTCCATCAATCCAAATTCTATTTAAGGAAAAATGATTTTGTATCAATCCAACTTCTATTTTAAACGCATGGATGTATTCTGAATTGGGTGTGCCCCTAGTTGCCGGAATCCGATACGATATCTCATAATCTTGAAATCGTAGTGATTTTGCTCTTGAATACGCAAACAATCACCAGACGGGTATCATCATCTTTGTACTGCGCCGTATTGTCGGCGCCGTTTTGTCGGGGTACTTTGAATTGCGCCGTTCTGTCGGCGCCGTTTTGTCGGCGCCGTTTTGTCCTGCGCCGTTTTGTTACGGCGCCATTTCTTCACAACCAATAGGGCCTATAGCAGACTCTGCATCTGATCCTCATTATTTGTTTGAAGCTTGTTATACTTGTTCATGAGTGCCACTCCACGCTTTGTAATGTCATTCACAACTTTCACTGAGCTCGCAGTGACCTAATCTAACTTGAAGTTCTCGTCGTTTGACCATGTATATCAACGTCTTGTTGGGGAAAACTTGAAAAATCTCGTGTTTTCCATGACAAAATCTTCCAGTTGCATTGAGCTTATTACAACAGGTTCCAAGGTTTTTCTTTGTAGTGGATGTTCGATCCAAGTTTTGTCCAGAGTAGTAACCACTTGGTGCTTGGTATAAATGGAAGCCCCATAGGGCCTATAAATCAAAGAACGCAAAAGCCACCAATTCCTTCGAAAGATACCAAAGGACATCTAAACATTTCTTCATTGCAATGTCTGCAACTGCACTATTTTCCCCCCTGTATTTTGTCAATGTACTTAAAGATCTACACTCTACACTGTCTACAGGTCAAGTCGAGGAGTATAATAGGCTAGATGGTGCATACGGTGCTTGAAACCAGACTTTGACGTATAGCTGGCAGAATGATGTCATCTATAATACCCTTTATTCTCTTCTTGTTGACTTGAATTATTTCTTGAACATACATATCTTAACACTGTAAATGCTCTTACCGATCAACCTCGCTCTGTGCAGCCCATGCAGCTGAATAATCATCATGTCCTTACCCTTTGGTGAACCAAGAGAAAACATGACCACTGCCTCCGACCTAATTTAGGCCTATTTCATAGCGACATGCACTCTGCAACAAATCCTTGGCCAGCTTCTGTTCCAACAGGATGCAGGCACCATTTCTAAGTCCACTGTTCTCTGATGTGATGTCTAAACACATAGATTTGATTGGATCAGTAATGCCCCAAGTCACAACCGCTTCATACACTGCAGACACTGAAGATTTTCTTGTCCCGATGATAACTTCTGTAAACCGAGGAGCTGGTCGACATCCACTCTATAAAAGAGGACATGAAGACGGTCTACTATTTCTTTACTGCAGTCTGCAGATGTCTTCCAACAACTTTCCATCCCAGTGAATTATTAAAGGAACTCCTGGTTGGCATTCAGCTTTCAAGTTTTCATAAATTTTTTACCGATTCTTTATTCACTACTTAAGGATTGAAAAGCAATTGAGATTGAACTCTGCGGGATCATTGTCAAGACATTGTAGTGCGAAAGAAAGTAGGCCTACAAGTGTATTTCTGTTACTCACTTTCGCCGTGCCATTGTCAAGACTTAGGCCTATTGTAAAATTTGTGTTCTCTTTTGACAATAGCGAAATTATGCAATTTACACGAAAAAACCAAAATGAAGCGAAATTGCCGCCAAAAGATGCAATGGCTGTGAATGCATTATAGAAAAATGTCAATAAAATAAGTAAATAGGTGGGAATCATGATGTCGGAGATGTTAATAAATATGTGAGTGGTTGTCTTTCAAATTCTATCATAGCGATTAACATGGTTGAAAAGCATATTAATGGAAATTACGCATAGTGGAACACAACGCCCAAATTAAGTCTAACCTTGAACTTTAACCTCTGGTAGCGACCCTGAATGTTCTCAGATTCTCTCAAAAAAAGTTCTCAATTTTTTTTCTCATCAATAGAAACCAACTTAGAGAGTGCCCCGTTGCAAAATAAAACTCTTAAAAATAAGGACCACCTTAGGGTGTATATATGTATGTGTAGTAGCTGTGGCTGACACATAGGATAATACAGAGTGAGATAAAGAGAGAGTGAATGATACATGGCAGATAGACATGACTAAGCCAACCGGTGTTGCCCTTATTTCAACATTTCAATACCTCAATTACAAGGTATGAAAAAACCCATTTTCTATCACAAGTTGTAGAAGAACATAGAAGCTCGTTCCCGGCACGAACAAAGGAGAGTGCCGTAAAACCTTCAAGGTCACATGGACATTGATTAAGCACCTCGGCAGCAATGATAACACTGGACAGCAAATTTTAACTTTTTTCTTTTCCGAAACAAATTTGACTGTTTTCCATAGAATTTGGCGTGCTGAACACGATGGCATTCTTAGAATTTTTGTATCACGTTCTATTTTATCTTCTCGGTTACAGAAGTAAGGTTTTTGAGAAAAACGCCACGCGAGATTTTAATTTAAATGCTCGTAGGCCTATAAGCTTACTGCATACATTTGCAATGTACAGGTACTATAATTTGATTTAATTGTACAACAAATCTTTAGAACAGTTCTTCCTCATAATATTGGGTGCTGATGATGACTGTATCGCCTAGAAATGTTGAGAAACATGAAATTTAAAGTTTTCATAATTGGATGGTGTTCTGCACAAGTGGACCAACCCTCAAAATTTCACTTTTTATTTTTATTTTTCTATAAATTGAAGCATCATTTTCCGCACGTTTTGACACTGGAACCAGCCTTCTAGCCTCTCAGAATGTTTAATAAATCGCTAAACACTTTTGGACCAACCTGCGGACTCTGTTTTGCACAATTGGACCAAGCCACACTTAACCATAGAATAGGCGTGACTTGGTCCATTTGGGCAGGCAAATAACACTGGACAACAAATTTTCATGAAAGTCGTGCCTCTGACATGAAATTTGCAATTTCTTACAGATTTTAGGGTGCTGAACACGAATATGACAATGAAATCAAAGAATTGGCTCCAGTTTCTCTGAAATCATCAAGAGTTTCAATAAATAGAACAATGTACATGTATACGTATATGACATTTGTACCAGCAAATTTTCGCTTCTACTTTAAAGTGTCTCTTGTATGACTGCTCAGGATTAGGTCTGGCGAGCATGCAAGTAGGCCTATATATTATGTATGAACACTTCCCATACCGCCTGTTCAAGATTACTAGTCCGAAGCGCTCCCGATTATAGCGCGGACACTAAATCGCGGTTTCATGAAGTGCTTGAACAATTGCGAGTGAAGGACTTGCTCAGGGTCCCTACGCGGTAGCTTGAGGTGGATTGAAACCCAAAACCTTTCGACTCCAAGGCACCGAATATACCCCTACACCACCGCACCCCACATAGTAGGCCTATAGTCAGCCAACATGGAAGTCCCCTGATTTCGTTTTTCCATGACTTTTTAAAATCGTTCACCGTCCTTAATAGTCATTATATCCATGCCGCAGTTGTCGGGAAGAAACTCCAAGTGGGAATTGAGAAGTGGATCTTTAAGACACATCGCAGCCAAATTTGTGATACATGTACACTAGGGTTGTCCAGAAAAATAAAAAGTTTAAGAAAACACCCAAAGTGAAGTTTTTCCCATGATTTTATTCATGTGTGGCCTACAGATATTTTTTGCAGAATTTTAAAATGTCATCCTGAGGTCCCTCATGGCCCCTGAACTTAGGGACCGATTTTGATAGAAATCGCACTGTATTTTCAATACGAACAACTTATAGCGAAGCATATAGGACTCACAGTTGCACTATTAGACACCAAACTGATATAATTTTCATTACTCTTGACTAATCAGCAATAAAACAAGTTAAAATGTACTATATGAGCAATGTAAGGGGCCGTCCATAAATGACGTCACGCAATTTAGGACGATTTTTGACCCCGAATCCCCTCGTTACACGTCGTCACAAAATTCATACGATATCTGGTAAGAAACTGTCACAAATAGTCACAGATGAGTGTCCCGGCCTCTCCCCGAGGTGCGTGACGTCATTTATGGATGGTCCCCAATGAAATACCAATACGCACCCACCGCAGACATCACATCATATGGTTCACATCTCTATTTTTCACATAATGTTAGTAATTAATGCGACTGTTGTGAATGCCTTGACATAGTGCCTATATTCTTAAAGATGTCGACTCTGCAACAGCACCCAGATTTATTCGTAGTGTCTTGCTTAATGTATTCTTGTCAAAAGCTTGTTATGGCTTCATGTGCTCTTTGTCACCGTGCAAAGGCCATGGAGGATCTCTGTTCAGGTTCGGCGGTAATAATGGTTGCGAAGTATGATATAAGCTTCAGTCCACGCTCTGCTGTGTCGTTTGCTAATGCTCCAGCAAGATGATCTCCCGCTTTGTCCATGACATGATTGATTTTAGTGAAGTTGATAATGTCAGTTGCCAATACTGAAATTGATTAACTTGGCAACCACCGATGGTACCCAGGGCAAGAATCTCCAGGGTGGTTGGGGGTTTCAACCCTCCAGTCTTTCCTACAGACCCATAGTAGAGTATGTTTTTCACAAACCAATTCCTAGTGGATCATAGGCCAACCCACACCGCTATTTGTCCACAATTTTCACACTGGTGGTACCTCATGAAAGAAATTGTTCCATGTGTACTTTTGAGCAAAAACCCAATGATAACAAGAATTAGCGACTCGATTGTCAGTAACACCACTGCATGCCTGAGACCATCTACAAGTTTCGATAGGTCCTGCCTTCAAACAAGTTGCTCACGATACAACCTTAACGAACTTAACTGACCCAGAGACAAACACTCTGTTCTGACTGTTGGATATCAGCAATGACTGGCTATAGTTAAGCCAGCCAATCAATGGTCATGTGACCAAACATACCTCTCAGTTGAGAAATTGTTTCGTGCTGTCAAAGTTGTAAAGGACACAGCTGAGCGTGAACTTCGCAACCATTATTAAGACCGCTCCTGAACAAAGATCCACCATGGCCTTTACAGGATGTCGAAGAGCACAATCATGAAGCTATAGCAAGCTTTTGACAAGAAGACTGTTAAGCAAGGCAGTACGAATAGTGTCCTGTGATCATAGTCTGGGTGCTGTTGCAGAGTCGACATCTTTAAGAATATAGGCACTACGTCAAGGCATTCACGACGTGTAACGAGGGGATTCGGGGTCAAAAATCGTCCTAAATTGCGTGACGTCATTTATGGGTGGCCCCTTATATTGCTCATATAGGCCTACATTTCAACTTGTTTTATTGCTGATTAGTCAAGAGTAATGAAAATTATATCAGTTTGGTGTCTAATAGTGCAACTGTGAGTCCTATATGCTTCGCTATAAGTTGTTCGTATTGAAAATACAGTGCGATTTCTATCAAAATCGGTCCCTAAGTTCAGGGACCATGAGGGACCTCAGGATGACATTCTTAAATTCTGCAAAAAATATCTGTAGGCCACACATGAATAAAATCATGGGAAAAACTTCACTTTGGGTGTTTTCTTAAACTTTTTATTTTTCTGGACAACCCTAATGTACAGCCTGCAATACACGGCACTATTAGCAGCCTACAAAGAATTTGGGATTCGATCTCGGTTCCTCTCGCTCTCCATGCCAGTGCGTTATCCGGATTCCTCCTAAAGTAGCGTTACCAGTTCCAAGAATTCCTCACAAACAATTCCTAAGACAACGGAGCAAAAACAATAGTGACTCGGATAAAATCTTAGCACGAGTTATAGCAAGAATGTCATTCAACAACGAAGATCAAATGACCAACAGAGAGTATTGAACAGAGGCCATAGACTCGATGCTGGACTGTAGCAATTCGAGACAGTGGTAGAAGAGGTAGTAATAGTTACAGTTTCTCTGTTATAATAATGATCCTTAGCGTCGCCCTACTCCTTTATCCAGGATTTAGTAACTCCATTGGCCACTCGTACTCTGATAGCGCCGGTCCCAAGCCTCGAAGAAGAAGAACGTCGACGCTGATGATCTTTGTTATGACACAGTGCTGTAAGACAAAAAAGCTTACTACTACTACTAGTAGTCTAACACTACTACTACTACTACTACTACTACTACTACTACTACTACTACTACTACTACTACTACTACTACTACTACTACTACTACTACTACTACTACTACTACTACTACTACTACTACTACTACTACTACTACTACTACTACTACTACTACTACTACTACTACTACTACTACTACCACTAACTACCACTACTACTACTACTACCACTACTAGGACTACTACTACTACAACAACAACTACTACTACTACCACTATTACCACTACTATCTGCATTCTGCATATCCGCTGTGTTTTCCAGACATTTGCATCGCAAGACTTCAGAGATGAAGCTTCCACTGCTTATCCTCGTGTATCTGGTAACAACCGCTGCTACCCAGACGACTCCAAGCGACGCAGGTAGCAAATATTCCAGTATAAACTAACCAAACAGCACGACAAAGCCCAAGGCCGCAGCCAGTATAGATTCTAGCACAGTCCGTCCGTGTGTATGTGTGCGTATGTCTGCCTGTCTGTGTCTTTATCTGCTTGCGTATGTGTCTGTGTCTTTGTCTATCTTTGTCTGTGTAGGCTATGACATTGTGTCATCACCTGATTATTATCGATAGCGCGGCGCATTAATATTCATAGCGCCGCGAATTAATATTGTTGCGAATTAGCCACGCCTACTAATTAAAATCCATGACGCAGTGGCGTCATCGGTGTCACGACAACTCGTCTACCGACAACTCGTCTAACGACAAGTGGTCTCCGGACAATTCGTCTACGACAACAGTACTGGTCTACGACAACTGGTCTACGACAACTGGTCTACGACAACTGGTCTACACACAACTCGTAGACGACAAAACGTTCATTGGGAATTCTTTAGTCAATGGCTGTTGCCGCTCACAGAGAAGCTGGATTGATTAAAAGAACTCTTTATAAAGCGAGAATCGACTAATCGATGAAGGTATAATATATCTGAAATAGAAGCGGAATTGACGAAAAACGCTAAAAAATGGAAGCTGGATGAAGGTATAATATATCAGAAATAGTAGCTGAATTTATGAGAAGAACGCTTAGGAAATAGAAGCTGGATGAATTAAAAACGCTTAAGAAATGGAAGCTGGATTAAGGCATTTATATATCTGAAATAGCTGGCCTAGTTAGCTACACCGGTAAGCGACAGCTGCATTCGTCTGTTGGTTGCAACGGACTGCGGTTCAAGCCCCGGGCTGGGAGTTGACATTCAGAGATTTAGATATCTCGGGCTAGCACGTGTGGGACGCAGGGGCGCAAACTCCCGCGAAGCGACCTTGGGCAAGTTGCTTACCCATCATTGTCTGTGGGGAAGGCAACGGGAAACCACCTCACTCATCTCATCCCCAGGGGCGTAAAGCCAATGAACCTGCCTTCGGGTAGAGCACCATCATCATCATCATATCTGAAATAGAAGCTGGATTAATGAGAAGAACGCTAAAGAAATAGAAGCTGGACCAAGGTATTTATATATCTAAAATAGAAGCTGGATGAATGAACGAACGCTTAAGAAATAGAAGCTGGATGAAGGTATTATATATTTGAAATAGAAGCTGGATGAATGATAATTGTGTTTACCAGTGCGATCATTTCGTGAAGCCACTTTAAAATTCACATGCATTATTTTCATCATTTCTGCTTCGTTAAAAAGACGTGCATTTCGTCGGTTTGTTTTTCCATTGAGGGTTTCATTAGTCGATTTTCGCTTTATAAGGAGTTATTTTAATCAATACAGCTTACCTTTCAGCGCCAACAGCCATTGACTAAAAAATTCCCAGTGAACGTTTTGTCGTGTGCTAGTTGCGTGTGGACCATTATTTTGTCTGTAGACCAGTTGTCGTAGACCAGTTGTCGTAGACCAGTTGTCGTAGACGAATTGTCTGGAGACCAGTTGTCGGTAGACGAGTTGTTGGTAGACCAGTTGTCGTGGAACCGGCGTCATCATTCCAGATCCTTCCATTAACACCTATCGACCTTTGTCCGTCCGTCTCTTCGCCTGTCTACCTGCGAGCTTAACGCACTTTAATGACGCAGGTGTGATGTGCCTTCGGCAATGTTTTTATTATTGGTGATCTAAATCGCATACAGCATCACGACGCATGACTTTGCAGACGTTAAGCTTTTCATAAAACACACTTGGCATCCTGCTCGTTGACTTACTCCCATACTACATTCCATCCACCATTCCTCCATTATACCCTCCATCATTTCATGGTAACGGCCCACTATTCCGAGGGTCCACTATTCCGAGGGTCCACTATTCCGAAGGTCCACTATTCCGAATATCCGCCATATTTTGTCCGTTATCCTTGGTGGTTAGGGTTACAGTGGGTTAGGGTTAGAGTTGGGGTAAGGTGAGTTAGGGATGGGTGGGTCAGGATTAAGTTTAGGGTTACGGTTAGGGTTATGGTTCGGAGGGTTAGGGTTAGAGTTATGGTTATGGTTGGAGTGGGTTAGGGTTAGGTCTAGGATTATGGTTAGGGTTGGGGTGGGTTAGGGTAAGGTTTAGGGTTATGGTTAGGGTTGGGGTGAGCTAGGGTTAGGGTTATAGTTGGGTTTAGGGCTAGGTTTAGGGTTAGGGTTCGGAATAGTGGACCTTCGGAATAGTGGACCCTCGGAATTGTGGACCCAAACCCATTTCATCCGTCAATGTATAAGTGTGTATTCTCAAAAATTAGCCTAGAACGCTAGATTTACCAAAAATGTGAACATTGCAACTAATATGGCGCACTATTATCCTTCCTTACTCCCAACCTCCCTCTCTCTAACCATCCCCTAATTCCACCGGCTATAGTAAACTAGATTTTTGGTAAATCTAGTATTATACTAGTAGAAGTGCATATTCTCAAACCTTAAAACGCTAAGGTTTGCCAGAAATTTGTGAACTTTGTAACTATATAATTAAGGCGCACTATTATTCTTCCTTACACCCCGTCCCTTCCCTCCCTCCATCTCCGCTTTCTTCCCTTTCTTCCCTCCCTCCCTCTCTCCCTTTATTCCTCTCTCCCTTGCTCGTGTGATTTTTTATAGGTTAGCCTCTGAGGGTTATGTTTGAGAATACATAGTGAACTAATACCAGATCCAATTGGATAAGAATTGGAGGAGACGGAGGAAGGAAGGATGGTAGTAGGGATGGAAAATTTGGACCATTATAATAGTTCAAATGTTCGAATATTCATCAATTGTCAGCGTTTCAGTGTTTGAGAATACACACCTACTCAGGATTCAATTAGGGCTGCCAACCGTCCCGGATTCGCCGGGACAGTCCCGGAATCGACCCTGTGCGTCCCGTGTCCCGGATTGATCTCAAATTGTCCCGGAATTTGGTCCAGAGATCCACTTCACACAATTATTGTTCCTATTAATTTTTACTTACTAAACTCAGCCATTTGTACGATGATTTTTCGTTCTGCTCTCTATCAGACATATGTGGCGCCGCACACCGAAATGAGCATTAAGTCGGAGATTACACATCAGAGATATTAGAGAAAAAGCATTTTTTAAATTTTTTTAATTTTTTGTAAAAAATTTATTTAAATTTTTTTTTTAAATTAATTTTTTGAACTTTTTTTCAAAAGACAAGTAGACGGGATATTTTAATGCTCTTGATATGCAAATTTTTATTTTTAATTAATTAAATTTAATTAAATAATTAATTTAATTGGATCACTTTTTTCCTTGTATCTTCGGCTAGAATTAAGCTAGAGCAATAATTTTTGTGTCATTTTGACGCCTGAGACAAGGCCTTTGAAATGATGGATCAAACACAATATGTTTAAAAATCACCTTAATGCTCATTTCGGTGTGCGGCGCCACATATACCATTACATTGTTGGCTGAACATCGGGAGTTAAAGTCTTCAAAACCTTACAAATCACTGACACTCGGTGTTCAGTTTAGCTTTATTGTATCCAATTTTAAATGTTTTTTGCGAGATAGCGTTCATCATTTTGAACAATCTGTTGTCTAACAATCGCAATTATCTGAGCACCGAGAGTTCACCGACCTTATTAAAGCACAACACGTTAGCATGACATGATTGTGCTGATTTCTGCGACTTTGTGCCCAGTGTTCTGGAACTGCTTAACGCGCAAAAGTAGGCTCTATAATATATTAAGTATAGGCCCTAAGTATAATATAAATTCTGCTCTCCGGTCGCAGACCTATGAGCCTACGATGCCTACGAACTTCCTTCAATTTTAGCTCATAGCCTAAGTCTTACTCTGATGAGCTATTATGGTGACTGCAGTGCTAAAAGTTTGAAAAAATAAGTGACTGGACGCCCCTTACCTTTCCAAAAGAAGTGCCTGGACGCCCCTTGCCTTTCCAGTCAGTGCTGGCCAATAAGTGGCTGGACGGCGTTCAGATTTTAAAATAAGTGCATGGACGCCGTCCATGACCGTCCAGGCACACTTTAAGCCCTGGGTGACTGGAGTTTGAAACGCTTCTTTTCGAGGTTGATTCTTGTCCTAAATTGAGGCTATAAAATTATGTCTTTTGATGATTTGTCTGAAATTATTACTTAAGGACTTTTTTTTAGTAGATTGCAGATGTAGATTCAATACTGGGCTGACATAACATTTGTTGCATTATGCGCTTCTGTGGATTGTGTAAATTGTTAATGGCACATCGAGTGGCTGAAGGCGTCCCGGAATGGCAAAATCAAAAGTTGGCAGCCCTAGATTCAATGGAATTAGAGAGTAAGAGTGGGAGGGTAAAAGGAAGGGAGGGTGGGTGGGAGGGGTAAAATTGAACCATAACGGTTACAGTAAAAGTTTTCGTCACTTCTTAGCGTTTTAATGTTTGAGAATAAACACTAAATTAATACAAGAACCAGTTGAATGAGGGATGGATGGATGGATGGATATATGGATGGAGGGAGCGTGGGAAGTAGGGAGGGAGTGATAGCGCGCTATTATGGTTACGGAGTTTACAACTTTTTGTAACTCTTAGCCTTTTAATGAATGAGAATACGAACTTACGCAAGCACGAAAGGAATGATGGTTGGATGGATGGATGGATATATAGGGAGGCAGGGAGGGAGGAAGAGAGAGTGGTGGGAGAAAAGTAGGGTAGAAGGGAGAAGGAGAATGAGGGAGGGAGAGAGGAATAAAGGGAGATAGCCTAATTGGCTGAATGGTCATTTTTAGGAGGCGCGATAACAAGTGCTCATGCATTCATAGTTTCATACATGCATACGTAATTATATGCATATACATACATAAATGCATACATACATACATACATACATACATACATACATACATACATACATACATACATACATACATACATACATACATACATACATACATACATACATACATACATACATACATACATACATACATACATACAATGTCATACATACATACATACATATGACACAATTTTGTCCTTTGTTCAATACAATTGTTTTTATTGTGGGTCCGGCTTCGCCAGTGTGGCCGAAGTCTTTTGACAGTCTCATAGACGTAGCCACCGGAACTCGTAGACGTAGCCACCGGAACTCGTAGACGTAGCCACTGGAAGTCGGACGGTCACCACCGGAAGTCGAACGGTCACCACCGGAAGTCGTAGACGTAACCACCGGAAGTCGTAGACGTAACCACCGGAACTCGAAGACGTAGCCACCGGAAGTCGAGCGGTCACCACCGGAAGTCGTAGACGTAACCACCGGAACTCGAAGACGTAGCCACCGGAAGTCGAACGGTCACCTACGGAAGTCGTAGACGTAACCACCGGAACTCGAAGACGTAGCCACCGGAAGTCGAACGGTCGCCACCGGAAGTCGTAGACGTAACCACCGGAAGTCGTACGGTCACCACCGGAAGTCGTAGACGTAGCCACCGGAACTAGAAGACGTAGCCACCGGAAGTCGAACGGTCACCACCGGAAGTCGTAGACGTAGCCACCGGAACTCGAAGACGTAGCCACCGGAAGTCGAACGGTCACCACCGGAAGTCGTAGACGTAGCCACCGGAGCTCGAAGACGTAGCCACCGGAAGTCGAACGGTCACCACCGGAAGTCGTAGACGTAACCACCGGAACTCGTAGACGTAACCACCGGAAGTCGTAGACGTAACCACCGGAAGTCGTAGACGTAACCACCCGAAGTCGTAGACGTGTAGATAGGTCTACCATAGGCGCCGATCGCTTGTAGACGTACAGACCCAATTGATCATCCATTCCTTCCACGTCTATATGACTGTAGACGGCCACGTAGAAAAAGGTGTCCATGAGTTGGACCGCGTAGGTGGAGAGTTTCCAACGCATTCGCCAGGCGGCGCCACGAGTAGCGGCAGTCGCAAAGGCAGTTTTGCGACATCCTCTCACGTCCGGGGGAATATCCTCAGCGGCAGAATGTCCGCTGAATCACGATAGTGTTCCTTTCAGCACATAGCAACCCGCACTGTATCACAGAAGCGGGCTGGTCTGCGTATTTGACGCCTGGGTCGTTGATAGGAGGGCGGCGGATGCGTTGGATCGTCAGAATCATCAGCGTTATCGTCCGAACCAACGTCCGAAGGTGTTTCGTCCTCCCGTCCCCCGATATAGGATGACCGGTCGGGGCTTGTTACTCGAGGGGGTGGTCCTTCTGATTGCAGTTGAGTTTCCGTACCTCCTTCGATATCAGCAGATGGGTCATGGATCCAGCTGCGGAGTCCTGGCGTATAACATTGTTTCAGTTTGTCTATGTGCACGATCATCGGCTTAGCGCGCCGACTTCGTTGAATCTCCATGTTCAGGTCACTGATCCTTCTGGTTATCAGGTACGGGCCCTGATAAAAACTGGTCCATTTGGCGCTACGGCCTTGCCGTCGTCTAGGTATGAGACACCATACCCATGTGCCGGGCTCAAAGCTGCGTGGACGGGCCCGCATATCGTAGCGCGACTTCCTTCTCTCTGCAGCACGGTGTAGATGCTCTCGTACCAACGCGAAGGCTTCATGTAGATTATCCTGGTGTTCTGACACGAACTCAACGGGACTGCGCTGCTCTCTCTCCCTGGGAGGCATACCGTACACAATGTCAGCGGGTATAACGGCCTCGCGTCCATACATGAGAAAGAAGGGAGTGAAACCAGTTGACTCCTGGACCGAAGTACGGTACGCGAAAGCTACAGCTGGCAGTCGATCATCCCAGTCGCGATGATTACTTGAGACCCATTTAGCGAGGATGCTATTGAGAGTCCCATGCAGTCGTTCGACATTGCCGTTCGTTGAAGGTCTGTACGCAGTTGTCCTGATCTTGTCGATGGAGAGTGCACGACAGATCTCCTGGAACAGATGACTTTCGAAGTTCGGACCCTGGTCCGTGAGTAATTGCAGAGGCATGCCATGGACGCAGAAGACGCGGTCCACTAGGATTTTGGCTACCGTTGATGCTTCCTGGTTTCGCATCGGGAACATCTTGGCCCATTTCGTGAAGTGGTCAATTAATGTGAGGATGTACACATTGCCCTTTGATGATTTCGGATGTGGTCCAGTGATGTCCACGCCAATTCGTTCCCAAGGTTCGCCCGTCAGCATGGGTTTGAGGCACCCCTGACGATGAGGCCGTGGTCGTTTGAATCGTGCACATTGATCGCACTGCATCAAAGTTTGTCGAAGGTCACGTGACCACCCCGGCCAATAAAACCTTCCTTGCAGCTGGTGCATCGCGCGCTGAATACCGAAGTGCCCACCATTCAGACCCCGATGCATGTCCGCAGCTATCTCATGTCGATAGTGGAAGGGAACAACTTTCTGCAAGTGAATTCCTCCGCCGGCTTTAAGAAACTTCCGGTATAAGACACCATCTGGTCCCAACTGCATCTGATCATACTGACTGCAGAGCGACTTTGCGTCAGAACTGATCACGCCGCCTTGCAATGGTTGAAGAAAACTCCCGAGCCAATCGGTCAACAGGCTCGCTGGCTTGAAATTCTTGAGGAATTCGATTACCATGTTGAACATCGGCCCGGAGCTAAGCATACAAACGCTGATGCTCTGTCTCGGAGGCCGACCTTGGGCGCCACGTTGGGCGCCAATTGACACAATTTTGTCCTTTGTTCAATACAATTGTTTTTATTGTGGGTCCGGCTTCGCCAGTGTGGCCGAAGTCTTTTGACAGTCTCATAGACGTAGCCACCGGAACTCGTAGACGTAGCCACCGGAACTCGTAGACGTAGCCACTGGAAGTCGGACGGTCACCACCGGAAGTCGAACGGTCACCACCGGAAGTCGTAGACGTAACCACCGGAAGTCGTAGACGTAACCACCGGAACTCGAAGACGTAGCCACCGGAAGTCGAGCGGTCACCACCGGAAGTCGTAGACGTAACCACCGGAACTCGAAGACGTAGCCACCGGAAGTCGAACGGTCACCTACGGAAGTCGTAGATGTAACCACCGGAACTCGAAGACGTAGCCACCGGAAGTCGAACGGTCACCACCGGAAGTCGTAGACGTAACCACCGGAAGTCGTACGGTCACCACCGGAAGTCGTAGACGTAGCCACCGGAACTCGAAGACGTAGCCACCGGAAGTCGAACGGTCACCACCGGAACTCGTAGACGTAACCACCGGAAGTCGTAGACGTAACCACCGGAAGTCGTAGACGTAACCACCCGAAGTCGTAGACGTGTAGATAGGTCTACCATAGGCGCCGATCGCTTGTAGACGTACAGACCCAATTGATCATCCATTCCTTCCACGTCTATATGACTGTAGACGGCCACGTAGAAAAAGGTGTCCATGAGTTGGACCGCGTAGGTGGAGAGTTTCCAACGCATTCGCCAGGCGGCGCCACGAGTAGCGGCAGTCGCAAAGGCAGTTTTGCGACACATACATACATACATACATACATACATACATACATACATACATACATACATACATACATACATACATACATACATACATACATACATACATACATACATACATACATACATACATACATACATACATACATACATACATACATACATACATACATACATACATACATACATACACACACACACACACACACACACACACATACATACATACATACATACATACATACATACATACATACATACATACATACATACATACATACATATTATTATTATTATTATTATTAAATAAATTTGTAACGCGCGCAAGGCCACACCGAAATGTGAATCTGAGGCGCGGATAGTCAGCCGCCAGAGGAAGATGCAGTTAGAGATCCATGTGCTTGAAAGCCAAGGAGAAGTAGTAAGTTTTTAGACGCTTTTTGAAGGAAGGAAGTGAAATTGAGCTACGAAGAGAGAGCGGAAGCCGATTCCATTCCCTGGGTGCAGAAGCATGGAATGCTCGCAAACCCATAACTGTTTTGCATCGAGGTTCAGATAAAAGACTTGTAGGCCTACCCGATGAACGCAAGCAACGAGGAGGAATGTAAGGAGTTAGTAGTGACTGAAGGTAGGAAGGTGCGTTGGTGCTGAGAGATTTGTAGGTCAGACATGCCAATTTGAATTTTATCCTGTACTGAACAGGAAGCCAGTGCAACTGATGGAGTAGGACTGAGGAACTAGTTTGTATTGGGACACGCAGCACAACACACGCTAAGGAATTTTGGATGTGTTGCAGTCTGTTGAGCTCAGTGATTGAGAGACCGACAAAAAGGGCGTTAGCATAATCAAGTCGAGAGGAGACAAGAGAACAGGCAATGGTTTGAGACATATCCATAGTCAGGGCCGACCTGATGTGACGTATTGCCCGAATGTGATAGAAACAAGATTTACAAATGTTTGATATATGAGGTCGAAATGTGAGCTTGTTGTCTAGGGTTACTCCAAGTGTTTTGACAGTATCTGATAGATGAACAGCAGTGCCGGCAAGGTCGATATCAGAAAGTGAAGGGAAAGAGCGCAGGCGCTGGCGTGACCCAAACAAAATTGCCTCAGACTTGTCAGGATTTATGGCCAAACCATTGAAACAAAACCAGGAATACATAGCTGAAAGACACTCTTCAAATTTAAGTTTACCAGACTGATCAGTGTGTGATAAAGCAATATGGAGCTGGGTATCATCCGCATACTGCTGTAATTGGATTCCAAAGTGATTAGCAATGCGACTGATTGGGGAAGTGAAGACAGTAAATAGTAAGGGGCCAAGGACAGATCCTTGTGGAACTCCAGCAGTGCAAACAGCAGGCTCAGACCGAGCGGTCCCAATGCCGATCTGCTGATTCCGGTCACGCAGGTAAGAAGCTAACCAGTTTAAGGCTGTCCCAGAGACACCGAAACTATTTGCAAGTCTTGAAAGAAGTAGCTGATGGTCAACAGTGTCAAAAGCTGCACTGAGATCAAGACAGACTGAGAGGCAGGCTTTACCATTGTCAATAGACGAGAATATGTTATCAAGAGTAGAGACAAGGGCAGTCTCAGTGGAATAGCCTTCACGGTAAGCTGACTGGTATGGACTGAAATTGGGACAGGAAGTGATGTGTTTCTTAATGCGAGTGAGAAAGAGACGTTCCAAGATCTTAGAAATGTTATTAAGATTGGAGATAGGTCTGAAGTTAGAAAGATTGCTGGCGTCTAAGTTAGGCTTTTTAAGCAAGGGTGTGACTAGAGCAGATTTGAGGCATGACGGAAAACACCCTTCAGCAAAAGACAGATTGGCCAAGCGTGCAATAAGATGAGAGAAAACATCAGAGCAGGAAAGTATAAGTGATGTTGGTATGAAATCCATTTGGGGTGATTTAGGAGCCATGCTTTTGAGAAGATTGTAGACTTCAAAGTGGGTGACAGATGGCAAGTCAGAGAAGCTAGATCCAGAGAAATTAGAGTCAAGCAGCAGGTCATTCCATAATAATTTAGAAGTACATCTAGCAATTTTACATTTTAAATTGTTAATTTTGTTGACAAAAAATGCAGCAAAGCTCGAACACAAAATCATACATACATACATACATACATACATACATACATACATACATACATACATACATACATACATACATACATACATACATACATACATACATCATCATCATCATCAAAATCCTTGGGCTAAATGCCCGTAGGGGTCCGACGCCACTCTCTGTCTGAATCTGTCTCGCATCATGTTGCCCAGCTTCAACCGGTCCGGTCAGCGGGTCCATACCATTAACATCTTGGAGCAGCTAGACCACCTTGTCTGATTGAAGAGAATATTGGGAGAGAGGCATGAAGCATGGGCGCCCGCACATAGGGCAAGAGGGGGCACTTGCCCCCCTGGAATATTGGCACCTATGTTTTTAACTACTACTTTTGGGTTTTTAACAAATTTCTTTGCACGAATGCACCAATGTATACGAATTATACAGACAGTGAAAGTCAGTAACCTACCTTTAGAGATCTCTATAGAGATAAATTTGCTCTTATAACTTTCTGCCTTGCATGTTCAAGCTCTTTCTAAAAACTGTAACAATCCTCCTGCGGGCCGCCCATAAATTATAAACAGCAGGTCTATCGATTATGGCCTGCTTGAGTGGAATCTAGCAGTAGTGCAAATAATCACAACTGTCAAAAATTTAATACTAATAAAAAAAATTGAAAATTTCTCAAAGTAGCCTACACTGAAATTACATCAGTGAGATCTGCTTATTCACCAGCATTGTAATTATATAAACCAAGTCTGCTATAAGCCAGGCTCCATTTTGTTTATTTTGCAATCTGCCAGTACAGAATCCAGGGAGGTAAAACTCTGGGCTAGATAAACTTGGATAAGGGGCTCTGGTTATCGTGCCTCGGGATTTACACCCAGAACTGACAATGAGATCTGTTCAAAAGAATTGATACCTATACTCATCTGATCCCATAATAATGCACTGGCTCTCTTGATGAGTGTGCACTGTGCAGCTTGGATATACAAAATACTGCTGTTTTCTATGTGAATTGGACAGTCGAGCAAGGACTTTGTAAGTAAGTAAGTAAGTAAGTATATACTTTATTGAACCGCCTGCAAACGCACTGCGGGAACAATGGACAAGAACAGAATAATTAATGCAAGTACAATCAAGACAAATAGAAATATGCAATTCAATAAACATATTATACAACTACATAATAAACATGTTGTACTAAGTGATTAGAAACTGGCCTGAGAGGAAATCGACACCAGTGTTGCCAAGAATTCATCTAACTTCCCAGTGAATCCTCTAGGTAGAAGACCTTAAAATTTAATGGCAGAACTACTACTTCCAGGGCAGAAAATAATCATCAGTTTCGTGGAGTCATTGGATACTCTTTCACCACTAAGAGCAAGTCCAGGAAGATCTTCAGATATTATATCAGAGATGAAGTCCTAGCTCATCGCCTGTAGCAGTAAAAATTATTACTATTGTATGTTGGAATGTTGGTGAATCAGTTTTCATGAGGATGAGAGAGAAATCATTCAGAGGAACCTCCATAGCAAAAGATTGCACCAAAGGTGCATTTACAAAACAGTTTATGGATACCGGGTACTCCAAAAATAAATCCTCGGGAACAGGTCCAGTCTAAACATCTGCAATCATCCAGACAGAATTTGAGAGTGAAGTATTCATTTAAGTTGTTTATCATTGCTCAGGTGAATGTTACTTGATGAAGACGTGCACAAATTTAGCTGTTTAAGCAATTTTATCAAAAAAGTACGTGTTTATGCGAATAAAGAACCACCCTTGGAAGGTTCAGCGAAGTGAAGAATAAAGCATTTTTAAAGAACAAAATGCACAACATTGCAGCATTGCACGCATTGTCACCTTAGCGGAAATTCTTGTGTTGCACATTTACATGTACAACATTATTATATTTTTAAAGACTCACAAAATATTTACCAAGTAAAAGCACGCAAATATGCTTAGGAATACGGAGTTGGGCGACAAGGCGGCACTTGCGTCTCATGCAGTGGAGACACCAACTCTATTGGCGGCGGCAGTGGCCACGATGTAGATCTGGTCCGTCGCTGATACGAGGAAGTCAGACTAATGCGCAATGAGAGTGTGTGAAATGTGGAGTATGACAGGGGTTCTCAACCTTTTTTGGGCGACAAGGCGGCACTTGCGTCTCATGCAGTGGAGACACCAACTCTATTGGCGGCGGCAGTGGCCACGATGTAGATCTGGTCCGTCGCTGATACGAGGAAGTCAGACTAATGCGCAATGAGAGTGTGTGAAATGTGGAGTATGACAGGGGTTCTCAACCTTTTTCGTCCCGCGACACACTTAAACTTGCTATCAAAGTTGGCGACACACCATTCAATAAGTCATATGTAAATGTCGTAAAAATATAAAAAAGTGTCAAAGTTAAACATGCCTATTTAATTCATATTTGCTCTCAAATCTATTTATCCTTCTAAAATGCTAGACTTCTGACTTTCTTAATAAATGAAAATAATTACATTGAATTTCTTTCCGATTTTTATGATTCTAAAAGTCTAAATTATTTTTATGATCTCAATCTATAGTCGTTTCTGCAACTCAGCGTCAATTTAGTCACCCAATTACTAAGGCCTTGTAGTCCTAGTTTATTGAATTGCATATTTCTATTAGCCTAGTTAGCTACACTGGTAAGCGAGAGCGGCATTCGTCTGTTGGTTGCAACGGACTGCGGTTCAAGCCTCGGGCTGGGAGCAGTGGCGTAGCAAGGTTTTGGGGGGCCCTTGTGCAGGGCTTCGGTGGTGGGCCCTTCATTACTTGAACCTCCTCGATTTCAAACAAAAAGGCTGTCCAAAACGCCTGGCTCTTTTTTGATATAGACTCTATTTGCATTATTTCGAACCCGAAATTAAATAAAAAATTAACTCATTGCAATTTTAACCCGTTGGAGGTGAGGTGGGGTGTGACACACCCCAGAGGCATTCTACTTTCAATTTTTAGCGGAAAACATGGAGCCAGTTCTAATTATTTTTTTCTACCTTTGTGAATATGAAATAGGCCTACGGACACTTTACCACAATTTCAGGTAATTTGAACGAACAGGTTTTTTTATTTTGTTGCATATTTAAAGGAAATTGCATTTTTTCGTAGAAAAAAATTATACATGTTGATTTTATGAGCCATGATTTGCAATGCGAGTGTGCCTTGAACACGTCAATTCTGTGTTGGCATTGAGAAGGCTGACGACAATGATGGCTAAAACATTTTATGTTGTATTAAGAGTATAGGCTATATAATTATTATGATTATTCGTGCACTTGATAATGTTGCACATGAGGACCCAAACTTGCATGGGTTAAGTACACATTGGATGGGTTCACCTTCTAGCCATCTAATAAGGATTGAAAACAGATATTTGTTCGTGGTAATCGTCTGTTTAGTTGATTATTGATCATAGAAGAATAGTTTAACTCAACTTAGTATTTTCCATTTGATATCGCGGCTTGAAAAAAAATATGTATTGGGGTTTGTCAGACCCCACCTCACCTCTGGCGTTACAAATCGTCACCTCACCTCCAAAGGGTTAATTATTTTCTTCCGTTAGTCTTTCTAATTATTTTCTATTTCTTCAGGCTTCTAGAGAAAATTCAATTTTAGTACTTGACACAATTTATCAAAAAACACTGTTTCATCTGTTCAAGTATAAAAATTTAATTGCCATCCACATCCAAATTCTGCCAAACAGTTGGGTTAGTTGACTAAACAAGAAACAATAGGACTATAAAAGTCTATAATAAATTGGTATAATGTGAAGTGACTCAAGTCTCGGTTGCCTCGATAAGTCTAAAAGTAGGGGAAAAATTCCGAAATGAAAAAATGTTCACCAGGACGAATTCCCTAGCCCAAAAATAATTGAGATGCCTTCGTTCCTAAATCCTTTCGTAATGCAGCTGGTATACCACCATAGTTTTCGAAGCGCTTCTCTGCTTGTTGTCGATATCCACCACCACTTTAGCGCCGATTAAACTGATCACTACAGTACAATGTAGACTTAATAACATTCTGAATATTCTGAATGCAAAAACTTGACTCTGACCACCAGGGACACCTAGTGGTAGGCTAGTGCAGTCTGCACAATCCACTGCAGCGCCACCGTCATATAAACGCGCCTCTGAGTAGTTTCTTGAAGGGGCGCTATATAAATGCTATGAATGAATGAATGAATGAATGAATGAATGAATGAATGAACAAACACATTATGAATAATTATCAAAATAAAAAATTGGCTCTGATCGCCGGGGGCCCTCAACAGCCGTGGGCCCTTGTGCACTGCACAAGCTGCACTACCTATTGCTACGCCACTGGCTGGGAGTTGACATTCAGAGATTTAGATATCTCGGGCTAGCACGTGTGGGACGCAGGGGCGCAAGCTCCTGCGGAGCGACCTTGGGCAAGTTGCTTACCCATCACAGTCTGTTGGGAAGGCAACGGGGAAACTACCTCACTCATCTCATTCCCAGGGGCGTAAAGCCAATGAACCTGCCTTCGGGTAGAGCACCATCATCATGTAGTCCTAACAGTTAATGGGATCTTTGTTCTTGGATTTTTCTTTGGATCATAATTATTAAAACGCGGTTCCACAGTTTTTGTAAGTGCAATTCGTAAGCATGCTGAGAGGGCACCTCCGACAAGTTTGTTTCGATTCTTCTTCTTTTTATTTTGATCACCTGAGAAAAGCCCTGTTCAGATAAGTAGGAGTTATGAAAGGAAACCAGCTCCTTTGTGGCTTTGCTTGCAAGTGATTTGTAATGTTCTTCCTAGTACGTCTTTGCCCAGAACTGAGTTCTTGATAAATGCTTATAGGCCTACATGTCCTTCATTCTGGAATCAACAAAAAAACTTGAAAAAGCTCAACAAGACTTAGGGCTTCCTTATCGTTGTTCAAATCTGCGTCATTGATGTTTTGTTGAATGGGTTCAACATCCACCTTGTCTTCTTAATATCAGCATCTGAAGAGGATGGAAAGTATCTTCTGAAATTCAATGACAGAATATCCAAATGTTCCACACAAGTGCAAGCATGGTGACTGTCACCTTATCGTCTGCTTCGTCACTATCTGCGGCTTCTGATAGAGAAGTTTTCAGATTAGGGAAATCAGTGACATCACTGGATAGCACACGATTCTTCTGCTGCGAGAATTTAGTAGACTGATGTTATTTAGGATTATTTCATGTAATCATAGGCTGTGTCAGCTTGAAAAAGAAACGAAGATAATTTATTATCATTATTAGTAATTCGCGACAAACCAATTCTTCGCGACACACCACTTTTACGCGACACACCTCCGGTCAAGTCGCGACACACCAGTGTGTCTCGACACACCGGTTGAGAACCCCTGGAGTATTATATGAGACTGCGCGCAATTATAGTTTGGATTCCTCGCGTCAAATATTGGCCGACGGCTCTAGTGTCATAACTGGATTCCGTCTCATTTAGCATACAATGTCACTGTCGAAGTTAAGGCGTTCGATAGTATTTAATTGCCTCATGGCTCACAGAAATCGATCGAGATGTTGCATTGTAAGTTATTTATGACCCAATAACTGATGATGTATAATAGTTTAATCTTAATTTTTAAACGGTTTAGGCGCTTCATCCTGCGGTGACGCCTCCTACAACGATACATCCGGAGTCATCAGTTCTCCCAACTACCCTGGCAATTACTACGACGATCTCGACTGCAATTACAGCATTTACACTTTGACGGGACGTCCAAGTTCAATATCGTTCATCTTTAAATCTTTCGACGTTGAATACGGCTACGATTTCGTGACAGTTAGTAGGCTATGAATTTTGACGATTCTGTTATTGGTTATCGTGTGTGAAATCGTTGGGGAACGTAAGACGCTATTTTGGGGTGCTTCGTCATCTCTCTCCTGAGTCCTCTTCACCTTAATACGATTGTCAAACACGGAACAACAAATAAATCCTTGATATGATTGAGTCGAATGTAGCCTAAAGCCTGATGCAGACTAACTTTAATGACACATTGCCTAAAGTTTCGCAGTGTGTGTGACCAAGTCTTTATTACGCATTGCGACTTAATTACGTGCAAAATGAGTTTTGATAATTTGCTATACGACTTAATGGAAACTGGAATAGCCTACAATATGTCTTGGGTAATGTGGTTGTGGCGAGAAAAAGGTTCTGTGTTGATCTTAGTGAATATACGATAGTAGATATAAAAGAACAGTATTGACAGCCATTTGTACTGTCATTAGGCTATTACAGTCAGCACGTGCGCGAACATAGAGTTGTCGCATTCTTAACCCTTCGGAGGTGAGGTGGCAAATTGTAACGCCAGAGGTGAGGTGGGGGTATGACATACCCCAATACATCTTTTTATTTTCAAGTCGCGATATCAAATGGTAAACATTAACTTGAGTTAAACTATTCTTTTATGGTCAATTATCAACTAAACAAGCGATTATCACGAACAAGTAATCTGTTTTCAATCCTTATTAGATGGCCAGAAGGTGAACCCATCCAATGTGTACTTAGCCCGTGCAAGTTTGAGTCCGTTTGCGCAACATTATTAATGCAAGAATAGCCATACTTATTTTTATACAAATTAAAATGTTTTTAGTCGTCGTTTCAGTAGCTTTCTCAATGACATGTATCAACACAGTATTGGCGTGTTCAAGGCATACTCGCATGCTAAATGAATGACCCATAAAATCAACATGTTTAATAAATTAAATACGAAAAATACAATTTTCCTTAAATATGCGCCAAAATTAAAAAAATTGTTCGTTCAAAATACCTGAAATTGTGGTAAAGTGTTCGTAATTCATATTCACAGATGTAGAAAAAATTATTTGAGCTGGCTCCACGTTTTCGGCTAGAAGTTTAAAGCAGAATGCCTCTGCGGTATGTCATACCCCACCTCACCTCCGACGGGTTAAGGCAGCGGTTCTCAACCTTTTTAGTGCGGCGACCCCTTGGTCACATTTCAAACGTTGTGACGACCCCAACAGCAAAATCGATTGAGTTACCCTCCCCATTCACTGAATTTTGATACCATTGTCGATTTCATGCATTTTCACTTCATAATTCGAAACTGCTTTTGGAAATTCTGTGAAGTTTCCTGGCCATGCGATTCTGAGAGCAACCGATTCAGTAGTAGGAAGTTGAAATGTCATAAGTCTATTCAGCAGAGGGAGGGGTATGAAAAGGAATATGTGAACACTCCCAATTCTCGAATTAAAGAAAAATTTACACTGCAATGGTAGCATTTTAAGCTGCCATTCATGTGAAATTGTTCATTTCCGTGCTGATAGGCGTGGTTTAAGACTTCATAGTGTTGCCTCCCAATTGCTAACAATGTTTTCACACTGTAACTGCAACATTTTAAGCTGTCACTTTAACAAGGTTATTTATGATTTCAGTGCTCCTAGACGTGGTTTAAGACATCAACAAATGTCCCTTCCCATTGTTTAATTTTTATATTTGCCCACTGTAACGGTAGCACCAGTGGCGGCGCCAGGATTTTCGCTTTGGGGGCTGGATTTTCGGGAAAAGTTTTTTTCCAGTTTTCAGTCGCCAAAATTTCTGACGACCTTTTTCTTTTTCTTTTTTTAGTCATCAACCAAAACGCGAAGAAAATTTCCATTTTGGCCGTCAAAATTTCTTACGACCTTTTTAAAAAAGTCATTTGATCGAAATCTTCGAAAATGGTCCTTTTTCATAATCCGCCGAACTGTCTGTTAAACCTCCAAACCTCGTGCGTACCTTTACGGTTATTTTGGGGGGCTAAAAGGTTTAATCGTGCAAATAATTTATTTTTACATGGAAAAAAATGGATGGCCTTTTGGAGGCTTAGCCCCCATAACCCCCCCCCTAGCGCCGCTACTGGGTAGCACTTTAAGATGTCATCTTGGCAAAATTACTCTTGGTTCAGTGCTCAGAGACGTAGATTAAGACTTCACTAAATATCCCCTTCAGAGTGTTAGCATTTCTTAATTTGCACTAGGTAGCCTAATAATAGCATTTTAAGCTATCATCTTAACAAAATTGCTCACTATGACAAGTAAAGTAAAGGCCCCTAACACTATAAATTTATAATGATAATCATGCAATATTTATAAAATATTTGGGATACAAGCAGCTCAATCCCTCACCAAAAATTTCGGAAGACGGCCCAAGTCTCCGCTCATGGATAGGCCTCACCGAATGTTATTATTTTAGAATAACTATATGGATGGAATTAACATTTGAAAACTAAAACGACAAAAATAAATTAGGCCTAGTTGCGGCAATCTAACGAATGAAGCAAAGTAAATGTCTAAAACAATATTTGAAGTTGATATGGTGTTGATGTAGATAGGCTAGCGTTGGAATTGTCATTGAATAATTTACAATTTTCTGAAGGGTCCAGGCGACCCCTGGCAAATCGTCAGGCGACCCCCGCGGGGATCGCGACCCACAGGTTGAGAACCGCTGGGTTAAGGTGTCATCAACTTGATTCATTAATTTGCTGGGCAATAATAATATTCGAATTAGGCATAAGCTTACCGGAACCATAGCTCGAGGGTACGCGTACCCTAAAATATAATACGTTGAAATACGTATGTACCTTTCAAAAAATACAATACGCGTGTGGTAGGCTACGTGGCCAAGGACTCTTTACACAGGACTGGTTTCTTCTCCTTTAGCCGCCTTGTACAGGTTTTTGGGCTATAATCGGAGTTCCGGAAAATTTCAAATCTTATTTACAAAATAAAAGCATTCAAAGAGTTACATCTATGAAAGCAGATTGATGAATAATTCTGTTTGCAAAATAAACAAAAGCCTTTGGAGTTTGGAGATTCAAAACATGATCCTTAGCGATAGAAACGGAATTTTAAGTGGAGGGCCATCTATGGCTGAGAGTGTAATCATGACCACAAAATCTTCACAAGTAGGCCTAACCTATCCTTTAATATAGAATCATTGGGTACGTGCAATACGCGAAAATTTTGTTTATGGCTTATTCGGCGACCCATAGTCTACATGTACGTATTATCTGACGTCAGCAGTATGTATCATTGTTATCGGTATTTTCGGTAGCGGAGCAGTACATTTAATTCCAAAAAATTCTTCTATCATGATTAACTAGCTGTACCCGGCCACGCGTTGCTGTGGCTGAAAAGACCGTCCAACCCTCCCTACCTCCATGCCCCTGCCTTCCTCCCTTCCCCCACCCTCTGACTTCCTGCATCCTTCCCTCCCTCCCGTTTCGTCCGGTTCCTCCCTCCTTCCTCCCCTCCCCACCGTCTGACTCCCTGCATCCCTCCCTCCCGTTTCGTCCCGTCCGGTCCCTCCCTCCCCTCCAATCAATCAATCAATCAATCACATGAATTTATATAGCGCCCCTTCAAGATCTCTACTCAGAGGCGCTCCCAACCCAGGCCTGGTCAAAGAGAAAGGTCTTGAGAAGACGGTAGAAAGAGCCAGCAGAGTCACGGGGAAGCGAACGGAGAGCCGCAGGAAGGCCATTCCAGATAGCTGGACCCACCACGGAAAATGCTCTTTGCTGCATAGTAGCGGTACGACAAAAAGGGACAAGAAAGTCACCGCGGGCAGCTGACCTCAGCGAACGACGGCCCAGAGAAACCGAGACTGGAGTAAAAAGCTCACATAGGTAGGATGGAGCTTGAGACAGAATGCAGCGCCAAGCTATAGACGAAACTCTATAGGCAATGCGTTGCTGCAGTGGGAGCCAGTGGAGGTCGTACCTCATGAAGGCAGAAACGTGAGCAAACCGGGAAATGCCACCAACCAAGCGTGCTGCAGATCGAAGGACCCTAACCAAGGAGTTCAGACGGACCTGTGGGAGGCCAACGTAAAGAGAGGAGCAGTAATCTAAGCGGCTGCAAACAAAGGCATGGACAAGAGTAGAAGATGCAGTGAATGAGAGAGATCGAGCAACGACGCGCAGCTGTCGAATTTGGTAATAGCAGGCACGTGACAGGGAAGAGATGTGCTTAGAGAAGGAGAGTTCTTGGTCCAAGATGACCCCAAGGTCTCGAACAGAGGTAGAGAAGGTTACAAGGGGAAACTCATGTGCGAGAGCAGCCAAGTCAATCTTGGCCAGCTGCTGGCGAGTTCCCAGCCATATGAACTGTGTCTTCAAAGAGTTGAGTCGCAGTCGATTTGACGAAAGCCAAGAGGTAAGGGTGTCAGAAGCGCAGACCATAAGGCGGACAGTTTTGGCTGCGTCCACAGCAAAGCAATGGGCATATGATTGTACATCATCAGCGTAAGAGTGACTTCGCAATGAGCAAGAAGCGAGCAAAGAGCCAATGTCGGCAGTGAAAAGGATATAGAGCAAGGGCCCTAGAACAGAACCCTGCGGAAGGCCCACTGGAACGGGGATCCAAGGGGAACGGGTGGAGTGAAAGACAGTGGAAGAGGAGCGGTCTGCTAGATAAGATGTGAGCCAGTCAAGGGGCAGAGAAGAGATGCCAAAAGAAGTAGAAAGCCGATGAATCAGAATATCATGATCGACAGTGTCGAAAGCAGCACTCACGTCGTAGAGAGCCATAAGTTACCTGCGATTTGTCAATCGCATTGTAAACATCAGAAAGAAGATGAAGAAGAAGGGTCTCAGTGGAGTGTCCCTTGCGAAAGCCAGATTGGTATGGTGGGAGGAGCATATTCGAGTCCAAGTACCTAAAAAGCTGAATAGCAACAAGCTTTTCAACAATTTTAGACATAAAAGGAACATTAGCAATAGGCCTATAGCTAGACGGCAGAAGAGGGTCAAGTCCCGGCTGTTTCAGGATCGGCGTGATGATCGACCGTTTCTGGGATGCCGGTAGAATGCCGTCACGAAGCGAGGCATTACACATGAGAGTCAGGAAAGGAAGGAAGATGTCGATGGATTCCTGTATGAGGAACGGCGGCACAGTATCCAGTTCAGAGTACTTTGGCGGAGAGGAGAGAATGAGGCGACGTAGCTCGTGCTCAGAGACGAGGTCGAGGCTGGAGAGACGGCAATCGGTAGGAGCGTATTCAGGAGGTGGAAATCCATCTGTTTCACGACGCACTGTGTCGATCTTGGAGGCAAAATGGCTGGCGAAGCCAGCTGCTGTAAACAGTGGAGGCGTTGCGGTAGAAGAAGGTTGAGGTCGCCCCAGGAGATCCTTGAAGGTGGACCATAATTGTCTGGCATCTCCAGCGTTGGAAGAGATCTTACGTTCCCAATACTGACCCTCTATCTCCCTGAAGCGACTGTGCATGGAGCGCACGGATCGGACCCACTTCAGATGATCGGCTGGCAAACGTGTGCGGCGGTAGGTTCGCTCAAGCCGACGGGTGTGACGGCGAAGTGAGTGGCATTCTCCGTCGAACCAAGAAGAAAGAGGACGTGATCGAAGCTTCGCTGGATGCGATGGAAGTAGACGATCGATAATCTCCGTAGTCGATCGCTCGAAGATGTCGAATAGTTCCTCGGCAGACGAGTCGCACAGTTGACTTGGGTCCGAGAAGGCAGGAACAGCGAGAACAGCCGAGTTGAAGGCATCCCGGTCCAGGCGCCGCCATCCTCTGATCTGTCTGACAGCGTAGATCGGCGTCTCATGAAGGAACGGGATGGTGGCGATGACCATGCCGTGGTCCGAGATGATTGGTGGATGTACGTCGACTGAAGCAACGCAGTCGTCCCTTGTGATGACCACGTCCAGCCAACCGCCAGCACGATACGTCGGGGTCGAAACGTTCTGCACCAACTCGAATTGCTCCATTGTTGACTGGAATTCCTTTGTCCAAGATAATGAAGAGTCCTCAAGATGGAGGTTAAGGTCGCCAAGTACAACCAGTTGGGTGTTGTACAAGGCGAACTGTTCGAGAAGAGTAGAAAACTCAGTGAAGAAGGTAGAAGATGGATGTGTAGAGCCCGGACGGTATATGCCAATGACGGTGAGAGGACGGCGTGGCGTAGATATGGAGGCAGCCATGGCCTCGAAGGTTGTAGGTCACTCCCCTTCCTCCGTCCCTCCCCCTCCTCCATCCCTTTCCTCCGCTTTCTCCCCTCTCTCTTCCTCCCGCTCCCTCCTCCTTTCCTCCCTCGCCCCCTCCCTTCCCGACAGCTACTTAGTTTTATGCGCTATAAGAAGACGCGCGGATAAAAACCCGTCCGCACACGGCCGCAACGAACGGATATTATATGCGCCATAAGAAGACGTCAAGAAGCGTAGTAAGAAGCGCGACCGCATTGGATGGCATATTGACCGGCGGATGTGTGGAATTTGGAATCGAAATAGGTCGAATCGAATTTAAAGTTGTGTTTTTTGTCGAAAAGATTGCGCTTTTCCCAAAAATCATTATATAAACCCGCTCATGTTCGAATTGAACGTTTTGCGAAAATTTTCAAAACAATAGGTCAAGAACTTTCCGAGATCCTTGATTACGCACGGTAGCGTTTAACATTTTTTATTTATATTGATTGAATACAACTGTTCAACCTTTTCCTTGGAGTTGGATTTTTTTAAGTGCTGCAACAGAACTGAGCCGACTAACCGACATTCTGCCTAATTAGCTCATTGAGTGCAATGTAAGCTGGATATACATAGACCTACAATATTGCATTGCACCAATTTACTGCGCTGTATACTGGGTTGTGATTGTTTGCTTAAATTAAATTGAACTTTCTTATAATGAAGAATGACCAGGCTAACGTATTTTATTATTGTTTACGTAATCTAAAATAGGGTACCTTAAAATACGTAGGTACCTTTCACAAAATGGAATACGTATGGTACGTACCCTCGAGCTTTGACCAGAACTCAGGTATGACGCACGTGACGTCTACCATGTGATCGACTGGCAGTGCTTACTGCTGTTAGCCATCCAAATGAATAATGATGATATTCACTAGCTCCCGATCTCGGCTGTAATCACGTAAAGGTCCTGCTCGTAGCAATTGAGTCTCAACAAGGCTTAGTTCCATGGGTGGAGTTTATCAGAGGTTAGGGGGGGGGCTAAGCTCCATCCAAGAAGACCCAGATTTATTTTTTTTACCGTGCAAATGGTATCTTTTCCCGGGCTTTCCCTCCCCTCCCCCCAATAAGGCTTTGGCCCCTCCAAGAACGGAAACCAAACTCCGCCCATGCTTGGTTCATTGGTTGGCCGACTGTGACTTCATCGATAGCAGGACAGTGTTATTTAAGTTTCAATTTACTTTTCAGTTTCAGTTTTAGTTTTAGTTTTGTTTTAACTTTTCAGTTTAGTTTTAGTTTAAGTTTTCAAATCTTTTCAGTTTTAGTTTTAGTTTCAGTTTTCATAACTTTTCAGTTTTAATTAAGTTTTTGTAAACCCTCAACAGAAGGAATTGAATTTTTTTATTACTGACGTTCATTTTTATTAGCAAGAGCAATACATTTAGCTAAGTTCATGTTTTCATGTAAATGAGCTGCAGTTTGAAGCAGTCCACTACATGTTTAGTGTCAAAAACACTCATTGCTCTAAAGGAACACTAATCCGATTTAATTTCAGAGCACTGAAACCTCACAAACTGAAAACTTTTTCAAAATTTGCCTACTATAGTAATCCTGGCGCAGAAACTTAAATCAAGCTTACTAATAGTAATTCTGTCCGTACTGCTGAATTCTGTGTATAGGTTCAGTCATAAGGAAAACACTTTTTAAAAGTATTTTGAGTATAAATATATTAATACTTGATCAGAAAAGTATTTAAAATACAAGTAAAAACACTTTATTACAAAAGCATTAAAAGTAGGCTACAAGTATAAAATACTTGGCTTGGAAAAGTGTACTAATTACAAAAACTCTGTGCCAAACTATACGACAAAATTAGTAAGAAAGTCATAATAGATTGCACCGAAAATTCTTAGCATTGAATTTTGAAGACCAACAGACATTTTGATCTAGTTCAGCATTCTTTGTGTCCATGTCTAATGTGTCTCATGGAATTAATTATTAGCCCATTTCATCATCACTGTCACCATCATCATCGCAACCAACAGACACGTCGTCTATTTCCATCTTCATTTGTCCTATCTATAAACATCTTGATCAATAACATGCTTGATGCATCTAGCCTGTGTCCTATACCATGGAGTCCATTCAGGTGTCAAACATCAAACTGATTTAAAACATAATTATATGCTGATCATTGATTCCTCATAGGTAGGCTATGTATACAAGTATATCAAGATCGTGTATTGAAAGAACCTTGCATGCATAATTGTATAGAGACATGTGCTTGTGATCCGTAGACCTGTGTAAACAGGCTGAAGTTCAAATATTCATACTCTTCCACTACACGGACCAAGCTTCAAATAGCCTACGCCTGTAACTAACTTCGGCCGGGGCGGCGGTGCCCAGCCATCCGTAACAATAACTAATCAATGTCAGACTGTTTAACTGACGCATTGTTATCAAATTAATTAATTATCCACATCACAGGCCCACAGCCGATCTTCATGGTTGACCGCATTTTACAATAGACTGACCGCTATAATGAAAGCCGAGAGAGAAAGGGTTAGACCGGATGTTTGCTTGCCACATATTGCAGCTATTGCTCAGTCAAACATCTGGGCCATTCAGACAGTGCGCTGCTAACAGATGCAAACATTTCTGCCATTTGGTTTGAGCGCCATGCAAAACTAATTCAGTTTTCAACTTTCAAGTTTAGTTTTAGTTTAAGTTTTGAACTTTTCAGTTTAGTTTTAGTTTCAGTTTTCAGAACTTTTCAGTTTTAGTTTTAGTCTCAGTTAACTCAAATGGAACTTTTCAGTTAACTTCAATTCAGTTTTAGTTTTAGTTAACTTGAATAACATTGTAGCAGGATAGGCCTACTGGAGAGGATTTCATCTGCATCTCTTCGCTGCTGAAAGACCTTTCTCATTATTTTCACGAGCATGTTATGCTGAGAACGCGTCTGAAAAGCTTTTCTGTGAGAAGCGCTTTACAAATCGTCACCCTAGAACTATAATGCTCTATCATACGTTTTTGCGAAACCGAGAAAAACGACTTCAAAGTTTTGGCACTGTTTTAAGCCAAGAATTCTAAACTAGATTCTTTTGAAGGATAATATCTTCATTTCTAGGTACCCGCTGGTGACTTACTCACAAAAATAATGTTTATTTGCATGAAAACAAGTGAAAAAATATAGAAAATAACAAAAAGCGCAAAAATGCATGTTATAGCAATATAATTCCAAACGACGAAGCACACACGTGGTTGTAATAATGCTCTAAGTTAAACATGCAGCAGCGTTTATTTAATAACGCCCTGAGTATTATATTGCTCTATCATAGTTTTGTAACGTATTGTATAATGTCCATTATTATTTGTCGCGTAGTGTTAATTACTTATTGCGACAATCATAATTAGGTTATTGTGCATAACATTGAACGTCTTCGGCGATAAACATAGGCCCATAAGTTGAAGTAGGCCTATTCCACGGATCCTGCCTTGAAATTACGCCAACCTTACGCCTATAGTTGATTCAGTAGCCTAAATGGTAACTCGGGCTGCACGCTAAAGTGGTTAATTCGGAATTACATGTATATTGCTTCATCTCGGATAATATAATACAAGCGCATTCACGATAAGTCTGCGCTATAATCTTATAATCTTCACAATTCAGCATTTCTTTGCTATAACTCAGCACGGTCCGAAGTTCAATGATGAAGCATTATAACAACTGACAACTTTTCAGTAACGTTTTGCTGTAACATGACGAATCCAGCCTTGTGATTGGATGCCAATGATAGAGCATTATAACAACTGACAACTTTTCAGTAACGTTTTGCTGTAACATGACGAATCCAGCCTTGTGATTGGATGCCAATGATAGAGCATTATAGTACTAACAAAGTATAGATTGGAAACCGTTTCGCAAGATAGAGCATTCAAACACTGACTTATAACTAAGAAACGACCGCTTCGATCAGCTAGCTTTTTTGTCTAATGATAGAGCAAATGCTCCACTGATGAAATTGATACCAAACTCGATTTTTTCAAAAATTCATGATAGAGCATTATAATCCTCAGGCGGCGAAATAGCTTTCTCGCATGAAGCCATTTTATCGAACGCTAGAAAATAATTATTGATTGTCGTATCTTGTGGCCTGAACGTTGTTGCAAATATACAGGGTGCGCCCCCCAAAAACCCCTCTCTGCAATTGATTATCAATCCATCGGGTTCAAATCCCGAGATTTGGGGCCATTGACCTCCCAAAAAGTGGTATAACTTTTGTTATGTTTGAAACATATATTGATTAAATCTGGCCATCATGTGCTGATATGAATTGTCTATAAGCCTGTAAAATTTCATTTCGAAATTCTTACTTTTGGCAAAACTATTGGCAAAAAACCTAAGGGGTTCTTTTTTTCCGCACCCTGTACAGTGTACACCGTGATTCAAAAAACCAAGCCAAATTGTTTTTAATATATCTCTAACGCCTGATAACATATCACGCTAAAAATTTTCAAATATTTAAAGAACTGGACCACGGATACGATTCCAAAATTTCATGAGACAAAGTTGAACGGATAATAAGATATGAATCTTTCAACTTCATATGCCGAAATATCAGTTTACAAGCAATTTTCTGTTAGATTCAATAAAACGTAAGTCAAACTGTTTTTCATTTTCTTTATGGCCTTATAATTAATCATTCTAGAATTGTCCCGATATGTAGAGAATAATATTGAACTAAGAGTATTATTCCAACTATTTTGTTTCATTATTTAATTAAATAAGATGCTCAAACTGTCCTCCTCCTGCTTGCACGCAAGCCTGGAGACGCTGACGCCATTGGGCAACAGCAACGTCGATTAATTATCCTCTGGTCCAGGCCATCCCACACTTCCAACAGGCGTTGCTTCAGATCGTTTATATAATTATCATGGATTGTTGTCTGGTAGACTCGGTCTTGCATCATGCTCCATACTTTCGACAGGTAGTCGACATAGTCGACAGGATTCAAATCTGGGCTTTTCGGAGGCCAAAAATGTGGGAGAAAGAAGTCTGTCGTCTCTCTTGTCAGCATTTCGATGGTTTCCGTGGCTCTGTGGGCTGGACTGCCGTCATGTTACTACTAGTATATTTCTTAACCAACCGAGAGACTGCGGTAGACGTATTCCAATTCGCGGGCTACCATTACCTTGTTTTTGTAGATCGATTTTCTGGGTGGATCGAGGTCTCCAAGTTCAACAAATCACCAAGTGCAGAGATGGTCATAGCAATTCTCAGACGCTATCTTATCCAATTTGGTATCCCAAACAAAATGAGATCTGATGGCGAAACTCAGTTTACACAGGGCCGGATTTGAACAGAGTGAGGCCCTAAGCAATTTAAATTATGAGGCCCCACTTACGAATAAAAACAGACAAAATGCACATTTCTAGATCTAAGTTTATTCCTAACGCATATTGCGCCAGTGATCCATGTTTGATCAACTACCGTACTGTTAGTCTTTATAACGAGTCGAATTGTAATTGATACACTAGTTTTATTCCAGTTTTTTATGGCATAGGCCTACATAGCCTACTAGAAATCACAATGAAATTTTACATAAACTTTTCCTGCATTGCTGCATCGCATAATCTGCGATAATGTCATCAAAAGAAATTTTGCGTAGTTGTTTGCATTCGATGAAAAGCAAGTTCAATGAGCAGATCGAGTTTATTCTGGTGCATCGTGGAGCGAAGTTCGCTTTTTATGCGCTTGAGCTGCGAGAACAGTGCAATTTGCTTGGCCTACCATTAGACTCTGAAACATACGAAGCACCACTTCAAGGTTAGGACAATCGCTTTTGATGCCGTCCTTGACAATGATGTCATACAAATCTTGATGACAGTATGTCCTTAAATTCACCATTTCTCCAGTTGGATTGGAAGCTTTTGTTTAGGAGGAATAATTTTTCATCAATATCACTTCTGTTTAGTTAGAAATTATTATTTTTGATTTCAGCGAGATTGTTTATAAATCTCATTTCTATTGTAGTAAAAATTATTTTTATGAATCCGACCTCTATGTTGCAAGAATTATTTTCGTCAATTCGATTTGTATCTGATATAGGCATTGAAACGGTGAAAACCGTGACACCCATGCAATGGCGAATAATTATATACGCTAAAATGCACTTTTACCATCGATCAAACATTCAAAAAACGTATTCTTCCTCACTTTCCGCATTAAACAATAATGTATCGGTTGTCGCAGGTTCTTACCAGACGAAATAAAAATATTGATGAGACGCAACTTCACGCAAGCGTTCAACTTAATTATTAAAGAACTGAGACTAAGAGCAAGTGTGTTCGATCTTACGCATTAGCTGCATTAACTCCTATTAAAAAAGTAAGATGAAATGATTGATTATAATCAATCGTGAACTAAAGAAAAAATCAGTGGCTTATAATTTATAAGTTATAATTTATAAGCCACTGAGTTTTTTTCTTTAGTTCACTTTTGGAGGCCCCCCAGATTCCGGAGGCCCTAAGCACGGGCTTAGTTGGCTTACATGTAAATCCGGCCCTGAGTTTACAGCAGAAGTCATGAAGAAATTCATGCAAAATTGGGGAATCAACCATGTGTTCAGCGCTCCACACTTCCCATCATCCAATGGATTAGCCGAGTCCGCTGTTAAATCAATAAAGGCATTAGGCCTAGTTGCGGCATCTGCAAACAATGGTGACATCGAACGTGACACATTTGTCAAGGTTTGCTTGAGTTACGCAACACACCGCGATCGAATGGTCTATCACCCGCAGAGATAGTTTTTGGATCACCATTGCGATCCTATGTATGGGAGACCATTGGGAGAGTGCTACAAGACGCCCAGGGCGAGTAAGATGCCCATCTCCTTTAAAACGGTTGAAAAGATTCATATTAGTATTTTAGTTGTCTCATTGCATGCAGCGACATCTTGTGAACCTCCCATAACAATAATGTTTCAGTATTCGAGATATTGACGCGATAAATCAATTTTCTAAATTTTCACCACTTTTGTGTAAGTACACATTTACGAATCTTCCTAATTTTCTCTTTAGCCTTATGCAGTACCAATTCGCGCATTTCAACGTTTATTCTGTGTTCATTTGCAGTTGTTTTAATGGTTTTACCTAAATCTTAAACATTGACCTCGTTAAATAAAATGGCGTCAATAGAGCAGGACTCGAAAATTACAAGAAGCCCATGGTCATCTTGAATACATGGGTAGCATAGAGATTACAAGAAGCCCATGGGCGTCTTGAGTGTATAGGTAGCCTAGAGATTACAAGACGCCCATGAGCGTCTTTGATACTATGAGCAAATGGTGAAAAGTCGGTACCCACCATGACACCACCTTCTACTCATAAAAATACGAAGCCAATATGCAAATTTATCAGTGTTTATTGAATCTATTTCACCCTTGCCCAAAACTTCAGTGACATGGAAGGAATGCAGGAAATGTAAATGATGGTGTCATGAAGAATGTACAGACAAAGAGACATCCAAAGAATTCGTGTGTGACTTTTGTCACTAGTCTGTGATTAAAGTGAAAATGACAATAATGACTTACAACATGAGATTGGATTTTTGCTTCTCGAGTTTTGAATTGCTTTGTATCTTTAGGATCTTTTAGCTTTAGTTCAGTTTGTTTTCTCTCATGCAGTTTATTGCTTTAGTCTAAAAATGCATGATTGCAATGCCACTTGTTTTAGTCAATTTTCATTGCTCCAAGATGCCCATACTATGGGCGTCTTGTAGTATAGGGTTCCTAAGACGCCCAGTTTGGAGGTGTCTACTTTTAAAAATGTACACAATTGATCTGATTGAATTAAGTTCTATAGTTGCTGTCATTGCTTCATTAATGATCACATTAATGATCACTCTTTGCATTGGGGTCAAACATGTTCTTCTCATGGAATCCATACCGAAGAAAAGCACAATTTTCCTTAGCATGGGCGTCTTGGAGCACATTATCTGGTCTTGTCCAAAAAATGGAGAGACCTGGCAGACAAGGAAGATGTTGCACCACTTGCACCGGCGATTTTCAAGCTACGACAACTCGGACCTCTACATGCTGTAGATAAATGTTGGATACAAGATCCATCCAACAAACGATGGTCATCGATCGGTCAGGTCGTACAAGCCCGGCAACGCAACTAGACTACACCGTGAAAATACCAAGTGGCCAAATTCTGTGGCGCAACCGAATTTGAATTCGCCCATACCTGGGGGACGAAGAACAATCCACCAACACAGCAGCACCAATGCAACAAGAAATCCAGCACGCAATCACCCCGGAAGAGACGACAGAATTTACTTAGGCACCGTCAGAGTGGAAGAAGACTCGATTTAAACAATGTAATTACCCAAATCTGAGAAGGAGCCCCCGATTTACACAATCTAAAAAACCCAAGTAAATTCTTAAAAGGGGGAGTTAAGGTACTATGAAATGGCAGATACGTGTACAGTCAGAACCCCAAGTAACTTCTTAAAAGAAGAGTTGATGGATACTCTGATATGTACACTCTAGAGACTTATATGCACAGTATTGCACACTCTAGCGATATATAGTCTGGGGTTGCTGGGAGTGCTTTTCCGGTTGTTCTGGTTTCCAAAGTTTCCTTAATTAATTTTGATGTTGAATAAATGTTGAATAATCTAATTCGATTATTAGAACATAACAGTAGTATAGTCTGATTGCACTAAATAATTCTTATGGTAATCAGCAACCACCGAGTCTACTAGGGAGGGGGGAGTTAGGGCTGATATTGTATGGTGGGGTAATCACTCTTGAAAAGTGAAAATGACGACAAAAGCACCCATGGATAGCTGAGTATATTATACTGCATAGCCTGTAAAGTGTAGACCTATACAAACAGTGTAGAATAGACGGTGTTTTATAATCTCGACAATAATAGGCCTAATCATAAGTGTTGCGAAAAGTTATAATATTTTACTATTGTGTTTTTGACATGTAGTGATCTTTTCGAATTTTTATGGGTGACAACATATTTCTATTGGTTTAATCATGCTTGACAACTTTCACCAACACAGTGCATTTAACAGTGAAGCCTAAGTGTTTGTAGAATGACCAAAAATCATCGACTTTTTTACGACAGGTCAGCTGCCCAACCAACTCCAGCTTTACTCCACAAAGTTATTCAGGATATTCTTTGCCTGATGCCATATCGATTCCGTGGTGCAACCAATCGTTAGTCAACTTTCGAACCGACAGCTCCACTGTCTCGAGTGGATTCAGTCTTACTTATTATGCCAGCGTAGGAGGTTTGCCTATTCATAACTGCTTCAACCAGTTATTGATGACTATGTTTTAGTCTGTTTGCAATTTCATTGAAACACGGGCAGATTTCCATGGGGATTTGGATATAAGGAACGTGTAAAATAACGTTGGACAAATGCAGAAAATAAACGAATGAACGCATGGTGACATCTTAGGCCTAGCTCTAACAAACACCAATGTATATGATCGTGATTGCTAAGTCTGTATTTTGTTATGCTCAGTGAAATTCTGTGTTTTGGAAACCAGTTTTTCTCACAGACGCTTTAGGAAATGAAAATAAGCTTAGCAGCAATGCTTGCATGGGTTTCGTTCCGACCACCAAAATCATAGGGCTGTTACTTCTACGATAGACGGTTTTCATAATGGGTGATAATTAACATTTGGATGACGGGCAGACTTAAAACATTGACTGGTGAATGCCCTTTTGAAGTGCACTGTTTAAATTTAGAACTCTAATAGTTTGGAACTCGGTTTATTTATGTAACTACTCATACAAAAATGTCTCGAGTGGGACATGCTTTCACTAAGGATAATTCAACTTCAACGTTGTGCCAGAAAAAAATATAGATATCACAGGTACCATATGTCAGTTAGGTTGCACTACCGTCTGCCGCACGAAAACAAAACTTGACATACCGTATTTGAATACAGGTTGTGGAAATACGCTATTTACTGGACCCAGCGGTTATGTGGCATCTCCGAATTATCCGAAAGCCAATCCGTCGTCGCCTCAAAACTGCTCCAATATCATCTGGGCTCCAGAGCGAAGCACGTTCTACCTCTACTTTGAGACTTTTTTTCTTGAGTCCTGCTGCACCTGCGACTATCTCGAGGTAGGCCTACAATTCCTGTCTCAAACCTAACACTTTCGACTTACTAACATTAATTTTGGTGCTGATTCTTCGACATGAATGGCCACTAATAGGCCTACTTAGTTTTTCACGTGCCATTGTTTTTTTAATTCAAATGTAACATACAACCTCAAGATATTCCTTACATTGCATAGGCCATAGCACATTTTCCCCGATCCCAGGTGAGTTTCACAAATAACCTGAGCCATGCCAAAGTTCGCCTCATAGGCCTATGTGGGACTTATTTGCTGCATACGAGTCAAGCAAAAAGATCACTCATAGCGCCTCACTTCCGTCCTTAAGTTGTCGGTCCCGTTTGATAAACTTTTTTCCGCTGTATTTTAAAAGTAATTTAGAGAAGAGATACGATTTTAGACAATGCACAAAAGCAATTTAGTCAATCAAATGTATTTTTTCCCTATACATCTCATGAGCACAGGAAAATAACGTCATAAATAGGCAAGGTAGCTTATCCGTGATCGTAATCGTAATCTCCAAACTTCTAAAGCGCTACTCAAATGCCATGCGCGAGCACCAGCTTATTCACGAGCGCTACGTCGAGTCAAAAAGCATGTCTGTAGGGGTAGTCTAAAGGTGGTCCGGGTCGAGCTACCACAGAATCAGATGAGGTGGGATAGCTGCTTAGTCTAAGGCGGGTGTCGTCTGAATTGGGATGTGAAAGGTGGAGGATCAGATGAGACAGGGTAAGAGTTCTTGAAAAGGCGTGACTTCAGTTCGAATGAAAAGCCCTAGGTGTGATGAAACGAGGAGTCTGAGGAAGTTAACGGTGTGTGATTAGTAACGATGGTGGAAGAATTGAAAAAGATCGGAATTCAGGAGGCAGATAATTCCAAGTGTGTGGTGTTGTGTTGGATATGAATTGGTTGGAGAACTTGAGATTACTTATAACCGGCGGTCGGGAGTCAGGCAGGAGAATGATCGAGTAGAGCGGGTTGACTGGATGATGAAAGGTTCACGAAGATATCTGAATTCCCTCTGTAATATTCAACCAGTGAAGTGGCTTGAGGATTGGTGTGATGTGGTGATGTCTGGGTGCTCTGGTGACGACTTTGGCTATTGAATTTTCAATACGTTGGAGGCGCGAAGTTGTGCGAATTCAAGGTTTTAAGAATAGGACATTGTAGCAATCAAGTTTTGAGTGGACGATGAACGTAGCAATGATGGAAGCAGTTTTCAAATCAAGCATAGGTCGGATGCGGCGAAAGACCCGGATGTGCATGAAACATGAACGCGATAGGTCAGATATGTGGTTAGAGAAGGAGAGATGTGAATTAACCATTACACCATGATTGCGGACAGGAGCATCAGACGTAATGGTAAGAGATGAAGTCAGTCGATAGGTGTATTGAAGGGTCAGGGATTTTCTTGATTTGATCATGAAGGTCTAGAATAATGAACAATTGAACTCGAGTCGTCGGCATAGAAATGAGAAGATAGCCCCACTCCAGAGGCAAGTCTCTCAAGATCGGCCTAATACAGCAGAAAAACAGAGGCCCGAGAACCGACCTCTGAGGTACTCCACTGGTTAGAACTCGCACCGGCGAATGCTCCCCATTGTAAAAAAACGACTGGTTCCGCCTGCGTAGATATGATTTGATCCAGTCAAGCGCCACCGCGCGTACGCCGTGGGTCCGAGAAAGTCGCTCCATGCATCATGATGTCGTGATCGACAGTGTCGAACGCAGCCGAGCGGTCAAGAAGACCCAGCAACACAATGTCATGGTCACCATTGTCAGCGAAAGACCTTATAAAGTCTACGATTCGGCTATAAGATCTTTGGTAGGCCTTACCTTTATGGTAAATGCTTACGTATTACATCGGATTCTGGTTGTTGTATCGCATGCATAGCATCTAATTTCCGCCTCGGATCCATTTTTAGTGCAATTGCATTTGCATCAATTTCCGGTTATTGTCGCAGCTGAAAAAGGCGGAGATTTTAAAGTTAATAAACTTTAGGCCTTCTTTGTGACTGCGTAAGTTTTGACGTTTTGTGTGTCAAATAATAACTGGTATCCTTTTAGCGGAATAAATTTTATCAAATTTTGGACAATCGCAGTAAAATAATTTTGTATCAATCCGGTTTCTGCTTTGCCATGGATCATTCTCTTCAACCGGGCTTCCATTTAGGCACTTTTTACCAATCCAGATTCTATTCCAAATATAACAGGTTTTTATCAATCCAACTTCTATTTAAATGACAATTATTTTACATCGATCCAGCTACAGTTTCAACAATAATGTTTTCAAAAATCCTACTTCTATTGAGGCAGAAATTACATCAATCCGACTTCTACTTGGCCGTATTCCTAAATTTGCCCCGTCTCTGCTTATAATATTACGTGTCACGTTCTTCACTGGCTCCATGGGCGGAGTTTATCAGGGGCTAGGGGGTCTAAGCCCCCCAGCAGGGCCGGGTTTAGGGTGGTGGGGACCCATGGGCGCTGATTACGGTGGGCCCTTTTCTGTAATAGATATTTTGCTTTTGATGCACAATCTCCGGCAGGGACATGCCCACGCATACTGCCGTCATAAAGTGTCACAGGCAAATTTTCTAAAAGCAATGTTTAAATTGTTGACTTACTGTTAATAAAATATTAAAATACATATGAAGATAAATTGAGAATATCATAGTGCCGATAAATAATTATAGTGACCTATTATTTTAATTGCATGGTATTAAATCATTTTTCAAATGCAAAGTTAAAGGATAAGCGTTAGGCATCTTATTCTGTTTTTGGTAGCCCTGTAAGTCACTGGTATAATAAACACATAGGCAGGGCTGAAAATGAGCCGGGTCTGTATTTTGGACAAATTACAAAAAGGTCGTCAGAATTTTTCTGGTCAAAGGCGTCGGTTCGTCCGCAAAGTCAAACCCGGCAACTTTTCCAACCACTTTCAGCCCTGCACATGGGCCTACAAAGAAAGAAAGTTAAAATGGTGATAAGCAGAGGTTAAAGTGTAGACGCCCCTTCCTTTTCCAGGCTGTGCTGCCAAATAAGTGGCAGGACTGTGTGCAGATTTGAAAATAAGTGCATGGACGCCGTCCATGACCGTCCAGCCACACTTTAAGCCTTGGTGATAAGCAGGACCTCCAAACTAAAAACAGACAGCTATAATCAGTTAAATATATGGCATGGTCCGGCCTACAGTTGGATCTAAGTTTGAGTATGTCTTTGTTTATTTTTCTATTAGCAAAGTCGCTAATTAATTGATTAATATACAGTTGGAATTGGAATAGAGTATCACTCTCTAAGCCAAACACTGAATGCAAGGTGGCTAAGTCACCGTGTGTCATACTTGTGGGAAACCTGTTCTTACCGGTAATTATCTTCATCCTGGAAAACGAGTGTTCAGCACTGCAGTTTGTGACCATGGGCACCAATTGCATTCTTAGCATAATTTCTGATGAGGGAAAAATAAAGCTGCAACTGGTGGGGGCCCCTAAGTGGTGGGGGCCCCTGGGCTGGAGCCAGTGTAGCCCATGCTTAAATCCGGCCCTGCCCCCCAGGAAGACCCAGACTCATTTTTTACCGTGTAAATGGTATCTTTTCCCGGGTTTAGCGCCCCCCAAAAAGGCTTTAGCCCTCCAAGAACGGAAACCAAACTCCGCCCATGATTGGCTCCGTGTTTCACAGCGCATCTCCTACCGAGTCGCTGCACTTGTTTGGCGATGCCCTATTGATTGGGCCCATTATACCTGTCTGGCCTTTGTCTGCCACCTTGCAGCCCGTCGAGCTCATCGCTCTGCGACAACGAGGGAGCTTTTGGTTTCTCGAGCTCGCACTTCTACCCGACCGCGCCGAGCCTTTTCGGTTTGGGTCCACTATTCCGAGGGTCCACTATTCCGAAGGTCCACTATTCCGAACCCTAACCCTAAACCTAACCCTAAACCTAACTATAACCCTAACTCTAACTCACACCAACCCTAACCATAACCCTAAACCTAACCCTAACCTACCCCAACTCTAACCATAACCCTAAACCTAATAATAACCCATCCCAACCATAGCCCTAAACCAAATAACCCACCCCAGCCATAACCCTAACCCTTACCCTAATTAACCCTCCCCAACCCTAACCATAGTCCTAAACTTAATCCTAACCCACCCAACCCTAACCCATCCTACCCCAACCCGAACCCTAACCCTCTGTAACCCTAACCACCAAGGATAACGAACAAAATATGGCGGATATTCGGAATAGTGGACCTTCGGAATAGTGGACCCTCGGAATAGCGGGCCGTTACCAGCCTTTTCTACTGTGGGTCCCGGTATTTGGAATGGCATTCCACTAATCTTGCGACTTATGCCTAGGCTAAATTCAAATGCTTTTTATAAGTCGCTCAAATCCTATTTTATAGCTGTGGCTGGGCTGGGAACGCCTCTGAGTAGATTCTTGAACAGGCGCTAAATTCTCGAAATGAATGCATGAATGACAAACTTTCAGAAATAAATATTAGATACAGCAAGTCAAGATATTCACTGAAAATGGTTCTGTGTGCAATGTAATGTTGAAAAACATTCACATTGCAACGTTCTGAAACCTACCAAAAGCGCTTCATGCACGGCTATATATCGCTGCTATAAACAAGTGCAGCTTAACCTCAGGCTTAGACAGGCTACCAAGCCTTTGGGACATCGACTTCCAATGGGGTGGGGTAGCTACGACCCAAGGAGTTCGGGTTTTATTATTTTGATACTATCTGAGTTATCCGGCGTTGCCCGGGAAATTTTGGATTTTCGCTCCACCCATCCTCGCCCTGCTTTCCCCGGCAAAGTTCGCATTGTCGCCACTACAACCCCCCATCACGCCACGCCACTTCAATGACCCACTTCTCACCCTCTCACGTTCAAAATAATGCGCTCATGAACCCTTGAACGACTTTCGCCTCATCTATGTGCTTATGTCTGGAGTCTCCTCCTCGTCTAGACCTACGCGTTGCAATTCTTCACTGGGTTTCTGCATTGAGACTGCCATTGAATAGGCGCTTCATAAATGTAGAGATACGACATTAATTATTTGTTGTTATTGTGAGTAGTTTGTTCTTACCTTGCGGTCATCAACTCATAGTATAATTTCTGGACACGTGCTTAACGACTTAGGCCACGCCCACGGACATAAATGACGTCAGAAATGACGTCGTCAGAAGAGATTAAATATCGCTATTAATGGCGACTTAATTTCACGCTAATTACGGGGCGACATTTAATATGTCCAAAGCTCGGGATTTAAAGTGAATTGAGGGCTGAAAATAGTCGCGCTGATCTACAAATTCGCATAAGATTTAAAATGTTTGTTTCGTCATTAGAATGTAAGCGGTTTCAGAGCCTTTCTTGGGACAGACCCACATACAGATTGACAAACTTTCTATTTTATAGTTTTAGATATCATATCTTTCTATCTATCTTAACAAACCAATGGATACAGCATTCATTTCGGAACAAAGTTGTATATTTAGTTTTTATTTTATTATATGAAAGCACTTCTAAATTAGGCAATTTGTAACATGGAGATTGTATATCTATTCACTTTAAATTCCAACTTATGGACATTTTAAATGTCCATATGGTAACTAACGCGAAAATAAGACGCCATTAACGGTAGCATACATTATTAGTCCGAAACCTTCAACACTTTATTTAATTTCTTTCAACAACGTTACTTCTGACGTCATTTCTTACCATAGACGTGTCACGTGGCCAGTGTCGATAACACATATCAAGCCGATTTACAATAATAATAATAATAAATAAATGATGACGTCCAGTGCGAACTGAAAACCGCAAGGTAAGAAAAACATAGACAAAACAACAATAGCCTAAATCAGGGGTTCTCAACCTCTTTCGTCCTGCGACACACTTAAACTTGCTATCAAATTTGGCGACACACCATTCAATATGTCATATGTAAATGTCGTAAAAATATAAAAGTGTCAAAATTAAACATGCCTATTTAATTCATATTTGCTCTCAAACCTATTTATCCTTCTAAAATGCTAGACTTCTGACATTCTTAATAAATGAAAATAATTACATTGAATTTCTGTCGGATTTTTATGATTCTAAAATTCTAAATTATTTTTCTGATCCTAATCTATAGTCGTTTCTACAACTCAACGTCAATTTAGTCACCTAATTACTAAGACCTTGTAGTCCTAACAGTTAATGGGATCTTTGTTCTTGGATTTTTCTTTGGATCATAATTATTAAAACGCGGTTCCACAGTTTTTGTAAGTGCAATTCGTAAGCAGGCTGAGAGGGCACCTCCGACAAGTTTGTTCCGATTATTTTTTTATGTTGATCACCTGAGAAAAGCCCTGTTCAGATAAGTAGGAGTTATGAAAGGAAACCAGTTACTTGGTGGCTTTGCTTGCAAGTGATTTGTAATGTTCTTCCTAGTACGTCTTTGCCCAGAACTGAGTTCTTGATAATTGCTTATACATGTCCTTCATTCTGGAATCAACAAAAAAAATTGAAAAAGCTCAACAAGACTAAGTGCTTCCTCATTGTTGTTCAATTCTGTTTCATTGATGTTTTGTTGAATGGGTTCAACAACCACCTTGTCTTCTTAATATCAGCATCTGAAGAGGATGGAAAGTATCTTCTGAAATTCAATGACAGAATATCCAAATGTTCCACAGCAGGTGCAAGCATGGTGACTGCCACCTTATCGTCTGCTTCGTCACTATCTGCGGCTTCTGATAGAGCAGTTTTCAGATTAGGGAAATCAGTGACATCACTGGATAAGGGTTACCATACGTCCGGGTTTCCCCGGACATGTCCTCTTTTTAGGCCCCTGTCCGGGTGTCCTGGCGGCTCTCCAGAAATATGGCTTTTGTCCGGGTTTTTCCCGTCCGTTCACGATCGACCGATCTTACTTACTTTTCCGTGTTATATACTATTCCATTCCGTGAACTAAACACGCGTTCCAGCAATATTTACCTCAATGGTATGGCTACCATTGGATTTCCGGTTACTGACGCGATTTTTTGGTAAACCAAACGTATAAATATAACATGAGTTACGTAATGATAATTGTAGGTCTAAATAAAAATGGTACTATAATTTTAATTCACCCTTTTTATTTATTTCAGCGTGTCGATGTAGGTTTCGTGTAGGACCCCACAGAAATAGAAATTCGATGAAAAATATTTCCTCACGCAGTAGAAGCGGGATTTAGCGCGTGAGGGTCGGTTAGGGCTTAGGTTAGGCGTCGTGAGGGTCGGTTAGGATTAGTTTTAGGGTTAGTGCAGTCATTCTGCTGAAATTGAAGCTGGATTGATGAAGAATAATTTTCAATGTAAAATTGATGAAAAATATATACTGACAAAATAGAAACGAGATTTATCGAACAAATTCTTGTCTAAGCAGAAGCTGGATCGATTAAAAGGGTTCTGGACAAACTAGAAGTTGGCGAAATTAAATCGAAAAAAAGGGTGAATTAAAATTATAGTACCATAAAAATAATTAATTTGTCAATTTAACGAAAAAAATTGACATAAAAAATACCGGAAGGTACGTGTTTTGCGCAGGTCGTTATGGATGGGAAGCTAAATGTTTGACATGCGCAGCGAAACTTACATTCAGTTGCCAATAAGGGTGCATTGGATCTAATTAAAAGGCGCACGTCGAAACGCCGAAGCATGTTAAGAGTGTTTGGGAAACTTCATATACCAAAGTAACCAATTTTTAGCAACGCTTGGTTCGAAAAGCGACGAATCTGTCACTGTCTTGTTTCTGCGTAGTCAGTGACAGCAATGTAATGTGTACTGAGGTGCTGGAGTAGCCTACTGAACACTCACTCAACGAAGTTTAAATTGAAACCATGTACAATAAGAACATTTTCTGTAGTTCAACGTTACTTATATTTGTACAACACTTAGTATTGGCGTATATAGCACTAGGAGCCGGCTACGGGATGAACATTTTGTGTGTCCTCTTTTTCATCTGAGCACTTATGGTAACCCTACACTGGATAGCACACGATTCTTCTGCTACAAGAATTTAGTAGACTGATGTTATGAAGGATTATTTCATGTAATCATAGGCTAGGCCTACTGCGCTGTGTTAGCTTGAAAAAGAAACGAAGATAATTTATTATCATTATTATTAATTCGCGACACACCAATTCTTCGCGACAGACCAGCGACACACCACTTTTACGCGACACACCGCCGGTCAAGTCGCGACACACCTACCCTAAATGATTATTATCGTATCTCGACATTTTTCGAAGACAGTCTTAGTGTAGAAACCCAGCGAAGGCGTAATGCAACGGCAAGGGATAGACGGAATGGGGTTGTGTGTGTTGCATTTATATAATTTTTATAGTGTGGACTGGGGATTGCGGGCGCTGGAGGGCTGGGTGGCGTGGGGTGGAGTCGTCGATTGGGTGGATACCGGTGTAAAGGTTTCAAATTACCCCTCCTAAACATTACCACCCCTGCAAACCGTAATTTGCATCAATCATCGCATTTATTGCTCTAAAAATATAAGAAAAATCATCCCGCTTCTTGTTTTTAAAAAAGATTTTCATCCGTCATCCCACTTCGTGGTTTGTTATCAATATTTTCACCTGTAACTAAAATACTAATCGCCGCTGAAGTTACAATGGAGAAATGGCTTCGAGGCTAATATTTTTCTTTCGATGAAAAAATTGAAAACATACCACGAAGTGGGATGAGGGATGAAAATCTTCAGGCCAAAACAAGAAGCGGGATGATTTTTCTGATTTTTTTTAGTGCAATAAATGCGATGATTGATGCAAATCTAGTTTTCGGGGGGTAATCTGAAACCGGTTTCAAGTTACCAGGGGGTAATGTTTAGGAGGGGGTAATTTGAAACCTTTACACCGGGTTATTTTCAAGGACTCGGAGAAACGTAAAAACTGGATCTCAGATGACACTTTCGCGCTTATCAAGAAGAAACGTGAAGCCAAGACGAAGTCACCACTGGAGTACAAGTCTCTAAAGGGGGAGGTTCAAAGACGACTCAGGAGAGACAAACAAGCCGAACTTGATGCTCTTTGCTGCGAACTGGAGGAAAATGCAAAGCGTGGAAACTCCAGACCGGTTTATAGGACAGTCAAAAATCTCACCAGACCGTTTCAGGCGCGTAAAATAGCTATTAAAGACACCTCGGGAAAAAAGCTAGTTGATCCGGTGAAGGTCAATGAACGTTGGAAGGAGTATTGTGAGGGACTCTAGACTGGCAATGAGGATGAGATAACGTTCGAAGTTACGGAAAGAGAACAGCCTCCACTGCGAGAAGAAATCAAACGCGCTTTGCTTAAAGCCTCTTTGCACAAAGCCTCAGGACCAGACGGAGTTGCCACCGAGCTTCTCAGATTTGGTGGTGATATGACTCTTACCATGCTACACAATATATGTACTGACGTTACAGTGACGTATGGTTGACAGGAGTCTAGCCCGACGATTGGACACAATTGGTTTTTATCCCTTTGCCCCAAAAAAGGGGATTTGCTCTGTTGTGAGAACTATAGGACCATCGCGCTAGTGTCGCATACAGCAAAATTCTCCTCAGGGTCATCCTGGAGCGCATTCAAACCAAACTTGACAATGAACTTGCTTCTGAACAGGCCGGTTTCAGACCCAACCGAGGCACCCGTGATCAGATTACGAACCTCCGGATCATCATGGAAAAGGCAAATGAGAGAAACCAGCCTCTCTATTTCTGCTTTGTCGACTTTACGAAAGTCTTCGCTATGGTGCAACACGGTCAACTGTGGTTGTCCATGCTGGATATGGGGTTTCCTCCACAACTCGTCCAACTACTGATGAACCTATACAAACAGCAACGGGCAGCTGTCAGAACGGACAACATCACCTCTGACTGGTTCCGCGTTAAGAAAGGCGTTCGACAAGGCTGTAACATCTCGCCGTGCCTATTTAACATCCTGGCAGAACAGGTAATGCGTAAGGCGCTTGACGGGTTCGAAGGGGGCTTCAGAATTGGAGGCAGGACCATCAGTAATCTTAGATACGCGGATGACATCCTCTTGATCGCTACATCATCAGAGGAAGTCCAGGAGCTCGTCAATCGGGTCGATTCCACTGCCAATGAGTACGGTTTAAAGATAAATGCTTCAAAGACGAAAGTTATGACCAACACCGAGCGGATCATCAAGATTTATGTCGCAGGCGGTGTACTCAAACAGGTGGATAACTTCACATATATGGGCAGCAAAATTTCTAGCGACGCAAAGTGTTCAGACGATGGTTAGTCCAGACTGGCTATGGGTATGGCAGTCATGGTGAAGCTTACGAAGGTCTGGAAAAACAAAACCATTAGTACCCAAACCAAGCTTCGCTTGATGAAATCCTTGGTCTGGTCAGTCGCAACCTATGGTTGTGAATCATGGGTGCTCAAAAAAGCGGAGGAACAGCAGATCCAAAGTTTCGAAAACAAATGTATCCGTAAGCTTTTGCGCATTTCTTGGATGCTCAAGCTTACTACAGAGCAAGTCTATCGGCGTGCCGGAGCTTCACCGGAGCTCTTGAGTTCCATCAAGGCTCGTAAACTCTCCTATTTCGGTCATATCATCAGGCTCCCTCAGGATTGCGTGGAAAAAGCCATCATGCTGGGTCACGTGGAAGGGATATCGACGCAAGGGCAACGATAAACAGCAGTGGAGAGCTATAGTCCATGCATGTGGCCAACCGTCGCGCAGCGACGTCGGTGATTGACATGACATGACACCGGGTCGATGGGTGGGGCGGAGTGTGGCGAACTTTGCCGCGAAACGTTGGGTGGGCGAAAGCCCTAAATTTCCCCGGGCAACGCCGGGTAGGTTATACCCGAATCCGAAGCCGTATAGCACTTCAGAGATATTTTATTTCCGAAAACGGGAAGTTGGATGAACGATGAAAACATGATATTACTGCTGACGTATTGCAGTAGGCTATCGTATTGCAGTTTCGCTCTACACTTCTTTCTGTCAGTCTCTCCTCTGCTCTGTCTCTTCTCAAAACCTGCTTCTCGCGGGGCCTTGCGCACTTGGAGCGCCTCTGAACGGTTCACCCTATTAGAGGCGCTTTATAAATGTTTAAATACAATACAGCAGCGGTGCGCAGCTGCGGTCGTACGGCCGCATGCGGCCGTGAGAGGAAGAATTGGCGGCCGTGGACGCGTGGTCTAATTATTACATACTGGCGGCCGTGTGTTGATTAATTCATAAATATTTTCATTCCAATGTTTTGAAACTTAGGTTATGTGAGGCAATTAGTTACATAATTATGTCTCTGTTTCAGTGTATGTAGGAATTAGCCCGTGCTCTCTCTAGAAGCCGTACTCATGAACACAAGAATGCCACACATTGTCCGTCGCATGTGCATGCACCTTAGACTCAGAGGTATCAGCTTATGCATCGTCAGATGTAGCTCAAAGAGGCGGACAGCGTAATACTATCCCATCTCCAGCCCTCGACAGTCAATCACTGCAAACAATGTTGTACCAATATTCCTCAACTAGTCCGTGAAAAGATCTTAATATTTTGTGAGCAGAGGTGACAGTCAGCAGGCTGGGTAGACCCGGAAGAGTGCCCATTGCCCAAAGAAACTTACACCACTGATAATCTTCAGGTATATTAGGTTACCCTGCGCACATAGGCGCCGAGTTGACCCGAGGAGTGTGAGTGCCCAAACGAATGAGAAATAAACCCGCGGTCACTTGTGAGCGCGGGAAAAAATTTTGAGTTTTTTTATAGGAGAGTTATTGAAATTACCTCTGTTCATAGACGGAGACTTGTTCATAGTTTTAGGGGACGAACTCGCAGTCAAAGGACGATCGCCGAGGCGGCCGAGCAGGGAAAGGCCGAAGGGGCTTGGGAGGGGGATGTGTTCCTAACCATTTTCCTTTTTTTTTTCTTGCCACACTGCGATGCATCTTAGGCTGTCATTTTTACGAAACTGTCGTGGTTTAAGACTTGAAAGGCATCCTTGCCGTTGTTTAAAAATATTTACACACAACAATCACTCTTTGGGTCAACATGTAGGGCTAGCCTACTTCTCTTGGAATCCACACAGAACAAAAGCACAATCTTCGTTAGCATAGGCATCTTGGAGCACTCTCCCCTAATTAGGTCAACATTCAACAGATTCAAATTTTGCACAAGAAATAAAAAAATTCTGTCTACATTAACCACTATTTAGTGAGCCAATAATTATTAACATTGTGGAAGATAGCTTTTCAAATAGTTTTCACAGACAATTTAGTCAAGGCTGATTTGTTAATTAACGCAGACAAAACAATATCCAGCTTTTGTGATGCTGGGAGCCTGGGAGGTGATTCTCGCGCAGTGAGGATCATTAGGTCTATATAGCCCAGCATGTACAATAAAAAGAAACAGTCATTCAAATCGTCGCCTTCGACCGTTAGGCCTATATAAAAAAATGACTGAAGCGGATCGAATGAGCATGATTTCGAGGTTTTCTTGGTATTCGTATGGAGTTCAGACTAACGGACGGGGTAAAACTAGAGTAATAGTAAGGTAGACTAACTCAGATAGAAGAAAATATGTAAAAGACGCAATGATTTTCATTGATAAGCATGCCAACAGAGAAATAGTATCATAAAAAGCACATCTTGTTGGCTGATTTCTGGTGGTGCCCATGCATAGGCGGGCCTCGCATGGCCAATTTCTGGTGGTGCTGAGCACTCACGGGCCTCGCAGAGTCGGCGCCCATGCCTGCGCAAATGTATCTGGGTAGGGCAGTATGCGGAACAGGTGGTGTACTAAGCCGGAGCTCAATCCTTGATCATGCGGTTGTCTGACTGGTGTGCATGAATAGGTCACTCACTCACTGCGAATTTAGAAGAGGAACCAATACGTGATTTTTCTGTAGGCTACTCCAGAGCCGTATATTTCTGGCTACTCTATAGGCTATGTAAATTGCAAACGTAGTGCAGATCACAAATTGTGAGCTGTCAATTTACTCGATTATGATGTTTCTGAAAAGAAAGCGAACATTGGAAGCGAAGAAGAGAAGCTTCAATGAGAATTAAGTGGGAAACCGATTATTTCGTAGTGGAGACAACTAATAAACAATCAATGAAATGCCTCATCTTCAGTGAAATACTGAAAGCCACAAAAAGGGACAATGCAAAGCAGCATTTCCGCCGTCATGAATCTCACCCCTATGCAAAATTAGAAGGCGATTCGAGAAAGGTTTGTGTCAGTAAACTTTATTATTTATAACAGAAACTTGCCTATTTCTGGACATCGTCACTGTTTACTAACATTATCCTATTTCTCGTCACAATAGAAATGCATATATTTTAAATATCAAAGCGGCAGATATCTTGGCGGCCGTGGTAAGAAAATGAGCCTTTGATGCGGCCGACACAAACGAAAAGGTTGCGCACCCCTGCAATACAGTATCATTAGAAGCTGGTGGAGCATATTAATTAACAGAAGTATAGAAGTTGAATTAGCGAGGAAATCATGGTTTCTTGCTAATTTGCTACCGTAAAACTAGAGGCTGGATGAATGATCAAACTATTTTTAGTTGAAGTAGAAGTTGGATGAATAACGGAACTGTCCTACAGTAGAATTAGAAGTTGGATGAACGATGAAAAAATGACTAAAGCATATTTTAAATAATTTTACGATACTATACGGCCTGGTATTCGGGTAAATACCGCCGGGTACCACAGTTAGTTACAATATACAATTAAAACGGTGTCACGACAACTCGTCTACCGACAACTCGTCTAACGACAAGTGGTCTCCGGACAATTCGTCTACGACAACTGGTCTACAGACAACTGATCCAGCGCTTGAGAAATGGAAGCTGGATGAAAGTTTTTACAGGTGAAATGGAGGTTGGATTGATGAAAAAACGCAAGAGAAATGGAATCTGGATGATGGCTCTTTTACAGGTGAAATATAAGCTGGATTGATGAAAATAACGTACGAGAAATAAAAGCTGGATGAAAGTATTTCTTGATCTGAAATAGAAGCTGGATTGATGATAAAACGCTTAAGTAATGGAAGCTGGATGAGGGTATTTTTTGTATATGAAATAGAAGCCGGATTGACGAAAATAACGGGTGAGAAAAAGAAGCTGGATGAAGGTATTTTTAGATCTGAAGTAGAAGCTGGATGCATGTCGAAATACATGAATAAAATCATCGATCCAGCGTCCATTTAAGCTATAAAAAAACATGTTCATAAATCCAGCTTCTATTTTATCAATACTATTCGTCTGTAGACCAGCTGTCGTTAGACCAATTGTCCGGAGACGAGTTGTCGGTAGACGAGTTGTCGGTAGACCAGTTATCGTGGAACCAATTAAAACTCGCGGAAGCGTCAAAATACGATAGCTAAAACAGTCAATAGTAAAAATAACTGAAACACGCAGCGAAAGCCTAAAGGTAAGCACACAGGGAAAACATAGCCCCTAGGTTTCATTATTCAATTTCTTTCCTCATTGGATGAGATGCAGAGTTATTATTTCACTGAATGCTACAAGCTGCTTTTCTAATCAGCGTTATTAGCTCATTCATTCATTAAAAATATATATGTAGCGCCCTTCAGGAACATCCAGTTAGATGCACTCATAGTCCAACCACGGTGATACCGACAATTTTTCAGGAGCATGCAAAGCACCAACTGATCAGTCAACGCTAGGTAACAGGCGTATCTCCAAAGGGAGACTATTCCAGGCATCTACAATTGAGAAAGTACGACGCTGACAGGTCGAAGTTCCAACACGATGGACCAATCGCTGCCCACTGGAGGCAGAGCGAAGGGTTCTGCGAGCAAGGATAACAGATACTGGACAGCAGAGCTCGCAAAGACAGGGCCGGTGTCACGAAATAAAGTCTCCCCCGATACAAAGTCTCCCCCCGAAACAGAGTCTCCCCTGGGTAAAACTCTGTATTGGAAGAAATTTTCTCAAGTAAAAGTATTATATGTTTTCTTGTTATATAATCTGGCAACGTAAACTAACCGTTTAGCCCGCTCATCTCTAAATTTAATGCAACTGTAGCCAATTTTACGCTGAACGGGGGAGACTTTATTTCGTGGACGGCGGAAATATTCTCTCCCCACGGAGAATTTATTTCAGAATATAGTCTCCGGGGGCGAATTTATTCTGGAACAGATCCTCCGGAAGGAGAATCTTTCCGGAGGATCTGTTTCGAAATAAAGTCTCCGGGGGAGACTTTTAGGGGGGAGACTCTGTCACGCGACACCTGATTAAGGCAAGTTCAACATGTTCGGCAGAACAGGGCCTCCACACTTTAGGGGGCCCCTACACATTCAATAGGAATATTTTTCATCAGTATTAATATTTCAATTACAAAAATGAGTTAAAATCTCTGAACAAAATGTAAAATTATTCGAAAACTACTGATTTTAACATATAGGCCTACATTACAACTTTTGCGCACGTGTTGGGCCCTTATTGAGTCTCCATTATTAGGCAAATTGATCTTGAAATCATTCAGAAATGCTAGTAAGAGCTATAAGTTTTATTGCTTATTAAATATTGAACAATTATTAATACCTCATCAGATCGGAACTCACGTGCCATGCGCGCATTATGAAATGGCATGCTGGGGCTGAGTATACACTCTGTTTTTACAAATAAAAATCGCATAAATTTATATAGCGTCCATTAAAGAATCCACTCAGAGGCGCTCTCAAACCAGGCCTGATAAAAAAAGCCTTAAGAAGACCAAAGAAGGAGCCTGCTGACAGTGCTGAGTCATGAGTTTGTTTCCTGGGATTACATTCGCCTCCTCTGTTCGGGACCTTGGCTTCACATTAGACCGGGAGCTGACGTTCTCGAAACACATAAATCTAATTTGTCGTGATTGTTACTTCCAACTACCTCAACTTAGGGTGGTATCTCGATATCTGACCCATGCTGCTGCTGCCACTCTTGTCTACGTCTTTGTAGTCTCTCGCCTCGACTATTGTAGTGCACTCTATGTCGTGGTCCCGGCGATCCAAAGTGTGTGTCTTGACCGGGTTCTGCGCACAGCCGTACGTTTTATTGTTCGCCTTCCTAAATTTGATAAAGTCACGGTGTACATGCGGATGTCTCCCACTGGCTTCCTATTCCACAGCGGATCGCTTATAGGGTTTCTGCATTAGTATGGCGCTGCGTACCTACAGGAACACTGGGAGTGCTTCTGAGTAGATGTCTTGAAGGTGCGCTATATAAATAGTCAATAATAATAATAAAAGTGAGAGGAGACCCACGGGGAGGCTAATCCAGATAGCTGGACAGCCTGGACCCACTATACAATGCATGTATATCAGGACAGTTCTTCGCTGCATGGTGACAGTACCCGAAAATGTGGAAAGGAAGTCTCTAAGGGTAGCTGAGCACAGTGAAAGGCGGCCCATGCAGAGAGACAGAAGACATGGGCGGAGACTTAGGGAGGACAGGGGTACGGTCCCTCTCAATGTATGTGGTGGGGGACCGTCCATGCATTTGCCCCCCCCCCAAACGTTAAGTGGTAGGACATATACACTTCATGAACACGGTGGTGACGCTTATAACGTTAGAATGAGAGAAGTAGAGATCGATGAACACATGACTTAAAAAGGTCACCGGCTATTTTGGCAGGGAAAATGGAATGTTTTTGAGGAAATTTCGACCAAAAAAAGGTCGTGAGAAATTTTGGTCGGCAAAAATGGAACATTTCGTCGGCGACTCAGCCATTCGTCCGGCCAAAATCTCGCGTCTTTCCTTCGGCCACTCGTTCGTCCCTGGCAAGTTGTAGACCAAGTTTCCGCCCATGGAGACAGAAGCCGATGTGAAAAGCTCATATTGGTAGGCAATGCATATATGTAAAAAAAACGATGGAAACGGATTAAAAACGGAAACAAACGTCGTTTTATTCAAAATAATAAAAAGAAAAAACGGAAACGAAAATAATTTTACTTTGCTACATCCTAAACTCCATTTTATGCTTAAAAACCTTGTTTATTTATTTTGATCTGCATTGGTAGGTAAATGACGAAACTTTATTAATAGCAAAACTTAATTAGGCTATAAATGACATTAATCTACCGCAAGTATTTGTTTTCTTACAACTTTGTTTTAATAAAAAAATTGAGAAAAATCAAAACTATTGAAATATTTTCTTATTTAAATTGTAAACATAAGTCCGCATAAGTTCATGCTGATCGGCAAAACGCAATCAAAATATAATCAGAAGTAAAGACTATAATTATATGGCTGCGTGCCTTATTATTGCGTTATTTAGGGTAGTCCCTTATTCATGGTCAAACAGTGAAAAAATCAAGGTATACTTTTGCAAAAATAAAAAAATTCACGGCACCGTGCAGCTCCCAGTCACAATTTCTGCATTATATTGATTTAAAGAAAGTTTTAACTTCAAACTAAACAGTGGTCACAGAAACGGTTATCAATGAAATTACAGTGATTGCCTAGCAGCCCTAGCTTATGATTTTTTTAATAACTCTAATATGTTTGTCAATTATTGTCAGTATAATAAGTCAGGAGTGATCCAGGACTTAGGCTACCGAACCCACTGCTGTAAAGCCGACCTGCGTGTCGTGCTATAGGCCTAGTGGACCGTATTTCGCATAACCTGTAGGCCTACCTGTAGGCCTAATCATTCTGCGGTCTGTCAGATTGAGTCATTAAACGAAGATTATATATTCATTAGGGCATAGTGACCAGAAAGGATTATGTTTGGGATATAATAATTTGTTCCTCCTATCTATTGGATAGTGTCTGGTATAGAAATTTTGTTTCTGACGTGCTGCTTAACTTTGCCGCCATGGCCTTGAAGTTATTCAAGTATACCGCACTATTGAGCATTGCATTAACACTGCTGAAATTTGACTATTTTCTTAGCTGCTGTAATAATTAGGCCTAGAAATAGGAATTTTGTGAGCCACATTTTATGGCACGGCAGGTAAATTTGTTTGGCAATTCCGACATCTATGAGCTACAAACAAGGGGTCGTCCATAAACAACGTCACGCACCATAGGGCGATCTCCTTTGATCCCTCGTCACACGTTAAAACAAAAGTCATATGATATCTAGCAATGAACCGTCACAAATCGTCATAGATGTGTGACCCTCTCCCCTTCCAGTCACGTGACGTCATTTATGGACTGTCCCCAAATGCATTATTCTAACTTAAAAAATGGAAAAATAATTTATGTTGAAAACATCTTGTGGTCCTTAATTACGCTTCACAAAATGTTCATAATTATGTTGACAATGCGTTTCACTCTATAGGGCAAAGCGACAAGAATGGATTGTATTTGGCATAAATTTATTTGGTGCTCCTATGCATAGGATAGTGTCTGGAATATAAGTTATGTTTCTGGTAGGCCTATGCTGTTTAACTTTGACGCCAAAGCACTGGAGTTATTTCAATATACCGTACCGCACTTGGCGACTTTCGAGCAATGAAAATAACACTATTGAAAGTTGATAATTTTCTTCACAGAAGTAGAAACTATAGCAATATTTTAAGCTTAAGATAGCCGAATTTTACAGCACAAGTTAATTTCCGACATTTATGAGATACAAGCAATACAATGTTATAATTTAAATCATCGAAAAAACTGTTAATATTGAAAAAACTTGTAAGCCTAATCCTTATGTCGCTTCACAAAACTGTTCGCATGCTCGAAATGTGTTTAACTTGAATTATGACTTCCAAATCCTTTTTGTGGTATATTTGGCCAAGTTTTAATATCATCACCCTTTTTAATATTGTTGACTTTCTAGCGCACTAGAAACCGCCCCAATGAGGAAGGACTATTTTAGCGCCATTTTCAATAATGCATTTGCACAGTGTGCGTCTTTGATGCATGGCTTTTAACAGGCGAAAATAGGCTAAACTTTAGGTGCTCGGCGGCAAAGTTAGATGGAATAAATTTGATACAATTTTACTTTAATAATTATGTTATGGGTCTAGAGCAACCTTTGAAATTATCCCAAAGTTCATTTTAAACCAAAACATTTTTCTTGCTATACCCTAATATTCATTGATCGTGAAATTTAGCATAAACGAGTATTTATGAGTGAGTCTTCACTTGTCAGCGACGTCATTCACTCCCCAAACAGAAATTCTTTAATTAATTTAAGGGTTCCGCGCTGTTTTTGGTCGTCGGCGCCTTTTTTGACATGTTTCGCAACCATTTTTCACGTGTTTTTGAAAAAGTGCTGAAAATGTGAAAAATCACGGAAAATCACGGCAAAAGGCAAAATTCACGGCAAACGGCAAAATTCACGGTTTCCGTGATCTCCGTGAATTCGTGATTTAGGGACTATTTACAATTGCTACATATAGGCCTATAGGCCTAAGAAGTTTATATCAAAATAACTCTAGGAAAATTTCATTTCTTATAGTGGCCTACTATATGTAGGCTATTTCTAGAATGATGACGTTTAACAATAGTCTAGGCAATTTGCAGTTTCACCTGGGCAAAATTGGATCAGAAGCTTTTTTAAAGGTTTTCTTATCAGAATTTGTTGCTGAATAACATATCCAAAATCCGCCAAAATCCGACCACGGGGTGACCCAACAAAATTGGGTTCAAAATATGATGGTTTTACGTGCATTTTTGCATTGAATATCGGGCTGCTAGTACAGCGGCCTGGTTAAAAATGGTTCACAGTGTGATGCAAGAATGATTTTGGTACATTCTACGAACATGTCAAAAGAAAACAATTTGGTTATAGGCCCTATAGGGCCATCGCATATTTGACTCCTGGCCCCAATGGCAGCCATTTTTCAAAATGGCCCCAATTTACAGATTTTCCAGTACAGTTAGAATCGTCGTCTTGGTGTCTAAACAAACATAGTTAGGGGCGAGGATTCCAACAGAGCCAATGCAAATGTTCCCAACGGCTTCAATGGCGGTCATTTTCCAAAATGGCCGACCAAATTACGGAATTTTCAATATTACAGCTTTCAGTACACTTAGAAACGTCATCTTGGTGTCTAAACAAAGCCTACATAGTTAGGGGCAAAGATTCCAACAGAGCATGGATTGCAAATGTTCCAAACGGCTTCAATGGTGGCCATTTCACAAATTGGCCGACCAAATTACGGAATTTTCAATATTTCAGCTTTCAGTACACTTAGAAACGTCATCTTGGTGTCTAAACATAGCCTACATAGTTAGGGGCGAAGATTCCAACAGAGCATGGATTTCAAATGTTCCAAACAGCTTCAATGGTAGCCATTTTCCAAATTGGTCGACCAAATTACGGAATTTTCAATATTTCAGCTTTCAGTACACTTAAAAACGTCATCTTGGTGTCTAAACATAGTCTACATAGTTAGGGGCGAAGATTCCAACAGAGCATGGATTGCAAATGTTCCAAACGGCTTCAATGGTGGCCATTTTCCAAATTGGCCGACCAAATTACGGAATTTTCATGATCTCAAAATTTTACACTTAGAATCGTCATTTTGGGGTCTACACAGCCATAGTTAAAGGCCAGGATTCCAATTAAATTAAATATAAACGTTTCTGTTCACAAGATTTGCAGCCAAGAACGCCAATGGTGCGGCAAGGTAGAAATGTCCTGCTTATAAATTTGAAAATCAGCTGTTATGGGCTCATGGTGCGTCAAGTATAACTATTGTATAATCTAAGCTATTTGTTCCATCATACTATTTCTGAATCTTCTGATTATGTTCATGTTCATTTGGCAATAAAACAAGTTTTGGACTATATGCAATTCAAGATAGTACGGTATTGATGTTCTCTTAGATGTGTATTGTGACATATTTAAGTCGACATTTGGGAACCTTTATCCAGTGCCAGATTAACTATGGCGCAACTGGCGCACTTGCGCCAGGCCTTCTTTCGGGGGTGAAAATTTAAAAAAATTTGAGAAATCCGATTATCCGATCAAATTTGTTTATATAAGTCACAGTCCGGCTTATTTAAAATGTTTAATTTCTAAAACAATCATTGCATATAAAATTTGGTGGCATTATAAAAACAGGCCTTCTACAGTACTACTACTATAATAATGACGTACTTAGTTGTGTACTGTAATGATGACGTATGACGTAATCAATTTATGCGCGGATCGACCCCATCACCAAATAAAATATAGATATGCGTACGGTACAGACGACACAGTGTATGTTCCATGTAGTATTATTATCTACTATTTAGTGTTTATGTAGCTGCTTATTTCTTTTCTTAATTTTAATTTTTAAACAAATAAAATAAGTAGACCTAAAGAGAATGAAGAAATTTGAGTCCGGTTGGCAGAAACGTCAAAGAAAACGCGAACTTGAAGAGGTAGGCAAACAGCAACGTGGTAGTATTGATAAATGTCTGGCAGTAAAAACACGAGAAGTGCCGCAATTTATAGGCTAGATGGCGTCGACTCAGCGTCAGAAGCTGGATGCAGTTCAGGCTTAGGCCGCTCAGCAGTGTCAGCACTAATGCCAACAACAGACACCCTTGATTTAAGCAACGATATCATTGATATGCCTAAATCTGAAACTACCATAGATCTACCATTAAAACAAGAGAATCAATCTGTTGGAAACGTGCCACAAACAGATGCTGCTCTATGGACTATAAATGAAGATTTGGTCAGTTATTGGCTGCAGATGGGACCTGAACCATGTCGTAATCAAGATGGCATGTACTCTAAATCCATAAAACAACATGGAAATAGAGTAAAATTGAATAGTAGTAAAAACAGAATCGTTTAGTTTTCTTTTGGTACTATTATAGTACCAAAAGAAAACTAAACGATTCTGTTTTTTTACGATCACACCATTTAAAACGCATAAAATCATCTTTGAGGCCAACCCAACAATGGGCCAGGACAGTTTGGCAAATTTAACTCTTTTGAACATTGAGTCGGAAATCTTGACAGATCTTGACTTTCAAGATATCATTGATTCTTTCTCTACTTTAAAAGCGCGAAAGAAAGACTTAAACTCGACGAACATTTGTGAACAGTTGAACTGTAACAAGTAAAATTTAAAAATCTCCTATGATCGTATCACAGCTTCATTTTCTGTTCATAAATTATTAAAGTATGTTTTTCTATATAATTAATTTTTCCCCATTTTTTTGATAATTTTATTGGATAGAGGGTCTACTTTAGTTTTGTTGCATTGTTTGCGCCAGGCCTCTAAAAAGTTAATCCGGCACTGCCTTTATCCAGACAAAGTACTGAACACAGAATTATACAACATCATCCATGTCATTCTCGGTCGCATAGGCCTCTATACAGAGACAGATACCAGTACACTGCAGAGAAGCTTTTACACATTTGCACAGTCCCCTACAGCCCTTCTCACAGCCACGTCTGAGCAGTTCACGACAGCCACACGAGACGCTTCGGGAAGTGCTGTTCCACTTCACTTCCCAGCCGCCTTCATTCGTTTGCAGCACCTCCCATTGACCAGGACATCGCAGTTTAGCATCAGCTATGAACATCTGTGCCCAAACATGAACTGCTTGGTAGGTAGCTCTCTCTGTGTATTCCACCAGAGCAGCTTGAGCTGGTGGAAGGCCATCCATAGGTCTGTCTTTCTGTGCGAACAGTTGATTCCTTGCCTCGTTCACCTCCTCACCACTGTCGTACAGCAGAAACACAAAACGCTCAACTAAATCGAGCTGATCATAAGCAGCACTGGGAGTTGATACTAAGGTCAGAAGGCGGGGTTACTTTGCTGAATGTCTTCCAAATGTCCCAGACAGTCCTTTTTCCGCGGCCAGCAAAGGATGATACTGTGTCACATCCACTGAAAGCGTGTAGGAAGGGCAAGGCTACACACTTTTCTGGGCCGAGGGTACGCGCCATCTCATGGGCTGGCACATGTAGGTATCTGAAGCCTTTGTCTGAGGCAATTCATCAATGCTCAGCTGCTGAACTGCTGCTATGGTCAACACCAACACGTCTGAGTCGACTGTGTGTTAGGGTGGAGTGAACGCATTAGGCACATTTCCCAAAATTACAATTCTTTTCGCCCTGGTGTGGAAAAGTTGCATTTCAATGTTAATTATAACATGCTGAAATATTATAAATGCAAAATTATTTTTATGCTGCCACAGCACAACTCAAGTTCTACGCGTGTCAGGCTTGGAAATTACTAAGCGTAATATTGCTAAATGCACTTTGTTACTCTTCTATGAAGCAGTTGATTGAATCGAAACTCATACTTGGTGTTAAATGTTTTCATCAATTTCCGTAATGCAATTTTTCCACGAATAAATCCATCTCTTGCCACTTTTCCACATATACTGACGCGGCCGCTTCAGTCACCAGTCGAATACATCGTTCTGTTCCTTGCGTATACGACAAGGGAACTGAGCAATTTCTGAAACTTGTTCTGCAACATTCGACTTTACCCACTCTTCTATCTGGGCGTTTCAACGGCTCTCATATAATTATGTCAATTTCTTGCCAGTCGACAAGTTCCGTATAGCCTAGTCACTAGCGTTAAAGTTGAGTCGTGGAACCCTAAATTCTCGGATGCGCGTTGATGAAGCATTTTCGTGTCTTGCTGCGAGAATCCTCCTGCAGGCCAGTTGTCGAATTCGTCTTCTCTCATCTGCTAACATTGCGAATAGTATGTTTTCTGCGTGACCGAAATATCCGTTTCGCCGAATAACTTCATCAACCACATCTCGCAAATGTTTTTCCAAATATCTAGAGTACTTTATCATTCTCCACAGATGCTTCGATCCGTGCATGCAGACTTTGTCTTTATGTGGAACCACATTGGTGCATAGAATGACATCACACATGTATCCAGTGTCACCAGGTTATCTGTGGGATTTTCAGTGGCCATGTATATTGTATAATCTTAGTATACGATTGGCTGTTGTCAGCCATCTAGAGTGACAGACTGGTCCTGGCTTTTGCAAGGCAAGATCAGAACTACACGCGCCTTTGGCAACAGCAGTACAAATGCTATACAGGTATTTCTGATCCGTATTGAGTTCAATCGATTCCATGTTTGGACACATGGCCAGAGGTATTGGCACATAGGCTACAACCGGCAGTGTCTCGCAGTTCACCAGAGCCCTGCCAATAACGCTGGAAAAAGCTTTTGGACCGTGGGCCCCTCGATCCGTCTAATTTCTGCAAGAGATAGCGCAGAGGTAGATCATTTGCATGGAGCATGCATACGAACCAGGGGATTGGTCTCTTGAACTTCCTTTCAAAAAGACTTATAACACCCCCGAGCGCACCAGTGTTTACATGGGTACCGTCGCAACGTATGGCAACAATGTTGGAAGTATCAAGATCATTGTCAAGGGAAAATGTACAAATAGCCTTGTGGATACTTTTGGATGTTCCATTATCAGGAATTACATGCCCTAGATATTCTGAATTGGATTCCTGTACCAGACTTATGTGTTCCTTCACAACAATATTGATAAGGCGGTTATTTAATTAATGACGAACCACGAGTCTGCTGTTGAATATTCACAGATCGCGTATTTATTAATGATGAAATGGGACGCTTTCTACTGAATATTCATACATCGGTGAATGAACGCTACCGCCAAAAATATAGTTTTCAACTAAATTGCTTCCTAAAAGGTGCAAATTCATCGTGAGTTGTGTATCTAGTTTTTGCAACATCTGTGAGCAAATGCCTACAGGGTGGACCATAAAAATAATCTCTTTCGGTTTTTTGCCAATATCGCGGCCAAAAATTTAAAAAAAATCGATTCAAGTTTCACTGGCTTAAAGGTAATTCATGTATCTACGTACAATAGCCATATTTCATCAAAATATTTTAAACAGATCAAAAGTTATATCACGTTTAGTGAGTCCACCCATTGTTTTTTTTTTTGATGATCCAAAACCGTAACGCAGCAAAAAGTAACAAAAATACGATTTTATCAAGTCAAATCTCAAATAATTGTTATCAAATGAACTTGATATTGCCAGATAATCCTTATTATTATTTTGAAAAGAAACTTCTACCAGCGAAGCTGCACGTCACTGTGACATCATTAATTTTAGCAAGATGACACTGCAATTGCAAATAAAGAATTTTTCTGATTCATAATTTTGTTACTTAAACAGTAAAGTTGAAATTTATGAGACATTAAAATGTTAAAAGCTTCAACGGCAAACAAAATGTTGATGTATATTCGTTTTATTGAGAAAAAGACATTCTGACAATAACGCAGAAAATGTTAACATGAGTGATAAAGAATAATTGAAGTTCAAAGTACGTTTAGTTAGTCTTAAATAAGCTAGTATATATTTTTATATAACGATCGTGGAATAAATTGGGAGTTGTCCTTAAGTGGGAGAGTGAAGTTGTGTGTTCTAGGTCTTAATTGGTGAGAGGAGGGGGGTCGGAGAGGAGGTAGGAGTTGGTGAAGTACGTGTTTGGGGTTGTGTATAATGGAGAAGAGGAGTTTTGCATCGGCTATGTTGGCAAGTTCGGAGACTGTTGGAAAGGTTTGCTCTAAGTAACCTAGGCGTTTAGCTCTTTTTAGGAGTTTTTCAAGGCGTTCTTTGTCGGAAGCCAGAGTGAGGCCCCGCCAGGAGCAAGGTCTTGAAGCTTAAGCTATATTATAATCACCACTTACCCTGATGAACAATGAGGGCGGAAAAATTAAGAGTCAAATGGAGACTTAAGAAATATGCCATTGATGACAAGAGATCGGCGCAACGTCAATATTATTGTTCTGGTTTCATTGGGAAGAACCAATGACCCCTAATCTCCGGATTTTTAACCGATAGATTATCAAGTGTGGAGCGCTATGCCGTAGAAATGCCATACTATGAAGCCAAAGCCAAGAGTGATAAAGGAATTGATGGTTAGTTGGTTACATTGGAGTTGATATGGAAAGACTTACCTCTGGAACACATCAGCAAGACCATCAAAAACTTTACAAAGAGACTGAGAACAAGTGTGACCACTGGTGGTGTACACATTGAACACACTGTGAAGCTATATATCAAGCTCATTTTAAACTATTTGAGATGTGACTTAATAATAATAATTATTATCGCGTTTTTTTTAATTTTCTGTTGCGTTGTGTTTTTTGATAGTCAAGAAAAAACAGTGTGTGGGCTCACTGTAAGTGATATAACTTTTAATCTGTTTAAAATATTTCGATGAATTTGGCCACTGTACGTAGATATGAATTACCTTTCAGCCCGTCAAATTTGATATAAAAGTTTCTTATTTCTGGGGAAGATATTGGCAAAATCCGTAGGGGATTACTTTTTTTATGACACACCCTGTATATGAAAAGTACAATTATGACTTGTCATCAGTTTTTCTGGGGTTCTACAATGAGAATATTTTTACCGCTCGGTCTACGGGGCTGGTAGCAACATTTTGACGCCCTTTTCACTAGTCTTCAGTTAGATATTTTTTGTAGCCTACATGCCTAGTCACTGAAATACTATGGCGTGATTTGATGCTTAGATGCAAAGGCTATAAATAAGCTAGATGCTTGTAGGCTGCTCGAGAAATAAAAATAGGAAATAGGAAAATACAAAATTTGTTGCAACCTTGAACCAACCTCAGTCTGCCATGCATGCGTTGCAAAAGAGGAGGGTTATGTACTTATGATGAATGAACCTAGCCCTATAATAGGAGTTATGAAAACATTTAAGTAAATAATGGCACGCAATGAATTTGTTCAGTAGTATCTGTCTGCTCTTTCGTTTCCTAGATAAGATGCATAGACAATGCTGACTATGGCCCGTATAAATATTGTGGAACCTACAGTTCTTCCGCAAGCATGTACATCTACCAATGCAGTCAAGTGCTTTTGGATTTCAATAGCAATGGCTTTAGCGGCCAAGAAGGATTCAACATCCAGTACACTGTATACCCAGGTCAGTGCAGGTGGTAAGTCTATATAAAGTATTATAAAAATTTATTATTATTCCCTGATGCAAGCGCGCTACAAGGAAAGAGAGCGTAGGCTAAGTATTGGGAGGCAAAGATCGCCCGTAATGCGAAAGATCCGAAGCGTCTCTGCTCCACCTTTAACGACCTCTTGGGCCGTCATAGATCTGGCTCCCGCTCGAGCACTCCAGCATTCTCTGCCTTAGACTTCGCAGTACACTGTGAAAGAAAGCTCAGCTCCGTACGTACAGACACCGTCGGTTTTCCCCCTCCGAAGTTCCGCTAACAACCCATTCCCTAACCACATTGAGGGTGATCTCATCCGTCGAGCTTCATTTCATCATCATGTCATCTGCTTCGAAGTCGTGTGAGCTGGGCTCTCTGCCGGTGTGGCATGAAATCTTGTCCGGCATGAAATTGTGTCCGACTCCGCCCACTTCCGTTGTCAAGACAGTATTTCATACGGCATACGTATGAGATCTTGTCCGGCATGAAATGGACACGACTTCGCCTAATTTCTTTTAGAAACAGTATTTCCTACTACTATTGTATAAATTATCCGCGTAAAAGTATCTTACTAACATAATGTCAAGAATATAATTTTCTATATGGGACGAGAAATAAAGGATGCAAACAGTTGAATTATTGTTTTAGTGTGCGACGCTTGTTGTTGCGACCACGATGACGCCAGTTCTATATTTAGAAAGACATTCTCATTGCGGAACGTGGCGAACTGGCGACGAGTCGACTCAGTCGAGGCCTATGTAAATGTGTAAGATCGCTTTCAGAGCATAGAAAGGAGTTCTAAAACCTTTAAAATTTGGACTTTCTATTTATTCCTTAGTTTTCAGTTCTGTTTTTGGCACCTAGTTGTTATAGTTGTAAACTTCAATGAGTGTATGTATAGTTTCCACGCTGTTGATCAATTGGGCTGCTGATACTTGAAATATGTATTCCAAGTATCAAGTAGGTTTACTGATATTAGGCATATGCTTCATTAGCTTGAAATCATGCACTGCATGGCTACCTATCACTTACACGCATCCACTAGCCTACAATCTTTGCAATATAGATCGTCTTTCAAATTTCCAAAGCATAGGTGGGATCGAAAAGCCTCTATAAAAACTCTAAAAAGGCGCAAAATCCGTTAACCGCATCCTCATAACGATGATTAAGCCTATAATGTTCTGCTGATTTCTTCATCTTTTTTATTGTTCCCAGAATTAGGGTCTTTAGTGTAGGCTACTACTCTTGCCCAACATCGGACGTTTGCTGTGGTTGTTCCCTCCATATGGAATGACCTCTCCACCACTAAGGGCTAAACTAACGGCTCGTTTTTCTGGTCAATTTGTCATTCTTTAAAGCATTAGGTCTATTTTCCTTTCCTCGGGATCCGCGTTTTCGTGCTGATGGCGAATATGAGAGTCATTCCTCGAGAAGCGCTATTATCCTTGGATAAGTTGGCGGTCAGGGCCTTAGGGATTTAGGCTGGCCTAAATCTATGGACACGGTACGATGTTACTGCTGTTGAATGTATAATGCTCATTAGGGTATAGCAAGAAAAATGTTTTCGTTTAAAATGAACTTTGGTTTAACTTAAAAGGTTGCTCCAGGTCCTAAATGAAAGAACTGAAACAAAATTGCGTCAAATTTATTGCATCTAACGATGCCGCCGAGCACCTGAAGTTTAGTCTACTTTCGCGGCTGCAAACCATGGCAAAAACAAGCAATGTGCAAACATGAGAACGTTGGTCATGGACAAACAGACAGAAAAGAAAGAGAAAAGAAAGAGAATAATTAATTATAAGAAAATGAGAATAATATTATTATAGGAAGTATTATGAATCTCAAGGACGGTGTAAAGTATAGAATAGATGATACACCAGACAATGATTCCAGCTGTGATACAGTTGACCCGATTCCAAAGCGTCAGAATCATTGAGGATGTTTATTAAGCGATCTGAAGGAGAAACATGCTCTGCTACACCAAGTCACTCCAGCTTTGGCAAGGGAATGTGACAAATATAGTTTCTGCAATGCAGTCGGTGCTGCACTTGCAACAGAAGTAGGTCTACTTGTGGACTATGAAATTGTGACTACTGACGACTTTAGCGACAGATTGTGAGAAGAGAGAGAGAAAGCTTTCGTAAATCATTATCCGATGGAAGAGGAGAAAAGCGTGACGTTACAGCATTGTATTTTGATGGTGGGACATAATTATATAATTGTAGTACTGTATGTTTCCAATAATAAATATCATATAATGGAAGAGTATGTATTAGGGTGGTCGTTAAAAATTGAAAGTTTGAATTGAGTGTTCTCCAAGGCGCCATTTGGTTCCATTCTCCCCAGAAACATCACACAAAAAGTTGTAAGAGAAAATATTAATATTTAGGACTAGCACAACGCCATCAAAGTTTTACCCTTATAATAGCAGGTCTTCCAAAGCTCAAAAGTAGCTATATGGTTGTAATCAACCAGGAATCTTCAAACCAGGAATTAATAAAAATATTGGTAGTTGGTCCACACTTAAAAATAATGATGCTACTGTTATCGTAATCATAATCATCAATTTATATAGCGCCACTTCAAGAGATATTCCTCAAAGGCAAGAAAACCTGTATAACACACCGCATCACAGCTAATATCTATCATATCTTATGTCTTTACAAATACTACCTGTTTTGCCTTGTTATCGTGATTGATTATAATAGCTTATTGTTCTTGGACTGTTACATCAAGGGAACAGTAATAGTATACAATTATAGGGACAAATATAACAATTTTGTGGTTTCATCTGTGTCCTAAGTAATTAATCTATTCTGCGAAATCGCCAACATTCTTAATGAGGTCTGATTTTTTAGAAATCTTTCTTTTTCTAGTTTCTACCGTCATTGTTCATGGAGTTACTTGGTACAAGGAACTGATGTAATATTAAAAGTAGCAACCCATTTTAAATGCGAATTTTTTTTCAGATTTAGGCTAATGTGTTTTCAACCCGAGGCATCATTACCCTGTCTCACAATTCAAATTGCATTTGGTGTTTGAATGGGTTTGAGCAATGGTGTAGTTTTCACGATACACTTCCCTCAAAGTGAAATCTCTGGCATGTTGCCCAAAGAAGGTGTTCATCTGCCACCAAGAGTGTAGCAATGGGTGTTGTCTTGAGGGTACTATACTTATTCCCTTGGATTGGTTGGTCGTCTGAGATGTCCTGGTTGGTGGCCACTGTAATTTCAGCTGGATCCATTGCCGAGGATGATGTAGAGATTTTGAGTAGCACATAGCTTATGTGTTTGACACCATCGCCTTTCATGCAAATTTATAAAAGGTAGGGCAGGGTAATTTGTGTCCACTCTTGACAGCACTTTCGGTGTCAATTGTTTGACTCTGTGTTCATTCTTTCAACTCTAAAAGTATACTATTAATGGGATAAATTCTATATTATGAAATGTGACAATGTGAGTAGGCTTCACCAGGCACTCAATTATGATGCTCTTCTTAGAAGTTGTTTAAAAGCTGCTAAGTAATTTCATAGGTCTATAAAAATTATGATCTCAATAATTTCAACATCTATTTTAATTCATTTCTTTACAGCAGCTCTTGATAAATTTTATCTGTGATGCGCTTTGTCATTCTGCTCTGATTGCCACAATAAACAGAAATGACAGCAGTATTTTTTCTCTATTTCAACTATTATTGAGGTCCTTGTCCGTGTTATATCAGAATTTGTGTTAAAGTTAAGCATGCAATAAAGAGCCTTTAGTGTAACGAAGAATTCCTGTAGATAGAAATCAGACCTACGAAAGGAACATAGCAATGTGTTGGCTTACTAGTATAGGTTTATGGTCATCGATCTCAGGGACTCGCGCGTCAAATACTATTGTGACGTTCAATTGTTCACAAAAATATATAATAAACCATTATCATCATTGTAGAAGTCAGGCATAGGCTACTTGTCAGTTGTGCTTGAGTAAAATAATGTAGTCTTTCTGCTAAAACTAGTCACAGGTAAAAAAATGTGACTAAATTATTGTGACGTTCAATTGTTCACAAAAATATATAATAAACCATTATCATCATTGTAGAAGTCAGGCATAGGCTACTTGTCAGTTGTGCTTGAGTAAAATAATGTAATCTTTCTGATAAAACTAGTCACTGGTAAAAAAATGTGACTAAATTATCCTTATGCTCAAAAAGTCGATGATATTTCGTAAAATCCAAAACTTCAAACACGTTGTGCTAGTCCTAAATATTTTTCAATCGGCCTAATTTTTGGGCTACAACAGTCTTTTACCAAGTGGCACCAAATGGTTGGTTGGAGAAAAAATGAAACTGAAGCTGAAAATTTGCCATTTAGATGCGACCACCCTAGTATGCATGTTTGATACGAGAATAGTGCATATCTCACCAAGGAGTGGATTAACCGCAGGAATTTTCGAAGCAATGCATGACTTCATGTCTCATTGGCCTAATGATATTTCTCTCAGTTCAATATTAGCTGTCAGCTGTGATGGAACGGCGGTAAATACAGGAATGCATGCATGCTGGACCAATGGAATTAAGAAAGCTGGAGTTACATGCAAGACGTCCTCTCTAGTGGTTCATCTGCATGTTCCATTTTCATTGAGTTGACGTTGCGACATACTATATTATTTGTTCATCATTTTATCAAGCTCCCTACCATACTTAGAGAGAAATGTTGTTGATAATGTATTCAAAAGAATGGCTACTGTGGCTACCAAGAAAATGTTCAAGTAAATACGATGATTGATCATAAAAAACACCTGCCGGACTGGTAGCCAGAAAATAGCAAGGGAAACTGATCGCTGTCTATTAGCAGTTCAGGTGATATTAGAACATTCACAATCCCAAAACTGAATTTAGAAGCCACTGTCTAATGTGTTCAAGTTAACTGTTGGATTTTTCCAGACTTCAACCTCCAATAACTTGCAAGTTTATGAAAAATTACCTTCAGGAATCCATTAAAACTGGCAGTATCTTGAAAAATACCATTGCCACAAGCCAGTCATAGTTGCTACAGGTAGTACAGACACAGCAAGGTCAGTTTGTGACAAAGAATGTAGAGAAGGCCACAATCGAACAAAGCGCGATTCCCTAAAAAACATGGTCAAATATATCACAAAAAGTGAGTGGACTATTTAATATGAGTGAAATGCATTGCCAGCATATGAACATTTTGTGAAGTGTAATTAAGGACCACAAGGTTTTTCAAACTTAATGATTTTTCCATTTTTAAGTTAGAATAATGCATTGGGGACCTTCCATAAATGACGTCACGTAACTGGCGGGGGAAAGGGTCACACATCTATGACGATTTGTGACGGTTCATTGCTAGATATCATATGACTTTTGTTTTAACGTGTGACGTGAGAGGTCAAAGGGGATCGCCCTAAAGTGTGTGACGTCGTTCATGGACGACCCTTTGTTTGTAGCTCATAGAAGTCGGATTGCCAAAGAAATTCACCTGCAATGCCATAAAATGTGGCTCACAAAATTCCTATTTCTAGGCCTAATTATTACAGCAGCTAAGAAAATAGTCAAATGTCAGCAGTGTTAATGCAATGCTCAATTATAGTGCGGAATACTTGAATAACTTCAGGGCCATGGCGGCAAAGTTAAGCACACGTCAGAAACAAAATTTCTATACCAGGCGCTATCCAATAGATAGGAGCACCAAATTAATATATGCCAAACATTGAAACATAATCCTTTCTGGTTGCTATGCCCCAATGCTCATTATTATTGGCCTGCTACGCACAGCAGAACTCGAGATAGACCTTGTTAGCCTAGGCTATCTGTCTGAAGTGTGATTATAGCATAGGCCTACTCATTTTCTAACTTCATACAATCACTTTCAAATAGCCGTTAAAATATAATTTCTTTCTTCCAATTTTAGGACAAGCTAATTTTACTTAAAACCCATAATTTTGGATGATACATGATTTCGACACGTAGGCCTTAGTTTTAATAATATCATAGTTAGGCCTAGCTAGGCTATGCTTCGTATAATTGGTTTTGGTAGGCGGAATAATTATCTTGTATATTTTGTGTCTTCCCGGACAAGATCTCATGGTGCTATTAATGCTGTAGCTTGACAGTTGCTATCTGATGTCGTCGGTCACGCGAACCAATGACAAGGCTTTCCGGACATTATTTCATGCCGGACAAGATCTCATGCCACACCGGCTAGCCTAATCCAGGATTACGTAGACGATCTACTCTCATATCTTACTCTCCTCTGCAACCGGTCTCTCCAAGAAAGCGTTCTTTTTGACTCACAGAAGAGATCCATTGTCTTCCCTGCTGTGAAACGTGACGGACTTGACCTCAAGGACCCGTCTAACTTTCGCCCAACCTCCAATGTCCCCTTCCTCTCAAAAACAACTGAAAAAATTGTGTCGGAACAAAATTAATTACCACTTACTTAAGCACTAACAACTTGCTTCCGAAATACCAGTCGGCCTTTTGCATTCATTCATTCGCACATTTATATAGCGCTCCTTCAAGAAAAAAACTACTCAGAGGCGCTCCCGTTGCAGGGGCCATTCCACCGAGACGCTGTTGCTCCGCTTGCTAGCTGACTGCTACGGGGTCATGGATGGGTGGTGGGTGACCCTACTAGCCCATTTCAACGTTAGTGCAGCATTCGACACGGTCGACAATGATATATTAATTAAACGTCTCCTATTTCTTTTGGACTCTCTGGCCATCCACCTGTGTGGATCACATCTTTTTAGCAGGGCTGTACAGTTGTGCGATTTTGGAAGAAAGTAGGTCACCCTGGGCCCCAGTTCCATTTGTTCTTCCACAAGGCTCTGTCCTGGCTCCCTTGCTTTACTTGCTCTACACTTCTGACACTGGCACGCTCTTAACTTCTTACGGCGTCCTACACCAGCTGTATGCAGATGACACTCTGGCATACCTGCATTGCCCTCCACTCGCAGCCATTGAGGCCGCCCGCACCATGCAACAAGCAACGGGAGCCCTCACAGATTGGATGTCCTCAAACCGACTCCGCCTCAACGCCCAAATGACCCAATTCATTTGGTTGGGCACTAGGCAACAGCTGCCTAAGCTCCACCTGAGCGTTCTCTCTTCTCAATTTCCATCTATGACCTTTTCTTCGGTGGTGCGTGACCTTGGAGTGCTCCTGGACTCTGAACTCACCCTTGCATCTCATATAGATCAGGTGTGCCGCAGTTGCTACTACCAACTGCGGCAGCTCAGGGTCATTGCTCGCTCTCTGACTTCTAAAGCTGCAGCTTCTCTTGGCCATGCATTTGTGCTGAGCCGCCTCGACTACTGCGCCTCCATCTTTGCTGGTCTCCCACAAGTTCAGATTGAGAGGTTGGAGAGAGTCCACCGGGCTGCCACACGACTTATTGGGGGTTCACCAAGTGCGACCCCAATATATGCGCGAGGTCTTGCACTGGCTTCCTTTCCCGCAGCGCATCTCATTTAGGATTGCATCTTTGGTGTGGCGATGCTTATCAGGATGGGCACTCTCTTATCTGTGTGAGCTCTGCCTCCCTCTTTCCACTTGCATAGGCCGCCGCGCACTGCCCTCTGCTGTCCATGGTGACTTAATGGTTCCTTTCACTCGATCTGCGGCAAGCAGACGCGTTCGTTCTCTGTGGTTGGTCCAACAACCTGGAATGAACTAGTCTGCCCTTGACTATGCGGCACCTCGCAAGCTGTTCTCAATTTCACAAACTGTTGAAGACTGTTTTTTTCGCTTGATCTCGACCGGGAGCGCCTCTGAGTAGGTACCTTGAAGGGGCGCTATATAAATTACGATTGATTGAAAGATTGAAATTATTGCAACAATTTCAGGGACTTTTTGACATGTGCACATTGCACACTTACCTAAAAGCTTTGATTGCCTCGGCCTGCATACGTAGGCCTACATTTTGCTGTTCACAATTAAGCAAGATTATAACAGAAATCAGACAGGCGAACAAAATACAGAAAAGAGGGTATACAAAGGGGACCCAAATAGATACCTAAAAGGGACCAAGGACCTGTTGTATTTAGGTGGACATTGTGCCATGAATTGGCCTAAGTGTAAAATGACAACTCACTGATAAAGTCAAACGGTTTAAAAGCTCTAGACAAAAAGGGTCAAAGCGAGTAATCAAAATAGTGGTCGAGAAAAAAAACAGGCTGACAAACAATCACAAAAAGAAGAAACGTTGTCTAATAAATGCCGGTTTCATATAAAATTAAACTAGGCGCGAATTGACTTATTAAAAACACAATCCCACTTTCATTTAAGGACGAAATGCTCTCATAGACTCAATGTCTATTCCAAATGGAATTATCTTCAATCCAACGTCTATTTGAAATTAACTATTTTTATCAATCCAACTTCTTTTTAGGAAGGAGATTATTTCGTTTATCCGTTATCAATTTTTAGAAGCCTTATTTTCATCAATCCTACTTCATTTATCAAGCGTTCTTTTCATGCGTACATTTTCATTCACCTTCCATTTAGGCCTATCAAGCGTTCTTTTCGTATAGAAATAGCCTACAGAAATATTTGTTCTAAATTTTAAAATTCTACATGGTCGTAGGTGCCATCCATGATAATCATAGATTAAAAAATAAAGTATTTTCATCCACTCGCTTCTGTTTTATCCGCTTCCAGGGATTGGAGTCTCAACTCATTTGCGACCTTATGATCTGCACCACTACCTCCGAATAGTTCGCGCTCCCCGAAGTGAGGGCGAAGGCGACAATTTGCTGTAGCGCCTCTTCAAGCTCGCTACTCAGAGGTGCTCCCATCAACAGTGCGGACACTACATTGGAGTTTCACGCCGAAGCGCAAGAACATTTGGGAGTGAAGGACTTGCTCAAGGTCCCAACGCGGCGGTTTGAGGTGGATTCGAACCTGGAACCCTCCGCCTCAAAGGCCCCAAACCCGCCACTACACCAAATGATGATGTTTATCAGCATCATCATCACCAAAATCAGCGTCGCCGTTGCTTCTGCAACCACAGTAGTCACCATAATAATTATCATCCCATAACACAGGTTAACAGATTAAAAAAATTCCCGAGTATATTTGAACAGATCTTTGTTGTTTTGGGATTACTGGATTCAAAAATGAAGTTGTTTTTACAGCAGTTACCATTATAATTATCATCATCATCATCAATTCAAACACTGAGAAAGACTCAACTGTGCATTAAGACGAAAGTATCATTTTATATTTACGTGGGCTAATTAATCCTTAAGGCCTATTATAAAGTAAATTGCCACACTTGCAGAGTCTACGACCGCGACTGGTACATCGGGTTATACGCAGACAACATATACTCCACCACTCTCTACTCTTGAACCAGGTGATTGAATAATATTTATATTGTAAAGTGCCTTGCTATGATTAAAATTTGCCTCTTGACTCTTTGTAATAGGCCGAGTAGAAGAATAATTATTATTTCTGACTTCTTTGAAGTATTCTATGTTAGAGCATGTGATGGTCCTATAACAGGTTAACAGATGAAAAAAGTTCCCAAGGATATTTTGAACAGATCTTTGGTATTTTGGGGTTGGTGAATTCAAAAATGAAAATGTTTTTTCAAGTTGGCTGAGTTCTTGAGATAATGGGGACTTGCCATAAGTTGATAGTGGCCATTTGGTAAAGTGTTATAAGCAAGAATAAAGTTAATGAACTGTAACCAAATCAACTTTCGAGCTGAGATTATGTTCTGCACGAAGTAAAGATAAAGGATAGTAAGTAATTTAAATAAAACTACAAATGCACAATAAGCACACAAAATATTTTTATTTGTTTTTTAATGTAAATATGAATACTTCACGAAAAGGTTGCTTAAAAATCCTAATGCATTCTACTACATTTGTGGAGAATACTGTCTTGAAAAATATAGAAAAACACAACAGACTTCGTGAAACAAGCTCATCTTGCTTATTTTTGGAGTGGCACTTGAAGTGGCTACTCATAAGGTTTGCTGTCAATTTTAACATCAACAACTTGACGGTTGGGTGCCAGCTATTATTATTACATTCATTTCAAAACACTTATATAGCGCTTCTTCAAGAGTAACTACTCAGAAGCGAGTTTACATTATTAGTATTACTGATCTTCATTATTACTTCTGTGTATTATTTTTCATTTCTGAACTATAACCTGGTGCGGTTTGTCACCTGGATTTGTCATAGTTTGAATTAAACCAGGGGTGTCAAAGAACTGGCCCGCGGGCCATTTCTGGCCCGCCGACGATTTTTTCCTGGCCCGCGGGCTTTTCCTAAAGATTGCAAATTTAGAGGATAAAAGTTCAAATTTTTATATTTTACAGTCAGCGCCAAATACATGGAGGTTTTTTCTTACTGACGTCACATTTGGTCAGACGCACAGCTCTGTGTAGACTGTGTATCTACTATCTATGGTTTCCGGTTGGTTATCTCTCAAGGACTCTATAGTCTATACAGAGGACTGGTTTCTCCTTCTTTAGCCGCCTTGTACACATTTTTGGGCGAAAATAGGAGTTCCGGAAAATTTCAAATCTTATTTACAAAATAAAGGCTTCCAATAAGTTACATCTATGAAAACAGATTGACGACTATTTATGTTTGCAAAATTAACAAATACCTTTGGAGATTCAAAACATCATCCTTAGCGATAGGAACGGAATTTTAAGTGGAGCGCCATCTGTTGCCCAGAGTGAAATCATGACCACAAAATGTTCACAAGTAACCTATCCTGTAATATAGAATCCTTGGTTGTCTCTCAAGGGTTCGGTCTTAGAAATAGGTTGAACCTTAGAAAAATTATGACAAGCAAAAATTATATATCATTAGAACCGGAAGACCGTGTAGAATACGACTATGTGAATTATACTATAATGTCGCGCATGTAGGAATAGTTATAAGGCCAAATGTGACGGGGGCTCCTGCAATTCTGAACAGTGGCTAATCATGGCATTTATTATGATTGCAGAGACTCAGATTTACATGAAATTTGTCCCACTTGTTGTGCCATACTAAACATTCAAAAACCTGAGAAGAAATCTTTTTTGGTCCATTACATTTCGAGATACGGGTCAACAAATGTTGACCCGACAATCTCGACCTTATACAGATGCATGAATGCCTGTATCTCAGCTTATATGAGAGCTAGAATGGTGTTCTTGGTGTCATTATTCATCTCTTTTGATGATCTATTTGGACAGATCAATGACAACTGTTTAAAAATTTGACATTGATATTCAACAATTGAGCACTCCATCCTTGACCTTGACCCTTTTGCAAGTTTCTCTAAATATGATAAAATCACACTTCTGGACTGAAGTGTCTTGACAATCCTCAGAAGAGATCTATAATGTTTTACCTTTAAGGAAATCTATGTCAGCAGTAAAGTGTGCGGGTGTTGGGATGCCAAGCAGTACCAAGCTGAGGGAACTTAAAACTTGACCTCAACTCACTCGGCCCTGAGTCTTCAGGACAACCATGTGCGAGCAGTCAGTAGGGTAGGATTTAAACCAAAGACGCAGGAATTTAAACCAAAGACGCAGCATGATGCGAGACAGACTCAGACAGAGAGTGGCGTCGGACCCCTACGGGTATTTAGCCCATGGATTTTGATGATGATGATGATGATGATGATGATGATGATGATGATGATGATGATGATGATGATGATGATGATGAAGACAATCTTAAGGCTAGAGAAGGACATTCCAGGTGACAGGGCCAGCCACCCAGAAAGTTTGGTGTTGCCCTGGACAGACCTGGGATGTGCCGAGTGAAGGTGAGTTCTTGCTTGATCCAGGGTTACAACAAAGTGCCAAACAGAAGATGAAATTTAAGGTAAACCAAGGGAATCCAGGACAATGGCTTTCTTTTTGCTAGCTGCTGGCAAGTACCGAACCAGATAAACTGGGCCTTCCATGGATTGAGCTGGTCGGTTGGAAGACATCCAGGCCTCCATCGTCCGGCATAATGCATGGACCGCAGTGGCAGCTGTCGATGCTGGTAGTGCAGATAGGCCTTAGAGGTCGTCTGCCAAAGAATGTCTAAAAACAGTGCCAGCAGTCAGTAGAGGGTCTAAACCTTCTGTGTAAATGATATAGAGAAGAGGACCTAGATCCGATGTAAGGCAAAGGAACAGTAAGCCATGGACACTTAGTGGACCCGTAGATCACAGAGAAGGAACGGTCCTTGAGGAAGGAACCGAGCCAACCAAGAAAGTGCATGAACGACCAAAGAGAGAGACAAAGTCGTCCAAGAAGGATACTAAGGTCGACAGTATCGAAGGCTGCGCTCTCATCATACAATGAGTCAGCAACATATAAGAGATCTACCAACAACAACATAACTGAGCAAATGGTGGCAGATATTCTTCAGTTAAACCAGTGACTCTGTAGTAAGAAGATGTGAAATTGTGATACAAATCTTGTAAGCTGCATCAACTGCACATAAATAAGATGCAAAATCCATGCATCCTTGTATTTCAATAGCCCAAACATGCATGCTTCATTGCTTATGCATGCTTATGCTTATTTCTCAGCCAAAATATTATTGTTACTTACCAAAGATATATAGCAATTCTTGCGACCAATAATTTGACCGATTTAAAAATGAAATCGTAACAACAGTAAATGCACCCATTGGCATAATTATATGGAGGTAGTTTCACAGGTTCAATCCCAGCCCCTTCATATTTTTATTTAAAAAAAACAAAAATTTTAAATATACGACCACGTCAATGGAAACACCCTAAAACTAAAGCTCACGAATTTTTTTCCTGGCTATGCCCCTCAGCAAATATCTGAAAGGATGTCAAAAAGACAATGTCAGGATATTATGTTGTCTATATCAAACAGAATCATATATAATTATATATATATATATATATATACATATAAAAATAATGGGTGCTGGTCATTGCCATCATAATGTAAACACAAAGCCTGGGCCACTGGACAGAATTGAATGTTCGTGTATTGGATGAACGCATTGCAAAACGCAATACGTTAGTCCAAAACAACGACATAGGAAGTGCTTAGCCTAGTTTTATTCCAACAAAAAGTGAAAACCGAAGTCTACATCCTACACAGTTTCCGTCGAAACCAATGCCGCTAAATCCAAACGAACGGCAGCCATTGCGGCGCTCCATTACCACGGGACACGAACAACAGGGTAACGATCGCAAACAAAATTGCCCGAAAAACATAGTAAACGGCCGAATTTTTCTGTATAATTCACTACTTATAATGCAAATACCTTTACAAACAAATTCTGAAAGTTATATGCTTGTCATAATTTTTCGAAGGTACCAATGAGAAATTTTTTAATTCTAGCGGACTATTGTGACTGTGAGGATCATCTTCATATTATCCCGCTTCTTGGTTTGCTCTGAAGATTTTCATCCGTCGTCCCACTTCGTAGTTTGTTATCAATATTTTGATCCGCAAGAAATATTAGCCTCGATGCCGTTTCTTCGTCTGATTTTAACGGGGCGATTAGTATTTTAATTACAAATGAAAATATTGATGACAAACCACGAAGTGGGATGACGAATGAATATCTTCAGGACAAAACAAGAAGGGGGGGATAATTTCTACTGACTTTTAGCGTAATTAATGCGATGAATGATGAAAATCTAGTGTGCAGGGGGGTAATCTGAAACCGGAGGTAGGCCTAATTGGAAACCTTTACACCGGTGTAAAGGTTTCAAATTACCCCCGTTTTCAGATTACCCCAGGAAACTAGATTTATATCAATCATCGCATTTATTCCACTAAAAAAAACAGAAAAATGATCCCGCTTCTTGTTTTGGTCTAAAGATTTTCATCCATCATCCCACTTCGTGGTTTGTTATAAATATTTTGATAAGAAAATAATAATAGCCCTCGAATCCATTTCTCCATGTAACTTCAGCGGCGATAAGTATTTTAGTTACAGATGAAAATATTGAAAATAAACCACGAACTGGGATGACGGATGAACATCTTTAGGCCAAAACAAGAAGCGGAATGATTTTTCTGATATTTTCAGTGCAATAAATGCGACGATTGATGCAAATTACAGTTTGCAGGGGTTAATGCTTAGGAGGGGGTAATTTGAAACCTTTACACCGGTTCAATGGATCACCAGACTTGTAATTTATTTGCTAGTTTTCATCCGTTCTTAATTCATTTGCTCAGTAATAAAAGGCCGTGTGTGTAAATATTTGTGCTTAGGTTTGTTAAACGGATTTAGTTCTTCATGCTGGCACCCAGGGTCGTTGGTAGGGCGGCGACAGAAATTCCTGGCTCCTGTATACAGATCAGTCGCAGACTCTTGAACTATCTTTAGTTGCCTTTACGAGAGTATTTAATTAGTTATCGTATTTATAAATTATATCTACAACTATGAAGTAATTTAGTTCCTATTTTTAAGTAGTGTGTTTTAAAGGTATAACCATACTGCAGACCCTACAACTACTCAGCTCCCGGACCCCAACAGTCGCCGTGCCCCTGGACATTTGCGCCCTGCCTCCTTCGTGCATGGTCGTTGGATTATAGATCCAGCGCGGTTAATGAAGAGGACATTGGGGTCCAAGCTGCGGATGAGCTAAAACAAAATTAAATTAGCTTGACAAGTATGAAACACTTAGCCTATTATATATTACTGAAGAATTGCATTGCATGCATAGCCTGTAATCACGAACACCACTACGGACCTTCTGGAGTCATAACTTCTCCTAACTACCCCGGCAACTACTACGATGCTCTTTCCTGCTACTATTACATCCACGCCGCGAGAGGAAGTTCTATTGCATTGATCTTCAAAGACTTCCACGTGCAGGATTACCCAGATTATCTCACGGTTAGTTAACTGTTTCTTGAACCTGGAATAATCTTATTTCTTGCTTTTTGAAACGCTGCCTCATTTAGCCTACTGAAATTCATGGTGGCATTAAGTGATATTCAATGTTGATCGGTAACGTAGTGGTTACTGTTCGCATTTACCCGAATCTCAAGCCGTATAGCATCGTAAAATTATTCAAAACATGTTTTAGTCATTTTTTCATCGCTCATCCAACTTCTAATTCTACTATATCACAGTTCCGTTATTCATCCAACTTCTACTTAACTACAAATATTTTGATCGTTCATCCAGCCTCTGGTTTAACGGAAATAATTTAGCATAAAACCATGAATTCCTCGCTAGTCCAACTTCTACTTATGTTAGTTAATATGCTCATCCAACTACTAATGATACTGCAATACGTCAGCAGCAATATCATGTTTTCATCGTTCATCCAACTTCCAGTTTACGGAAACAAAATATCTCTGAAGTGCTATACGGCTTGGGATTCGGGTATAAGCTTACTGTTCTAGGCTGTCAAGCGAGGATCGAGTTCTAATCCCAGTCTTGTCAGAAATTTGGTTCACGATTTCTGGTTCACACGCATCCCTTGCCAATTTAGCTATTAGCTAATTGTCTTGGAACCTATCGGGGGTTCAAATTTCCCTCAACAGGTTTCAAGGCTCTTTGTCCAAGAATTTACCTATCAGATTATTTATCTGCATTTCTTACTCCCATTGCCGGTGTCACGAAATGGAGTATCCTCCGTATTAACCGCATAACCCCAAATGAAGAAAAGCCGAAAAAGTCACTCCCGCGTGTATTTATTTTTGCAAATTAATTTTCATCTGCTTTGGTTTGAACAATGACACTGACAGGTATGTTCATTCCTACTAGATTTTTTGGCTTTGGTTATAGAACACTTAGAACATTTAAAACACTTGAGAACAGTCAGAGTCACCAAATAAAGTCGAGTTGCCTTTCTCTGAACATTCATTAGGACACTTAAAACAATTAGAGTCACTTTAAATTTTGATTAGAGCATAAAATTTTCAATTATACTCATTTTTCAAAAAAGGGGATAGAAGGGCTTATCCCCCCAGATAGCCTATAATTCCATCCGGGGGATAGATTAATTCACCCCCGGATAGTTTTCAGAGGGGATTCGCTAATGAGTTGGCCTTGTTGTTCAAATATAGTAGGCTACACGTAGGCTATCTCATCAGACAATGAGTCCAATTTGGACTCCTAGCGCTCCATAAATCTCTCAAGGGATTCAGTAAACTTATGAAATAAAGGTACAACCGGTTCTTCAGAGTGAACTATCGGGTCATCTGGAGTATTTTCCTCTTGGCAACTTTTCTTCCCTCGTTTCATCTGGCCTTCATCCTCATCATCGGTATTAATGTCTGACATCATATTCTTAGCAAATAAATGTATGCTACAAAACTTCCGTTAATTTGGTTTCATTGTTGAACAGAATTTATGAATTAATGCTCATTAGTCTGTGCACAGTTTCCGTATCGCATAATATAGTTCGAGTACAGACAGACAATAATAATTTAATTTTAATTATTATTTTAACGTCCTATATTGTTTTCTTAGGTTCCACGACAACTGGTTCACCGACAACTGGCTCAACGACAACTGGTTCACGGACAATTCGTTCACCGACAGCTGGTTCACGACAAATGTTACACGACAATTAATTATTATTGGAGCTGGATTGATGAAAATATTCTTGCTCAAACTGGAGCTGGATTGATGAAAAATGTTCTTGCTTAAAATAGAACTGGATTGATGAAAAACGCTCGTGAAATGGAAGCTGGATAATGGTACTTTCATACCTGAAATAGAAGCTGGATTAATGAATAGAATGCTTGATAAATGGAAGCTGGATTGATGATTTTTATTCATGTATTTCAACATGCATCCAGCTTCCATTTCTGAAGCGCTTTATCAGTAATCCGGCTTCCATTTCGCAAGCGTTATTTTTGTCAATCCAGCTTCTATTTCACCTATAAGGAACTTTTATCCAGCTTCCATTCACCATTTGCCGGTGAGTCAATAATACTGTCGTGTACCAATTGTCATGAACGAGTTATCGGTGAACGAATTGTCCGTGAACCAGTTGTCGTTGAACCAGTTGTAAATGAACCAGTTGTCGTGACACCATTTTCTTAATAGACATGTACAATGTGTACATTGTACAATTCAATAGTCAAGAGTTGATTTACAGACAGCTGTCCTGTATCGATTCCGATAATTATCGCCAACAAATTATTAATTTCTCACAATAGTTAAACGCTAAGGAGCTAAACAATATTTGCAAGATTCAATAACCATAACCATAACCACAGTTTTTATTGTTCAAAGTAACAGTTGACAAAACAACTTCATTACATAATAACGGATACAGAAACAAACAAAAAGCAAAAGGACAGAACCCTTAAGAAGGTTCCACGACAACTGGTCTACCGACAACTCGTCTACCGACAACTCGTCTCCGGACAATTGGTCTAACGACAACTGGTCTACAGACGAATAGTATTGATGAAATAGAAGCTGGATTTATGAAAATGTTTTTTTTTAGCTTAAATGGAAGCTGGATCGATGATTTTATTCATGTATTTCGACATGCATTCAGCTTCTACTTCAGATCTAAAAATACCTTCATCCAGCTTCTATTTCTCACCCGTTATTTTCGTCAATCCAGCTTCTATTTCAGATATAAAAAATACCCTCATCCAGCTTCCATTACTTAAGCGTTTTTCATCAATCCAGCTTCTATTTCAGATCGACAAATACTTTCGTCCAGCTTTTATTTCTCATGCGCTATTTTCGTCAATCCAGCTTCTATTTCACCCGTAAAAGAGCCATCATCCAGATTTCATTTCTCTTACGTTTTTTCATCAATCCAAACTCCATTTCACCTGTAAAAACTTTCATCCAGCTTCCATTTCTCAAGCGCTGGATCAGTTGTATGTAGACCACTTGTCGTAGACGAATTGTCCGGAGACCACTTGTCGTTAGACGAGTTGTCGGTAGACGAGTTGTCGTGACACCCCTTAAGAACCCCACTGTCAGGGTTCTCAAATACAAGTTCAAATAAACAGCAACAGGTTATGCAAATTATAGAGTATTACAGATTAATTTTATCTTAATTAATTAACTACATCATGGGAAAACGTAAAGGTGATGTTGAGTGTGACAATTTAGAAAAGTCGTTAAAATCAAAGAATATAGGCTGTAACATAGATGGTGTTCGGTGGTTTTAACGATGTCCCGTCAAAAACGCGCAGGACAAAAGCGCGTCGGCAAAAGCGCGCAGACAAAAGCGCGCACGGGTTAAATGCGCGCCGACATAAGCGCGCGGCGTGGAACAAAGGCTGTACTTTCACTTCGCCTAACATAAATTAAAGCAATGCCCACCTATGCTTTTCACCTACATGTGGCCAATATTCAAAGCCTTTAACCAAGGCAATGATTCAACCACCTATTTTGATTAAAGTTGTTTGTCCACAAAAAAGAAATTAAATTAACCACTGCTTTGTAATTTTAATTGCCGATTGACGAGACTTCAAAGGAAACCGAAAGATTCAAGGAGGTTCGCTACCTACTGGTTGCATATTTGTTCAGCGTAAACTACGACACATAAAGTAAAGAAAAACGACTGCATAACGCAGATTGATGAGACTTCTAAGGAAACAGAAAGATTCAAGGAGGTTCGCTACCAGCTGGTTGCTTATTTGCCAGACAATTACACATGAGTCTGTTCTTGAGTTTTTTCAGTTTTTGTCTGTGCAAGTGTATAGGCCTATATTAGTCTGTATCGTGTCGACTGCGCGCTTATGTCGGCGCGCATTTGTCCAGCGCGCTTTTGACGGGTCGCGCTTATGTTGGCGCGCTTTTGTCGGCGCGATTTTGTCCTGCGCGCTTTTAACGGGGTACCAGTTTTAACAGGAGACAGCGTGAAGCAAATGACTTTTAAGTTTACGTTTAAACAAGGTGAAGCAGAGGGAATTCCGAATAAACAAGGGTAAGTTGTTCCAGGTCCTAGGACCCTCACTTTTAATTGAGAACATACTATTATTTGTTCTAGTGATAATCCTTCTATAATTAAGTGATGATCTGAAGTTATAGGGAACTAAATCAGAGGTTAAAGTAAAGAAATCAGCAAAGGCATGAGGCAAAAGTTTATGCATAAGTCATTGCATATGTTTGAACATAAGTTCGGACGTTTGCATGACTCTATTTTGATCGATGGCAAGTATTCTTAATTTAGATAAAAGGAGATGTGAATGAGAACGGCGGGAAAGCCCCATAATAATTTTAGCAGCTCTGTTTTGAAGTGAGGTTAGTCTTGTAAGTCGAGAAGAGTAGTGAGTAGCCCAAACAATATTGCAATATGAAAGATACGGATGGATAAAAGAGTAATATAAGCTAAGTCTAATTCGAGGTGGTAGCATAATTTTTTATAAGCAATACGAGTCAAGATGCCAACACTTTTAACTATCTTCTTAGAGATGTTTTCAATATGAACCTTCCAAGTTAGAAGTTGGTCCACATGGACACCCAGGAATTTAGTTGATGTTACTTGGGGTATATTGAAATTGTCCATAGAAATTGTTACTTTTATGTCAGAAATTGATTTAAGATGAGAGCAAAAAAATAAGATATAGTTAATTTTATTAGGATTCAAGGAGAGCTTATTAACTCGGAACCAATCAACAACGTGTAAGAGCTCATGATTCATCAATTGAAAAGGTAATTCATAAGATTTATGGGAGGCAAAAATGTTAGTATCGTCAGCAAATGGAACAAAGGGCAGTAAAGTGAAGGCGTTATTATTATTATCCTGGATATTGCGAGGAGACATGGAAGTAGAGTGACCTGGTTGGAAACCATGTTAAGAATCATGTAGGATAGTCTTTTTGGTACAGTAATTAAATAATCTTGAATACATAACTTTTTCAATAAATTTTGAGAAAAAAGGCAAGATAGAAATTGGCCTATAATTCACAAGCTCTTCTTTATCACCTTGTTTATGTATGGGTATAACGTTGGCTATTTTTAGAGCAGGTGGAACAATGCCAGTAGACAGAGAGCAATTGATGATTTCAGGCTATGGGTCAGCAATGAGTTCTAATAAAGGGCTCATAATAGTTGGGTCTATCTCATCAGGACCTGAAGAAAGAGAAGTTGTAAGAATATGGTTAATTGAGGTACTATAATTTTAATTCACCTTTTTTTATTTTCCGCGTGTCGATGTAGGTTTCGTGTACGACCCACAGAAATAGAAATTCGATGAAAAATATTTCCTCACGAAGTAGAAGCGGGATTTAGCGCGTGAGGGTCGGTTAGGGCTCAGGTTAGGCGTCGTGAGGGTCGGTTAGGATTAGTTTTAGGGTTAGTGCAGTCATTCTGCTGGATTGATGAAGAATAATTTTCAATGTAAAATTGATGAAAAAGATATACTGACAAAATAGAAACGGGATTTATCGAACAAATTCTTGTCTAAGCAGAAGCTGGATCGATTAAAATGGTTCTGGACAAACTAGAAGTTGGCGAAATTAAATCGAAAAAAAGGTGAATTAAAATTATAGTACCTTAATTGATAATAGTTCAGTAGAAGAAGTAGGATAAATGGCAAAAGATATGGGAATTATTGGATTAAGATATGTATGAATCGTATTCGTGAAATCAGGTATCTTATTGACAAGATCTTGAGCAACATTGGTAAAATAGTTATTAAATTTCTCAGATATGGTACTAGCAACTGTCACACTCTCACCATTGATGCAAATATTTTCAATGCCAATATTCTTGTCCTTTGTGTTTATTATATTTCTTATTATTTTCCAAGTCTTTTTAAATAATGATTTTATTTTAGAAATTCAGATTCGTAGTACTGCTTTTAAGCTTTGATTCGAATAGTTTTAAATTTATTTCTATATGAAGTGAATTTAGTTTTATTTTCCGGTGACAAATCTTCTTCTCAGCTTCCGATTTAGCAAGATATTCTCCTCTTTTGACAAATGACCAAAATGATTTCAAAGTGCAGAATTGAGATTTTAAATTCAAACACGGCTGTCGAAATTATTACACCAATTCTGATCTGCCATCTCCAGAAGATGAATATTAAAATGATGATCAATTTCACCGTTTCTATTACCAAACTGTGCAGAATTCTGGCCACAAATTTTTACTATTCTTCGATTCACGAGTGGAGCTCCTACCAGCCCAAAGACCGGCGCCCAACTACCAAACGACGCCTGCTCTGCTGTCGTCAGACAGCAAACCGATGCCTCTGACTGGACGGACAGACGACGCTGATTGACCAGCTCAACTCAGAAGCCTCGCGCCCAGAAGCCTCTTAATTAAACTGCGGAATTACCAGAAATAGCGATGACAACATCCTGTTATGAACTAAACTTAGCCACCCATGATCTAACTACAGCGCTACTAGCGCTGCGCTAGTGGCGTATAATGGCGTATAAGTAAGGAAGCACGTAGCGCCCACAAACGCTACAGTAACTCAATGACAGCTTAAGGGAAAGTTCCTATTCCTGTTCTTCTATTGTTTTACCGTATCTTTTACTTGATCTAGATTAGGCCTATAGCTCCTACCATTGGCTAGTTCTGGTTGTTATTAATTTTGCTTTCGAGGCAATAGAATTTTAAATTTATGTCTTTTTGGAAAGTTTGGCATTGTTTGTACTCACTTGAGCCAACGCATGATGAATTTGCTAAACTTGTTTTCATTTAGGCCTAATAATTATTATAAGAGTAGGCCTAGACCGCTGTTCAACCATGTTTTTAACCTGTTCATATCTGTCTGCAATTTCAAATTAAGTAGCCTAAAATGAGCTGGTGTTAACAAAAGAAAATAAATGGGTGAAAATATATTGAACTTGATGCAACAGATAGAATGCCCAGCAAATTCGAGTTTTCCTGATCAACATTACTCAGGACAGACGTTGCCTCCGCCTCTTTTAATAGAATGGTGCGTCAGGGCTATTCTCTACTTCTATACAGACTCCAATACGGTCTTCTCCGGATTCAACATCGATTACTACATCAGTGATGGAGGTAAAGAAATGCACAAACAGGCTAACTGCAAAAAATACAGCTCTTCTCTCTTCAATTGTTCCTATCTAAAAAACACAGACGCAAGGTTTTATTGTATTGGGTTGTATTGTAGGTTCCATGACACTTAATCTCGCGAATTACCGCGAATTTAGTGCTGGACAGTTAATCCCTGCGACATTTAATCCCGTGCCACTTAATCCCGCGAATTGGTGTAAGAATTATGTATAGGCCCCTATGCTCCCAAAGTGGAACGTTGGGTCACTTTGACTAGTATAAGCATCATGCATGTGTAAAAATATAACTTTATCCACTGGATTGATGAAAATATTCTGGCTTAACTTGGAGCAGGATTGATGAAAATGTTCTTGCTTAAACTGGAGCTGGGTTGACGAAAGTGTTCACGCGTGAATTGGAGCTGGATGAAAATGCTTTTGCTTAAATTTGAGCTGAATTGATGAAAATATTTTTGCTTGAATGGGAGCCGGATTGATGAAAATGTTTTTGCTTAAATTGGAGATGGATTGATGAAAAACGCTTGAGAACTGTAAGCGGGATTACAATGCTTGAGAAATGGAAGCTGGATTGACGATTTTCATTCATGTATTTCAACATGCATCCAGTTTCCATTTAAGCTAGAAAGCCGTTTGTCCAGCTTTCGCTTATCAAGCGTCCTCTTTTTGAATTTTTCGTCCATCTAATCTATAAACCATAAATCAAGTGTTTTTACACCAATCCAGCTTCTACCTCAGATTTTAAAATACCTCGATCCAGCTTCCATTTCTCAAGCGTTTTTCATTAATCCACGGCCTCCATTTCATATATAAAAATACCTTAATCCAGCTCCCATTTCAGATATAATATGCCTTGATCCAGCCTCCATTTCTTAAGCGCTTGATCATTAATCCAGCTTCTATTTAAGATATAAAAATACCCGAGTCCATCTTCCTTTTAAGATATAAAAATACCTTAGTCCAGCTTCCATTTCTCAAGCTTCTTATAATTAATCCAGCTTATATTTAATATATAAAAAATACCTTCATCCAACTTCCATTTATCAGGCGTTATTGTCGTCAATCCAGCTTCTATTTCAACTATAAGGACTCTCCATCCAGCTTCCATTACTCAAGCAATCGTTTAATAAATCCAACTTCTATTTCACATAAAAAGAATCTTCTTTCAGCTTCCATTTCTCAAGCATTCATTTAATGAACAGCTGCTTTTTCGCCTATAAAAGAACCTTCATCCAGCTTCCAATTCTCAAGCGTTCTTTTTATCAATATATCTTCCATTTATCATGCGTTCGTTTCATAAATCCAGCTCCAATTTAAGCAAGAATATTTTCATCGATCCAGCTTCAATTAACGCAAGAACATTTTCATCAATCCAGCTCCAATATACGCAACAACAAGCCGCAAATTCATCGGATCACTTTCTATTTCAGCAAGGGTTTCGTCAATTTGTTTCACGCGTCGGGGGTCATTGCATAGGCACCCCGTCAAAAGGGCGCAGGACAAAAGGGCGCCGACATAAGGGCGCCGACAAAAGGGCGCCCGACAAAAGGGCGCCGACAGAAGAGCGGCGCTCTTAAAAGAAATACTATCGATGAAGAGTCGGTCTAGACGTGATAATATTATGAGGAAATAAGCAGCTCAACGATGACACGACAAAGAGCAATTACTAATTATTAGTTCTCACATGATGTTTGTTGATACCTAACATGGTCCGAGGACCTGGAAGAGGTGCTAAAATAAACAAATCAAGTGCAGAGAGCGGTAACATAAGAGGTTGGAAAGTTCGATATCACGTGATATGAGCTTCAATATAAATGCAAAGGAAGCAGGGTAGCTCTACTACATGTTTGGAATCGTTAACATGGAGGAGATCGCATCACAGAAGGGGATGGCCATTGTAGACTCTACTTGTTGGTGTATACAGATATCGAAGGGACAGAGAAGGCAAAGACGGAATCATGTCATGTCCTAGTTTTAACAACTTTTCAACTTCTCATTAAATTCCTGTTTAAATTCCTTGTTTATATCTGTCAAATAATTTCTTACCTTCTTCTTAAACATTACAGTCATATAAAACATGTAGTGGTGGACATATTCAAATCATTTATTTCATCCGCGATATCTCTGGCGATATTATTTCTTTTTTCGCCCTTTTGTCGGCGCCCTTTTGTCGGCGCCCTTTTGTCGGCGCCCTTTTGTCGTGCGCCCTTTTGACGGGTCACCATTGCATAATTACGTAACGCCGAAAATGACCGTTTTTTACCCACCCACCCACCATGTAACGCTTCGTAACGTTGCCCTTGACCCACCCACCCACCCTCCCTAGCGTTACGTAACGATTGCTAAAAAATCAGTTGAGGTTTAAGTCTATTATTGGCTTATATGAGCGCGTAATTATAATTCATATTTTCATAGTGAATTTAATATAGCCTAGTAGGCTTATGTGAATTATAGGCTAATTTGACAGTAGACTAGGCTTAAAATAAGATAAGATAAGATAAGAATATTCTTTAATATACCAATTGCTATCCGCATTTTGGTTTACATACAAAGTATAATAAACAAACGTACAAAATTTCTATATTCAATCAATGTCAAAGTGTTTCAGAATAGCATAAAATCCTAAGTCCAAATCCAATATAAATTTTAATTTAAAAAAAGTTCTTTTAATGGCCAACAATTTATTCTGCACTTTGGTTTATATGGTATTACATTTAAATATGATAAAGCATCCTTGTCAAATAAGATTTCCTCGTTAGGTTGTCCGCCCTAGGAATGATTCGGTCATGTAGTCTTGGCCTCATGGAATAAGGTTGGGGCCTCAATGGTGGGAGGAGTGAGTGTAATAAATGTCCTGGATTAAGTAAGAGGGCAGTGAAGAGCCTCCCATCCGCCGTTCTGCACAAAGCCTCGAATGTAGGATTGTCTTCAGGAAGGTAATGCATTCGGATCAAGCGGTCCATTATGGCTTGCAGTCTGCCGCGTTCCTGCTGCCCCGCAAATCCCCACCATGCCGGGGCCGCATATAACATGCCGGCCACTGTGGTCATCCTACAAACGTCATGCAGGCTTGGTCCCTTGAGGCCGTGTGCAGTCATGATACGCAAGGCATAAAGCGACTGTCTTGCTTGGATGCATATTCGCCTGATATGGGCTTCAAATCCTAGGTTTTCAGTCATAACAACCCCTAAAACCGTCATACTTTGGACCCGAATAATACCTGGAATCTCTGCTGGAGCGAACTGTAGCATACCTCGTCCAGGACGGTGAACAACCATCTCCTGAGTCTTTCTTTGATTGAGAGTCAAGTTGCAGCGTTTGGCCCACTCCGTTACATGATCTAGTTCTTCCCTAATCGTGTCGCTGTTGATGGCTGGTACCAACAGGTAAGTATCGTCGGCGTATTTGGCCATGCGGTTTCCGGAACGTACTGTTTTGAGTTTCGAAATGGCTGTTAGAAAGTTCAAAGGACCCAAACCAGATCCTTGAACAATGCTTGCGTTGATGTCAGCTGCATCCGAGGCCAATCCATTGTATTTTGTTATGTGTCTGCGGTTCGTGAGGAAGGTGACAATCCAGTTGTGTACACAGTCCAGAATGGGTAGTTCGGCCAATTGCTCCGCAAGATACGCATGCCTGACCATATCAAAAGCTTTAGAGAAGTCGAGAGCTATCAAGTGAACGTAAAGGTTGTCTCTGAGAAGCTCCAGAAGACCCTCAGTCAATGATATAAGGGCTGCGGTGGTAGATCCGGTGGGACGGAAAGCATACTGATCTGAGAATTGATGGTTTGAGCAAGGGTCCGACAGAAAAGGATAAAAGAAACGGTGCGCTATGATCTTCTCCAAGAGTCGGCATAGAATGGACGTGACAGAGATCGGGCGAAAGTCGACAGCTTCCACAGGATGAGAGATCTTAGGTACCGGTGATATTGTACTTGATTTCCATTGCGGCGGAACATATGCATAATGGATCGACGAGTTGAATAGCACTGCGACAGGCTCAGCAAGTAGGTGTGCCGCTCCCTTGAGCATCCATGCTGTCAGTCCATCAGGACCCGCAGCTGTGGAACCAGTCGATGCTAACAACCTGTAAACAGTATGTACAATTGTACATCCACATACTCCATTGTTTCGTCCATGACTGTTGTTTTTAGCTGAGGAATTTCGTAATGTTCATCTGTAGAAATAGAGCAGAAGTGTTGATTCAGTGTCTCCGCAGTGACTTTACAATCCGAGTGGGGAGTATTCGTGCGGTCGCCTCCACGCAGCCGATTTACCTCCTGCCACATCTCACGTGACCCTCGTTTAGCTCTGTCAAAAGTTTTGCTATTAGCTCTGATGATAATTCGGTTTATCCTCTCAGATAAAGAGGACGCAGCATCCGTTCTGTTTTGCTTAAGCAGCTTGTTCCGTTTCCTCAACAGGTGCTTGACAATCGGAGTCATGAAGGGCGGGTCTCTCTCTTTAATTGTGATACTCCGGATTGGAAAGTAGAGGTCAGTGGACGCATTGATGTAATCGTAGAAGGCCTCAAAGGCCTTTTCTTGAGATGAGCTCTTTGTGACGAATGACCAATCTTGCGTCATCAAATGGGACTGGAAGGATGCATTCTGATTTGGCGTCCTCGGACGATAGAACTTCACCTGCCGTCCATCAACCCGTACTCCAGATCCCACGGCCTCAGAGTTTGGTGGAATTGCCAGAATTGCCAAGTGCCTCGTTTTTATGGTTGACTTCACTCCAGTACATGTTCCATACAGATGCTTGACTGAAGCGTATATTCGGTCGATGGAATGGCCCTCATGCGATGGTCCATCAAACTCAACGGATAGTCCCATTTCTAAAAACCTCGAAGATGGAAGCTGATTAAAGTCCCCAGCAATAATAATTGTCATATCTTCCGGTTTTTCGTAGATCTCCTCAATCGTGGAATCTATACTGTCAATGATACACAGTTTTATACACTGTTTTTTTTACACTGCTGAAAAGTTTCACGAACTAATTAAATGGCTCATTAACAATTAATCAAAATTAAGATGAACTAATTAGGCGTATTTGGCTAGTCTGCGGGCTTAGTCTTCGATAGTTATTAATAGAAATATTGCCAAGTTTTGTTGAGTATTAATTTTAAATGTTTGAGATCGTGTCCACGAAGTATAGGCCTAAAACATGCTTCAAAGTGTTTCTTCAATGTCAGGAATCCAAGGGCAATTAGGCCTACCACGTTGTTCCTAAAGCTATCACAGATCCAAACAATTCGAAGAGCGGTTTCCGGTTTGCACAAATGGGAGAACAGAATTGACCTGGCATGTAACTGGTGTCTGCTGCCGGATCTTATTCAGATTATATAATATATACCTACTTTGGTTAAGTTTTAAATCAATGCCACGAAGTTTAAACTTCGACCACATCATGTCTGAAGTGTCATTCGAAACTTTCGATGGTATTTTAATAGTAACTAATATATTTTCATGGCGTTACGTAACGTTCAGCTCCCCCCACCCACCCACCCTCGTAACGTTTCGTAACGTTTTCAATTACCCCACCCACCCACCCTCGAGCGTTACGTAATTATGCAATGAATGACCCCTCGTGTAAACTGAACCGGAAATAGACTGCTAAACGCAATTGTTATAGCGCAATGGCGGCGACAAAACGGTCGCGCCAAAACGTCAAGTACCGAACTTTGCAACATCCGTTCTTTGCAATAGTTAGCGGTCCATCAGAATGTGGAAAAACACAATTATTCACCCTGCGCTTTATAGATCATTTTCCTTATATATGGTCAAGCCTACTATAGAAACATTATTTGGTGCTATGGAACTGGAACATACCTTGGCGATCGACCTTTGGCCGTTCGTCCTCCACCACCCTCATACCTCGATTCCATCTCCTATATCCCCCTACAAAATTCCAGTAAATTATCAGCAGGAGAGGACACGCAGAGTGGAAATTAAGCCGTCGAAGGCATGATCGAAGTCCCGCACACGCTAGGCACACCGGTATCATGATGAAAGCACCATCTGCTGGTTGCGCACCACAGAATGTCTTCTCAGGGCTGAGCCGCACTCTATTTGATCTCATTCACTCTGCAATCCACTCAATACCCAGATCAATTCGCTGCGGCTGGCTTACAGCCGTCGAGGAGGTCCTGGCGACGTGCAAAGCTGCGTGTCATCGGCATAGAAGTGTGATGACATGCCGAGACTCGTGACAAGCTATCCGACATCGACGGTGTAGGGTGACCCGTCAAAATAGCCCGGTCAAAACAGCCCCGTCAAAACAGCCCCGTCATAATAGCCCACCGACAAAACAGCCCCGTCATAATCGCCCACCGACACAACAGCCCCGAAAAAAGTAGTTCCCGACAAAATAGCCCCGTCGAAATAGCCTCATCAAAACAGCCCGGGTAAACAGTTCCGTGAAAATAGTCCAGTCAAAGGCGCCACCGACAACTCAGTTCCAGAACTTCTATTTCAGATATATAAAAACATTCATCCAGCTTCCATTTCTTGAGCGTTTTATCATTCATTCAGCTTATGTAATATATAAAATACCTTGATCCTGCTTCGATTTCTCAAGCGTTTTATCATTCATCCAGCTTATATTTAAGACATATAAAATACCTTCATCTAGCTTCGATTTCTCAAGCGTTTTATCATTCATCCAGCTTCCAATTCTTAAGAGTTTTATCATTCATCCAGCTTCTATTTCAGATATATAAAAACCTTCATCCAGCTTCCATTTCTTAAGCATTTTATCATTCATCCAGCTTCTATTTCAGGTCTATAAAAACATTAATCTAGCTTCTATTTAAGATCTATAAAACCTTCATCCAGCTTACAATTCTTAAGAGTTTTATCATTCATCCAGCTTCTATTTCAGATCTATAAAAACATTAATCCAGCTCCTATTTCAGATCTATAAAACCTTCATCCAACTTCCATTTCTCAAAACGCTTTATCATTCATCCAGCTTCTATTTAAGATATAAAATACCTTGATCTCGCTTCGATTTATCAAGCGCTTTATCATTCATCCAGTTTCTATTTAGGGTATAAAATACCTTGATCCCGCTTCGATTTCTCAAGCATTTTATCATCCATCCAGCTTGTGATTTTTTGTCACCGGGCATTTCGAACCAAACAAACTCTAATGCGAAATATAAGTAGCCGCCATAATAAGAAACCTTTGAAGTGCAATCAACGTCACAAAGGATGAAACATGTACATGGATGAGTGATAAAACGCTTAAGAAATGGAAGCGGGATGAAGGTTTTATAGATCTTAAGTAGAAGCTGGATTAATGCTTTCATAGATCCGAAATAGAGGCTGGATGGGTGATAAAACGCTCGAGAAATCGAAGCGGGATCAAGGTATTTTATATCCTAAATAGAAGCTGGATGAATGATAAACGCTTAAGAAATGGAAGCTGGATGAAAGTTTTATATATCTAAAATAGAAACTGGATGGGTGATAAAACGCTTAAGAAATGGAAGTGGGATCAAGGTTTATATATATATGAAATAGAAGCTGGATGAGTCATATAACGCTTAAGAAATGGAAGCGGGATAAAGGCATTTATATCTTAAATAGAAGCTGGATGGATGATAAAACTCTTGAGAAATCGAGGCTGGATGAAGGTTTTATGGATCTTAACTAGAGGCTGGATTGACGAAAAGGCTTAAATCCGACTTCTATTAATAGTTCTATTTACCAACGCGAACATTTCCGGAAGCCATCTTAAACTTTACATGCATTATTTTCATCAATTCGGCTTCTTTAAAAACGCGTTAATTTCGTCGGTCTTTTTTAACGAAAATCGTGTTCTTCCGCGACTTTGCCAGTCCCCGACAAAATAGCCCCGGGCTGTTCTGACGGGGCTATTTTGACGGGGCTATTGTGTCGCTGGGCGATTTTGACGGGGCTATTTTGTCATTGGACGATTATGACGGGGCTGTTTTGACGGGGCTATTTTGACCGGGCTATTATGACGGGGTGCCACGGTGTAGAGTTGGAATAACAGCGGAACGAACACGGAGCCCGAGAGACTCCACAGACAAGGGAGCATCCGGATGAAAGAACCCCGTCGAAGAGCGCTGACAGTTGGCGATTGTAGAGGTCGCACTCTAAGTCGAAATGTAGTGTGATGTAATGACGATAAATATTATGGCCGTGCAGTGGCAAACTACTTATTGAATGCTTTACACACAGACAGGCACACACAATAGATTATTGCACATGACAATGTTACTTTTGTATTGCTAGACTGTCCTAACTCTGTGTTCAACGGATCAAGTGGAAATGTGATATCTCCTAATTATCCGAGTAATTACAGCTACCACCAGAACTGTAGTAACATCATCTGGGCTCCACAGCGAAGCCACTTCCATCTGGATTTCCTATTCTTCGAATTACAGGACTGTGGATTGTGCCCTGGTGACTGGGTAGAGGTAATAAAGTAGCAGTGACCTGTAAAAAAATGGAAAGTAGTCAAATCGCAGTTTGTAAAAGTATGTAGCTGATGTCTCTGTTTGAGTTGATTGACACAGAATTATAATGACTGAATAAACCTTAACGAATACAGAAATATCTTTTGGGTATAGTTGCTTTGATTTCCTATCTTCTTGTTAATTTTCCTAGTCAGTTTCAGCTTGGCCTTTAGTACAAAAGCAACATTCTGATCATGCTATTTTGCGCAAGACACTGTCATCGCACTTCTGTTTTTACCTTGTCTTGTGTAATATTCTGTCGCATTTTACATTTTCAGTTGCTCTCACGGGTCTCAAATTGCAAACAAATGAAAATTATCATATGGTTATCTGCATAATATTCTAGGTCGTCTGTCTCGACAACTCCTTTGACAAACACAGATTTTGCGGATCCTCTATGTATTCACTTGACTTCTACCACTGCAGTCAAGTTCTTGTCTGGTTCCACAGCGATGGCGTTACCAATTATAAGGGATTCAACCTCGAATATTACGTCTACCCGGAATCTGGTTAGTTGAAAGATTGTGATATTTTAGTGAAAAATACATGCACGATATAATTTTACTAAAAGGCGGAAAATGACATAGCTTGACATCCGAAAGAATTTGCTTTCAGCCAAAATAAGGACACTTAACTTCACTGACATCCTATAGCAATTGATGCGTTAATTTATTTTTGGCTACAAATTCGCTTTGATATCCGAATTAGTCGGACTAGTGCTTTCGGTGGGTCTGTTTGTATGTTATACAGGCCATTGGTCATAGGACGATTGGTCATGGACGATCGGTCAAAATACCATTGGCCATATGGACGATTAGTCATAGGGTCATAGAGCCTTTTGAACATATGGACGATTGGTCATAGGGTCTAAAACGGTTTGTATCATTAAATTTAGTCAAGTATAGTAATTGAATACACTTGATGAAACACGAACTAGCATCTACTAGATCATCTTAGTTGAATGTAAAACTCTTGAACTCAGAACGCCAATAGAACAGAAAAAGCGTTAAGATGTCCAAGATTGTTCACTAGGCCTACAATATATGACCACTACAAGATTGTTCACTACTTGAATGATAATAATCATGGGCGGAGTTTATCAAGGACCGGGGTTAAGCCAACCCCCGCTCCCCGAACTCGCAGACTTGACCGTGCATCATTATGGACTCCCAAGGGTCCGGAGAATCATCATCATGAAGCATGCCCTCCTGGGGCGTTGCATGATGCGGCAACAAACTCTGAATATTGTTGCTACATCATTTTCGTAGGCTGAGAGTTCCTCGGTTGAGTCGCCACTCCAACGCGAGTAGACCAGATCCAGGCAGGCTGATCATCCCGGCGTTGACTACCTCAGTCATCCGTCTTCACTCCATGACCCTGGAGCATGGGCGTTGACTACCTCAGTCATCCGTCTTCACTCCATGACCCTGGAGCAGGGGCGTTGACTACCTCAGTCATCCGTCTTCACTCCATGACCCTGGAGCAGGGGCGTTGACTACCTCAGTCATCCGTCTTCACTCCATGACCCTGGAGCAGGGGGGTTGTTTTAGGCTAGCCCGAAGCCGGATGCAGTTTAACGTCATACCCGGAGAATGGTCGGCTACTTTTGGAGCAACAGGGGAGCAATAGGCCAAGACTAATGAGAGGGGTAGCCACTAGCCTCCCCCACACCAAGTCTAAGAAAACGAAGTATGACAGTCTGCAGCAGTAGGCCTTACCCGGGTGGATCCAGAGGCCCATCCGGCCATGCCCCCATTTGACCTTTATAAAGAACGAGCCCCTGGTCAGCAATTTCGGACCGTCTAATGTAACAGCGATAAGTTGATTCCAATTCTACAAAGTAGGATTAGGTCTAAATAGGCCTATGCCTAGTTACACTCCCGTCTTCAGTTATTCATTATAGTAGTCCAGCAGCAGCAGAAGAAGCAGCAACACCAACAGAACTGAGTTGCCAAGTATCCTACATAAAGAAAATGTTATTGTAATAATAAATATATTTGATGCAATCTAAAAACCACTCTTTTAATCGGCACTGAAATAATAGAATTTTTTTAATAAGGTGACATATTTATAATAATTATTATGGTACAACTATAATGTTTAGACTGAATAAGAAATTGTTATTAGGCCTATCATAAATTTAGCCTATCTATCGAAGTCTTAGATCACTCATCACTTTGATCAGCTCTTAAATAGAGGCATTTTTTAATTAAGATGGCAGATAAAATGCTCCCATTGCAATGTGGAAATTCCCAAAAATTATGGTTGGGGAGACATCCCCTCCGTAAACCCCTCCCCTTTCGGCGCCTCGGCGATTGCTCGTCCGCCCAAAACCCAGGAAGGCAAGTTGTGTTTTAACCCCCCCCCCCAACTTAAACCAAACTCCGCCCATGATGACAATGTAGGCCCTAAGCCAGGACACTACAACAAATCTTCCCTCTATCACTGAATATAGTTGCTTGCTTTGGTTTCATGGCCTTTTATTGCTGAGCAACCTACAGGTCGAACTTTTTTATTTTGTGGTAAACAATATCCATTCTTTGATGCGCTTTTTCAGACAAATATAATCTGTCACAGATATGCTATCATTAGTTCTTTGAAGTCAGTTGACGCCTTCAAGCAAATTATCTAAACTAGTTTCTTGATTGGCAGTGATTCTATTTGTCTAAAAACGTTGATGTCCCTAACTGATGCCTACTATAACAAGTATTTACCCAGAGAAGTCTACTGATTTTACAAACGGTTTATTTGCTTTAAAAATAAGATTCATATCGTTTATTTGCGGCATGTGACCGATCGTTTTATGACCAATAGGACGTGGGGCGAGGTGGTGTAGTGGGTATGTTCGTTGACTTGCAGTCGGAGAGATGAAGGTTCGAATACACCTCAAGTCTCCGTGTAGGGACCTTGGGCAAATCCTTCACTGGCAACTGCTCAGCGCTTCGGCGTAAAACTCCGATGCAGTGTCCGCTCTGTAGATGGGAGCGCCTCTGAGTAGCGAGCTTTAAGGGGCGCTATAACAAGTGCACAAACAAACAATAGGCCCTATGATTGGTCATCCATATGACCAATCATCCTAAGACCAATCGTCTTAAATCCGTTTGGAATTTGCACTCCAAAGCACCGCCGTTTTCACAACATTTGACCACATCAATAATTTTAAATTAAGAATTAAGTCAGAAGTCGTAATCCGTAAATAATTGCTTTAAATAAATTCACACTTTTACACGCACACGCACACACAGGCTATATATATATATATATATATATATATATATATATATATATATTAGGGTGGTCGTTAAAAATGAAAGTGCGAATCTACTGTTCTCCAAGTTTCCATTTGGTGCCACTCCATCCAGACATTTTTGTGTGATATGTCTGGATGATGCTGTCAATGAGGATGGACAGCATCATCCAGACATATCACACAAAAAGTTGTATGAGAAAATATTAATATTTAGGACTTGCACAACACCATCTAAGTTTTACCATGTATCAAAGAAGCGAAAACTCGAACATTAAGCATAATGACTGTAGTCAACCATGTGTCTTCAGACCAGAAGTCATTACAATGCAACTATATTATTGCATGCCTGATTATTAATGATTACACTGCTTGGTGATTAAAATTGCAATCGTTATTATCGATGCCGAGGCACTTTATCAATGTCAATGTGACCTTGAAGGTTTTACGGTACTCTCCTTTGCTCGCGACGAGAACGAGTTGTGATGCTCTTCTATAACTTGTGATAGAAATTGTTTGGTCCTTCATTCCTTTATTTATTTATAATTCATCCATTTCTATAGCGCCCCCTTCAAGCTGTCTGCTCAGAGGCGCTCCCTACTACAGCGCGGACACTGTGTCAAAGTTTCACGCCGAAGCGCTCAGCAATTGCGAGTGAAGGACTTGCCCATAGGTCCCTACTCGGTTACTTGATGTGGATTTGAACCTCGAACCTTCCGGCTTCAAGGCAACGACGCCACCACTACACCACAGCGCCCAACTCTGTGTCCTTGTAATTGAGGCATCGAGGTGCTGAATACGGGCAACACCTCACTCAGCTAGATCACTGATGTCCATTATGGATCTGCAGCTTGTCTTGCTCTTCGCTTAGTCATCATGATTTATCAGACCGCTTGGATCGTGTTGCATAAATGCATCTAGCAGTTTCAAGTTGTGGAACGAATTGATTTTGTTATTAAACCATGTCGGCCTATAGTCTTTTTTGTGTATGGTTGGGAGAATTGGAATCTGTAGATGCAAAGAAAAGAACAATGCAGTACTAGATCGTTTTTAGGAGCAATGGCTTCTGATGGGGTTTGAAACCAGTACCGGCCACATAGATGCATATTGCAAAGAGACTAACGTTATCAAATGTTCCAACATATGTTCGCAGCAACATGATCGACACGATAACCCCAAACGTTGCTGTAGCCGAGAACTTACTCGACTTGAAATAGCAACATCTTCAAGCAGTAAATTGATGTCGTCACCCATTTAGGATTGCTTCAAAATTTCTACGGTTTGGAGGCCGATTTGAAGCCGATGTGCGATTGATTAATTTATTTAAACTTGCCAGTCTGCATCCTCCATACATGTTCAGCCACCTGAGCTGGAGCCTTCGTCAAAGGCTTGGCTTTGCCCCAAATGAGGAGAAGTTGTTCAGTTACTGTAGTCTGAGTGACACTGTCCTCGAGGCCGTGTTTTCACGCTTATGATGATCGAACAGTACTCTGATAAGTTCGTATGCAGGTCTCCACAAGATAGGAGCTTGGAACTTTCGAAGCGCTCCTCCGTTCCCTAGTTTGTCACATCACCGCTGCTGATCGAACATTAACTCTACTGTAGTCGGCATCGCCATCGCAATATTAGATGCAGACATTTAAATAGTGTACCTTTGATGTTGTACAATGTGTAATAATAAGTATGTATGCCATTGTATGGTGTTGTTGGAAACAATTTGACCAGTGAACAGCACAGCATGTTTTGGTGAAGATAAAGCACATGCATGCAAGCTGATGCAGTATGAAGGAAGAGCAGTATTCACAACCGGAACACTAAAGGATATCGTTGTTTGGAACACATGCATTTTAGATGGAACTTTGCACTTGTAAAAAGTATGATAGGGCCTTCATAAATGTTTAGTGTATGAGATACTACACAGCATAATATGATAGGCCTAGTGTCTGTAAGAGTAGGCCTATGTGTAGTGAAGACTTAAATTGGAACTAACAATAGATCGTGACATTGGATGAATTTATAATCGTTCACAGAAACTCACCTGTCAATTACCACTAAAATGCTAATAAAAATAAACAATTAGCAATCACTGATGATGACACGTACATTGCAAAACTTACTTTTCAGATGTGTATAAGCAAAAAGTACTAAGTGTTTGTGTCAGAAAATCAGAGGTCCAAAAATGCGAAGTCAATAATACTATTACTCGAAATTACGACAATTATTTGTAAAATCCTAAACTTCAAAGACATTGTGCAAGTCCTAAATATTGTTGAATTCCGATAATTTTTGGGCTACATAGGTTTTAGACCAAGTGGCACGGAATGCCGGGTTGGAGAAATATGACATCTTAAGTTGAAAATTTTCTATAGGAGATGCAACCACCCTAATGGACATTTGGATCGTTTCAGATAAACGAACAAACGCAGAAAATCTCCATTTATAAAAATTCCGTTGTCTGACAATGGGACAACTGGCCCCCAACAAACATATAGCTTGTCGTCACTTCTCAAAAATAGTTCATCCATGTTCATTAGGGTGGTCGTTAAAAACAAAAGTTGGAGGATACTGCTCCCCAAGGTGCCATTTGGTTCCATTTCACCCAGAAACATCACACAAAAAGTTTTATAGGAAAATATTAATATTTAGGACTAGCACAACGCCATCAAAGTTTTACCACTTAACAAATCTAAGTGCTTTCGAACAGTAGGCATGATAGTTGTAATCAACCAGGAATCTTCGAAGCAGGAATCAATTTAACTACTTGCAGTAGGTCTAGTTTACACCACAATGATGTTATTGAAGTCATAGTCATGAATTTATATAGCGCCGCTTCAGAAAAACTCAGTGTACAAACCTGTATGAACACTGCATCACAGATAACGTCTAGCATATATCTTTTTTTTACAAAACTATATGTTTTGCCCTGTTGTCTTGACTGATAATAATAGTCTAGTAATTCTTGGACTGTAGTAGTTAGGGAACAGTAATATATCATAAATAAATAGAGATAAATATACATTGTTTTGCGTTTTAATCTGTGTCCTGCGTGTAATTAATTTATTCTGCAAAGTCCCCAATATTCCTATTGAAGTCTGATTTTCTCATAAATATTTCTTTTTGTACACTTATTGTTCCTGGGGCAGGCCTAATTGGGTACAAGAGAATGATGTAATATTAAAATGTAGTGACCAATTTACATAGAAATGTTTCTCTCAGAGGTAATAATATCATGTTTAAAATCTAAAGAATTACTACTCCTTCTTGCTAGGCAAATTGCATTTGGTCTTTGAGCTATTCTGCTTTCATCTGCACTTTACTAAAAAGTGCAATATATTTCATCGAAGTGACATATATTTCATCGAAGTGACATATCTTGCATGTTGTCCAAAGAAGGTAATCATCTGACATCGTGAGTGGAGAAGTGGCAAACTTTCGAATCCTGATCTTTTCATAATCATGGAATCAACAAAGATAACTTTGTTGACTGTGTATTACACCTTGAAGACCATCACCATTTATATTAATTTATGCCTCTACTATAATACAAATCCGCAAAAATCAGGCATCCTACCATAAAGATAATCAATTTAGGAGTTCTATCTAGCAATGGGTGTTGACTCTCTTGAGTGTCGACTGGAGGCTACTTTAGACCTGCTTATTCTTTTGGATTGTTTGATCGCCTGAGATGCCCTGATGGCCACAACAGTTTCGGCTGGATCCATTGCTGAACATGATGCACATATCATACGTGTTTGATACCATCACCTTTCATGTTGATTTACAGTAGTTAGTTAAATAACTAATTAAGGCAGTGTAATTTCTGTCCACTCTTAGGAGCATTTTCTGTGCCAATTGCTTGTCTATGTGTTCATTCGTTCTACTCTAAAAGTATACTTTTAATTGGATTATTTCTATTTTATTAAATAGTCAACTAATGTGAGTAAAGGCTACACCATGCAATAATTTATGATGCTATCTTTAGGAGTTGGGTAAAGAACTGTTGTTTGACTTTATGTGGTAATGGGTAGCCTACTTCTCTAGTTATAATTATATATGATTTCAATGATTTCAACATTTATTTACATAATTCATTTCCTTACAGTAGCTCTTGATAGATGTTATCTGTGATGTGGTGAGTCATACTGCTCTGATTGCCATAATAAACGAAAATATCATCACTATTTTTCTGTAGTTCAACTGATACTGGGGTCCCTGATCCATATTTTTTTATCAGAATCTGTTTTAAAGTGAAGTCTATAATAAAGAGCCTCTGTTGCAGTAAAATAATCCGTTTGCGCACTGTAGATCCAAAGTAAACCTATCAAAAAAAACGTGTAATGTGTTGACTTCCTAGTGCATGTATAGATTTGTGGTGTCGAATACCATTATGATGTTTATAACAAATTTTATAAACTATCATCAAAATTGTAGAATTTACTTGTCAGTCGTGCATAAGTCAGTTGGGCGCTTTTGGCGTGAAACTCCGATGCAGTGTCGGGAGCGCTTCTGAGTAGAGAGCTTGAAGGGGTGCTATAGAAATGGATAAATAAATAAATAAGTAAAATTATGCAGTCTTTCTGTCAAAACTTGTTGATAGGTCCAAAAATGTGACTTAAATAAACCAATACTCGAAATGACGATAATATTTTATAAAATTCAAAACTTCAGACGCGTTGTGCCAGTCCTAAATATTTTTGAATCCTAATAATTTTTTGGCTATATCAGTTTTTTACTAATTGGCACCAAATGGTGGGTTGGGGAAAGAAAAAAAACCAAGTTGAAAATTTTCCATTACACGTACGACCACCCTACTGTGGGAGTAGGAGGTGTGGTGGCTTTGCTTGTTGATGACTCCTTACAGGCTAAATCTGTTGACCTTCTACCCAGTGTGGACACTACTCTAGAATTTTTTTTTGTCCAGATTAATAGTCCTATTGTCCCCATTTAATTATTGTCTCTATTTATAGACCATTAAACAATCTAATACACACCCAGTCAGTGCGAGAATGTCCTGGTTTGAGATTCAACCCCATAGTCTTCCTAAGATCCACAGTAAAGTTTTCATTGCACAACGCAACTCCACATAAATCAACGTCTGACTCACATGCAGCTATTTTCTAAAATTATCATACTGCACCCAATGCACCTAATATTTCTCATAATAAATGTTGCCAGGCACATACAAAAGCTTGTAAAAGAAGTTAATCATCATGAAATAATTAAGTTTTCCAATCAATTACCAACATGGTTTCCAAATTGCCGATTTTTAGGAAAATTCCTATGTATTTTCGTATTGTAAAGTTTGTATGCTGGTGGCAAGGCTTAACCTTTTTCAATTGGTCTGAAAATTGGTACAGTTGAACAAAATGATTAATGGAATGGGAAAATTGCCAGGGAGCAGTATTTCGAGAAACTTTTTCAAAATGCATTACAATCTGGAGCACCCTAGTGATATGTGTTATTTTCGACGATACACTTCCCTCAAAGTGAAATCTCTGGCATGTTGCCCAAGGAAGGTGTACATCCTGCCACCAAGAGTGTAGCATTGGGTGTTGTCTTGAGGGTGCCATACTTATTCCCTTGGATTGGTTGGTCGTCTGAAGTCACAGGTGTCCTGGTGGCCACTGCAGTTTCGGCTGGATTTATGATGAGGATGATGCAGAAATTTGAGTTGCACATAGCTTACGTGTTTGACACCCTGGCCTTTCATGCTAATTTACAATAGCTAGTTACATGTAATTAACAATAGATAATTAAGGCAGTGTAATTTGTGTTCACTCTTGACAGCACTTTCTGTGTCAATTGTTTGACTCTGTGTTCGTTCTTTCAACACTAAAAGTATACTTTCAATGGGATAAAGTCTATCTTATGTAATAGACAATAACGTGAGAAGGCTATTTATAACCGGCACTCAATTATGATGCTTTCTTTATAAGTTATTTAAAAACTGCTGTTTGACGCTTATGTGGTAATGAGCAATTTCGTGGATATATAAAAATTATGATCTCACTAATTTCAACATCTATCTTAATTCATTTGTTTACAGCGGCTCTTGATAGATTTTATCTGTGATGCGCTGTGTTATTCTGCTCTGATTGCCACAATAAACGACAATATCATCGGTATTTTTCTGTAGCTCAACTATTATTGAGGTCCGTGTCCATGTTTTATCAAATTTGTGTTAAATAAAGAGTCTTTAGTGTTACAAAGGATTCCTGTAGATATAAATCAGATCTATAAAAAGAACATTATCAATGTGTTGGCTTGCTAGTATAGGTTTGTGGTCATCGATCTCAGGGACTCACGCGTCAAATGCTATTTTGATGGTTCAATTGGTCATAAAAATATATAATAGACCATTTTCAACATTGTAGAAGTTAGGCATACTTGTCAGTTGTGCTTGAGTAAAGTAATGTAGTCTTTCTGTTAAAACTTGTCATAGGTCCAAAAATGTGACTAAAATATCCTTATATTCAAAAAGACGATGATATTTCGTAAAATCCAAAACTTCAAGCACGTTGTGCTAGTCCTAAATATTTTTCAATCGGGATCATTTTTGGGCTAGAGCAGTCTTTTACCAAGTGGCACCAAATGGTGGGTTGGAGAAAGAACAAAACTGAAGTTGAAAATTTCCCATTACAGATACGACCACCCTAATATATATATATATATATATATATTGTTGTATCACGTGGTCTCGGTCGAGTATGTAATGGAGTGACGTTTTAGGGTGGGAGGAGGTCGTGAAGAATGTGAGAATGGTTTCAGAGCATTGAGCAGAAAAGAGCGCAGTCAGCTCTAGAACTGAGTTCATCGCAAAATAGGAAAGTCGGTGGAGAGGAAGCCTGATCGGGCCAATTTTTTCAGAAGACGTTAAGGCGTTTTCGTTACGTAACATTTGCATAGTCTATCCCCACTAAACAGAGAAGGCATAAAGTACTCTTGTGATAATAGCGTTATCGAAGTCAAACAAACGTTGACCGTGGACACCGTTGAAGACCAAAACGCGTAGAGCGAACATGGATTGCCGGACTTTGCACCATATTATTTCCAAAGTTAGCCTCAGGGTTAATCCGATCAGAGATGGTGACACCCAAAATAACATCTACTGGACCTTCTTGATATACGAGATTGGGAGTGGAGGGCAATGGCTTTTTTTACATAGGTCGCCTGACATTAGTCCGTTTCTATATCATTGCGTGAATATATTTTTTGGCATAAATCTAGTGCTATTATTGACACTGCCGAAATAGCATTTGAAGATCGAAAGCATAATATTGGAAAAGTGACCTATTGTTTAAAAAATAAAGTGCGATACTTACAGAGACTACAGATGTGGCTAGTTCCACGAATTTGCCGCTGACCACTCAGACTCCGCGGGTTTCGACTCCTGAACCAGGTGATTAAGCAGTTCTTATTTTGAATGTATTTGTCTGAGTATTGTCTTTATAGTGGTCTGGATTGACCTATGTCTTTACATTAAAAATTATATGTTACCTCTTACTCAATGAGAGTCATACCATTCCCAACAACGGCACACAGACGACTTTCCATCGGCACACTCCTAGTTTGAGACAAACCCGAACCCCTACCATGATGACCAGGCTAGGTTTAAAACATCAGAAATTAAATACGGAACTGAATAGTTCATAATACCGGTAGGCCTACCGCAACGTTTCAGGCAAGATTTCTAGTGTCGCGGATATTCTATCTCGATGTGGTGGAATATATACCGGGTATAGAGTATCCGGGGGATCAGCCATTCAGTTCCAATTATTGAAACTTGCGTATAATAGATATATTTTATTATGTAATCAGCATTTAAAGTGACTAGCCTAATTGTTTTAAGTATCCTATGCAATGTTCGGAGCAAGTCTACTCGAATTTAGTTAGTGACTCCAAGTTTTTTTAAGTGTTGTTAAGTGTTCTAAATGTTTTAAATGCACTAAGACGATAGCAAACTAAATTAGCCATTAGGAATAGACATAACGTTTGGTTGGCAATGTTCAAAACAAAGCAAATGTAGTAAAGACAAGCATAGTGCAGGAATTATTAAGTCAGGAGTTTCATTCGTCAGAAGTGCAACCGTTTCTCGAGCTCTGTGCGCTAGAGTAGGCCTACCACCTTGCTGGAAAATGTAAAATTCAGAGTTCTCGAATTTCAGGTAGAAGACCTTCCATGAGTAAAACATCTCTGAAGTCTTGGCCGTTGATTTTTACCCCCGGTGCAAAGGTTTCAAATTACCCCCTCCTAAACATTACCCCCCTGCAAACTGTAATTTGCAGCAATCATCGCATTTATTGCACTAAAAATATCAGAAAAATCATCCTGCTTCTTGTTTTTTTCTGAAGATTTTCATCCATCATCCCACTTCGTGGCTTGTTATCAATATTTTCATCTGTAACTGAAATACTTATCGCCGCTGAAGTTACAATGGAGAAATGGCTTCGAGGCTATTATTTTTTTTCGGATAAAAAAATTGATAACACACCACGATGTGGGATGACGGATGTAAATCTTCAGACCAAAACCAGAAGCGGGATGATTTTTCTGATTTTTTAGTGCAATAAATGCGATGATTGATGCAAATCTAGTGTCGGAGGTAATCTGAAATCGGTTTCAAGCTACCGGAGGGTAATGTTTAGGAGGGGTAATTTGAAACCTTTACTACACCGGTGTAAAGGTTTCAAATTACCCCTTCCTAAACATTACCCCCCCCCCCGGTAACTTGAAACCGGATTCAGATTACCCCCCGTAATCTGAAACCGGTTTCAAATTACCCTCGGGGTAATCTCAAACCGGTTTCATCTTACCTCCTACGGTTTCAGGTTACCCCCATATAATACATTCATCCAGCTTCTATTTCACCTCTAGAGAACCTTTATCCAACTTCCATTTCACCTCTAGAGAACCTTCATCCGGCTTCCATTTCTCAACCAGAGAACCTTAATCCAACTTCCATTTCTCAAGCGTTGTTTTCGTCAATCCAGCTTCTATTTCGCCTACAGAAAACCTTCATTCAGCTTCTATTTCACCTCTAGAGCAACTTCATCCAGCTTCCATTTCTCAAGCCTTGTTTCCGTCAATCCAGGTTCTATTTCACCTCTAGTGAGCCTTCATCCAGCTTCCATTTCTCAGGCGTTGTTTTCGTCAATCCAGCTTCTATTTCACCTACAGAAAACCTTCATCCAGCTTCTATTTCACCTCTAGAGAAACTTCATCCAGCTTCCATTTCTCAAGCCTTGTTTCCGTCAATCCAGGTTCTATTTCACCTCTAGAGAACCTTCATCCAGCTTCCATTTCTCAAACGTTGTTTTCGTCAATCCAGCTTCTAAGTTTCTCATGTCTAACACTCAGTTAAATGGATTGACGAAAACAACTTTTGGAAATGGAAGCTGGATGAAGGTTCTCTGTAGGTGAAATAGAAGCTGGATTGACGAAAACGACGCTTGAGAAATGGAAGCTGGATGAAGGTTCTCTGTAGGTGAAATAGAAGCTGGATGAATGTTCTCTGTAGATGATATGGAAGCTGGTTGAAGGTTCTCTGTAGGCGCAATGGAAGCTGGATGAAGGTTCTCTGTAGGTGAAATAGAAGCTGGATTGACGAAAACGACGCTTGAGAATTGGAAGCTGGATGAAGGTCCTCTGTAGGTGAAATAGAAGCTGGATTGACGAAAACGACGCTTGAGAAATGGAAGCTGGATGAAGGTTCTCTGTAGGTGAAATGGAAGCTGGATATACGGAATTCATTCGGAATTCAGAGGGGGTAACCTGAAACCGGGGGTAGGATGAAACCGGTTTCAGATTACCCCTAGGGGGTAATTTGAAACCGGTTTCTAGTTACCGGACGGTAATGTTTAGGAGGGGGTAATTTGAAACCTTTACACCGGTTTAACAAAGGGAATTGACGTGCGCTCCAGAGAAGAAACACCGACTGGCTACGTCAGGGATTTGCTAAACGTCGGACGTGTGCGTAAAAGGCGGTCGGTTACAATATCTCTCTTTCCAGCAGCATGGCCCCCAACAGCCCAGATCTGAATCCCATCGAATCATCGATTATAAAATATGGGGATTCCAGCAGGAAATAGTGTACAACACAAAGGTCCATTATGTTGAAGATCTTCATAAGCGAATCGTGCAAGCTAGGAACGATCTTGACCGGCGAATTATTGACTCGGCGGTGCGTGCATGGCGCAAGCGGCTTCGCGCATGCGTAGAAGCTAATGGCGGACAGTTTGAGTACAAACTGAAAATCTGTTTACATTGCCTGGTATTTAGCTATAAATTCCTGAATTTCATTGACATTGTTTGAATATTGTTAAAATGATAATTTTTCTAGGGGCTTTGTTTTTTATGGCTCACGGTGTGTAATATATTAGTGTGGTCCACAAACCATAGCCAAAAAATTAAGCTTTTAGAATTCTTTTTCCACAAGGCTTATGTTTGTCCACTTGGGTTAGATAGTCTCCCTGTAAAATTTCAGCCTGATTGTACAACATTTAGAGGTCAACCCATTCTGAACATTTTACTTGAGTGCTAATAATGTCTTTACGTCATGTTAACCGTCGTTATTAGACTAATAATGGCTTCGTCTAATTTGAGACCCGACCCTGAGCATTGGCTGTTGGGAAAAAAACAGTCTCTCGGTCATCTACTGCAAGATTAACACACAGCCTGGATGCACAACCCATGCTTCATGTTTCGTCATATCACTAAAGGGAGGAGGCCCCATCCGGAAAGTTGCAAAAATGGCCTGTCACGCAATTGTTTGCATTTGGGTCCGTGCCACAATACCGACACAGCTGGTTGTCCGGTGTGTCAGGAGACTGTCATAGCTTTATCAGAACTACCTAACTCTGAAGACTTACAGACAACTATAAACAGAAAGTGACAGGATGAAGAAGACATGTTCAAGAGTGATCTTCAAAAATGTTTCGATATTGCCTCAAAGAAAATGATGACAGAAATCCAGCAAGAAAGAGAATTCCTTGGAATGCAAAAAGAAGACGTATTTTCCATGAGTGGAGTAGTAGACATAAAGACAGCAGCAAAAGAGAGCAGAAAGAGGCAACGCCAGGAAAATGAGAGAATGGTGAAAATTGATATGAAGAACGCAAGACAAAAAGGGAGTAATGAAGCAGTAGGTGAACTTTCTGCATTGGCATCTAATCAGGATTCAGAAGAAGAATAGCCTACTATTTGATTTAATGCAATGATGAGTATCAGACAACCTTGTCATCGTACGAGTACATATTCATCTACACTCTACAATGGCTGCATAAACAGCTGCTACTAACTGCCTCATTATCAAAAAAGATCTAAGAACATCTTCTTTAGCTTAGTTGTTGTTGCTTTGTATAGGGTTGGCCTTCCAGACCGTTATGCTGTGTTTGTAGATGGAGCTGCCACACTGGCGAGTGGCTATGACATTAATTTCAGAAATCACATTTTATAGAAGTTCATAAAAGAAAGGCAAGAAGCAGCTGCAATGGAAGAACAAGAGTGCACACTGACAGGCCTGCTATTACCTCACTGAGAAGTCAAAATGTTGCCCATGAAGCATCGACGGAAAAAGGATAATATGGACCGCATAGCTATTATAATTGTCACTGGAAATTGCCAGGAAAAACTCTTGGCAATCCCAAAATAGTTAGCGACATACAAGAAGGTGACTCTCAAGCCAGTGTTGGAGTAATTGAGAAATAGAATTTCCCCCAGACATCGCTCAATGTCGCTCAGGTCGTACATTAACCATTGCGGAACAATTTAGCCTATACTTCTGTCCAAATAACATAAAAAGTGTTAATTGGGTTTACCTCTAAATTTCATTTGTTTTCATTGAAATTTTTTGTGATTATTATAATCATGATAAGGAACAAAACAAGCCTTGTGGAGAACTAAAATCTGCAAGATGAATTTTGTGGACCACTCTAATAATAATTATATAGATCTATAATATCTAGCTACGGCGTGCCTTCGTCGATTCATGAAGCTGCACAAGAAAGGGGTGTCGAAGCGTCGAAACTCCGATTCAACGACAGAAGCTTACGCTAAAGACTTGAAGCGACGTAAATCCCGAAACCGATGTAAATTCGGAAAGAGCCAACGACGGAAAGCCACGTCGCAATAGACCCGGAAAAGCAGAGAACGATTAAACGCCAAACTATTTAGGCTTATATCCAGTGGCGACCGACGCTTTCCGAAGAACGATATACATCCTGAAACGGCTAAAGAATTGCGCAGAATAAGCCGACGATATTTCCAAAGACCGAAAAAGCCGCACCTCAATTGATCCAGAAAAAGCTTATACGTATTTCCGAAAAGAAAACACTTGCCGATAGGCTTATATATTTCACTGAAGCAAAATCAAAGAACTTTCGCGACGAAGACAATCGCAAATTATATCTACGTCGATATGAATTTTAGTATAATAACTCCACGTTTAAATGGATCGCAGTACAGAATCCACTTCATTCCAAAAGCTCCATCCATGCAGGTACATGTATGACCGCAGTGACAACGGACGCTGATTCTGGACGCGTATCAATTCACTTCACTTGCCGAGATCCTTTCTTCTCGGCGTCTTTATCTCAACTAAGCTACTATACCTTTACCAAAGCTCAAACGCGACTGACGCAGTGCCCAGTGTTGTCACTGAGGTTTCAGAAATAAACCCAGATTTCCTTTCGAAAAAAAACAGAAAAAACCAGACTATTCATTTAAGCTATTTTAGACCCCTTTGTTCAAATTAAGTGGTTTTATCGCTTGTTCGCATGAGGATTGAAAAAATGTTCGTCAAAAGAGTCTAGTAAAATGTAATTACAACTTTAAAAATATCAATTGTTAAAGTTGTCAGAGACTAGGCACCCATACTAACAATAAGCTTAATCGATATATTCGTGTGCGCATTCGCAGCGGGTTGAACCATCCGGAATTGTGAACACGTAACACACGTGGCTTAAGTTTACGAAGTCTTAAAGTTGTCCGAGGTTTCCAGTCAAATTTTCTTAATACATCAAAAATTCAACGTTTTAACCACCTAGAATACTCGATCTGCAACAACTAGGCTATTATAATATCACTAGAGGATTGACCTGACCTACAGTGTTATAGATATCAAAACGGCTTAACAAGGAAAGAGGAGTGGCCTGGCCTACTTTGAGATAAAAAAATGGTTTATTTCTGTGCAAACCAATTCTTCAGGTTATAAATTATTTGCGAATTGACAACGTGGGATCTTGATTATGGAGTTTAAAATTAAAATTAGTGGGAAAAGTATGTATCTCAACCATTTTACAGAATATTCATGTGTTGTAAAAACAAAATGTCAACCCACCAAAATAAACCCAGATTTTGCCCCAAAAAACCCAGAAACTCTGACGAAGGCCAAAAAACCCAGATCTAGTGGAAAAAACCACATGTGGCATCACTGGCAGTGCCATGTCTGCAATGCATATCGTGAAAACGGCCACCTATGTCGAATAACAAACTGCATGGGTAGTGACACAGCGATACCCTTCCCTTTTTAAGAACACAGCGGTCGAATCGTGTGAACTTTCACGTGTCAACATCGCCCGAAGCGAAAATATCCGTCGGCTCTTCTGTGGCCGTCTCCATATTGCTCTCCCTCCGTCTGCCTGTGACAATCGCCTGCATACGGCTGATCGTGTGAAAGACTCGAGCGGCATCTTTTGAAGTAGGCTGCTGCAAAGACCAATACTATCACCTATAATTATTGACAATCGCGACGTATAGATGTCGCAAATGGTGGATCTCAAAATCAAAATGGCCCGGAAATCGTAACCCAAGTTATGCGCCGGTGTCACGTGATATTCTATCCTCCCCTTAAGGCTATCCAGGGATGAATTAATCAATCGCCCCGGATGGAATTAACCGGTCTAGACTATCCGTGGGATAAACCATTCTATCCCCTTTATTGAAAAATGCGTATAGGCCTAGTTGAAACATTTATGCTGTAATAAAAATCTTAAGTGACTCTAATTGTTTTTAGTGTCCTAAGCAGGGGCGCAACCAGAAAAATTTCCTGGGGGGGTGCTCAGAATTATTATTGTAAGCGCCGAAGGTGCGAACACTGCGAAGCAGCGAGTGCCGAAGGCACGAAGCCAATGCCGACTAGGGGGTCTGAGGGAGCGCCGCAAGCTCCCCAGCGGGGTCTGGGGCGGAGCCCCAGAAACCAACGCATTTTTTACATTTGGCATCAGCTAGAGTGCGTTTCAGGCTCTTGTTTGCCACCTGTATTTATGAGCGATAAAGTCATGAAAAGTTCTGAAAAACACGGTTTAGGACTTACAAAAATAATGTCCTTTCCCAGTTGTTTAGATGAAACAAAGGGTCTTAGTCCTTCTCTGCCCGCGAGTGGCAGTATTAATAACCAGTGTTTAATCTAACCATCCCCAATAACCTGTGTTTTTTCTAGTCCCTTCTCTGGGAATCAAGGTTTATGGGGAAAGGCGAGCATACGACGGAAAATCTACGAAGCACGTGGCGCCGAGAGGGCAGGGGCTTTGAGAGGGGATGTGCCCTTCCACATCAGAAATTTTCTAATTCCCACACTGCAAAGGCAGCATTTTAAGTTGTCATCAAAAGCAAAATTGCTATACTATTTCATTGCTGACAAGAGTGGTCTAAACTTCAATGAATATACTCACAATTATAAAAACAATTCTGATTTTCCACGTTTTTTATGGTACCGTACTACCAAATAGTCTACCATTCTAAGATGTCAACTTAGCAAAATAACTCTCTTACTTCCGTGCTGATAAAAAAGAGTGATTTCAGATTTCAACATAGGCCTAGCAGGGGAATGAGTTCGGGCAGAGTTTGTGCCTCCTCCCCAACACAGAATTGTTTATTTCCACACTGCAGTGGTATCATTTTAGGCTGTAATTTTAGCGAAATTTATTATGATTTCATTGCTGAAAGACATGGTGCAAGATTTCAATGCCCCACCCCATTGTTTTATTTCTTAATTTCCCACTGTAATGGTAGGCTTTTAAGCTGTCATCTTAATAAAAATTGCTGATGTTCAATGCTGATAGTCATAGATTTTAATTTAAAATTTCAGAGTGTTGCCTCACAATTACTTAAAAATTTTGGGACTTGCACAATGCACCGTGACTTTTAAAGCTGTCATTTTTACAAAATAACTCATGATTTTAGTGCTTAGAGATGTGATATAAGATTCCAATAAATGTTCCTCCCATCACCTAAGAATTGTTTTTTTAATTTAGGCCTATACACACACTGTAATGACAGCGTTTTAGGCTGTCGTCTTAACCAAATTGTTCATTATGGATAAACAGTGGATAACATTGCAGAATTTTTTTTATAATATTTATGAAATATTTATGACATATTAGGGGATATAGGCATCTCCGCCCCCTTACCACAAACTTTGGAGGTTTAAGACTTCAGACTGTTGCCTAACAATTACTTGCGTCTCCCTTATCGCCCTAAATATCCGCCAATTACAGTACCGTAAGTTATGCACATTATAATATCATATGATAGTATCATAATTATATATATTGTAATAATAAATAATAAAATTATAATTATATAGTAGGAAATAAGATCATGGTATAATATATCAGTCTATGTAAAAGAATAATTATAATAAACATGCAGCAACTAAAACTACTATCATTTTGTCAAATTTCGCACAAAAAATTGCACACACGGTACTATCAATTAAGTCGTAACATATAATCAATAAATTGGTGCGATACTGTAATGTAAAAGCATATAGGATAGGCAAATTCTCGAGACCCAGACAAACTCAGGTAGACCAGCTAATCACTAAAATCAAGAGCTTTATGAACCATGAATTTGACTAAAATTAGAATACAGAAGAATGCACTTGATTGTGTAATCTGAAAGACTGAAAGACCGAAAGACCCCTACCCCCACCCCCCACCCACAAAAACTCATCGGATTTGGAAAAATTGCGAGGGTCACCTTTTTAGCCCTGGGGGTGCTCCAGCACCCCCTGGTTGCGCCACTGGTCCTAAGCAATGTTCAAAGAAGGGCAAACCTCCAAATTCATGACTGAACGACTTCACTGGCTTCCACTCTCGGCCTGTATACAATTCAAAGTTCTTATTTTGGTCCTCAAGTTTCAATTGGGCCTTGCTCCGAAGTATCTGTGTGATCTTATACTTCACCCCATTTCTGCCAGTTCATTGCGTCCTCATACGTCTTCTGATCGGTTTAACCTTTTTGTATCCCGCGTCAGGATCGCTTTGGCTCATTCCAGATCATTTGCCTGCATACTGTGCATAGGTCCCTCCTTATGGAATGGTCTTCCCCCATCCGTTCGCTCTGTCATCCTCTCGGGAAGTATCTAGTCATCTTTCTCTCGTCTCAAAACCTGCCTTTTCCTTCGGGGTTGCACGCACTGAGAGCGCTTCTGAAAAGCTCTTGCTGCAGCAAGCGCATTAACAAAATTAATGGGCAGATACAATGCCAATACAATACAATACAATAGAGATAACGTAATAGAAGAAACAACTTAATTACCGAAGAATTGTATTTGTAAAGGTTGTGTTGAGGCTCATTGCGGATCATCAGGGACCATCACTTCTCCGAACTATCCAGGCTACTACCAAGATTCTCTTAAATGCTACCACCATATCTACGCTTCAACGGGAAGTTCTATCACGCTTGTCTTCCGACACTTTGACCTGCAAGATGTCAAGGATTATATAACAGTATGTTTTAGTAACATTTTCTGGAAGTTGTCTTTCGTCTTATTTATGGACACAATTTAACGATGTCCAGTGTACTGCCATATTAAAGGCCTGTGCTAACTAGGGCCTAAGTAACCTGAAGCTGTAACATAATAAAGCGTCGACATTTGAGAAACTATTAAGTCTGAAAAGGTATAAGGTCATGATTCTCATGAAGCATCAATGTCGGCCGCTTAGCGACTATTTTGTTCTGCCTGACAGAGCACCAATTAAATTGAGATTCACGAGTTGAACAGAAACTTTTGTATAATCTTTAATCATTAGCACTTCAGTGTTGAGCAGAGCGCAGTTAGGATAACGTTAGAGCAACGGTTAAATGGTTTCGAGAATTAAGCCCAAAGGTGTAGGAGACGGTGGTCCGGGGGCAAATGCTCCCCAAATTTCGAGCGAGTCTGTTTTTTGGGCAACAAGGCCCGGAAAAATTAAACAAACTGTACTTGCAGTTCAACGCTCATTATCACACCACATTATCTCCCAGTTCCAATTTGCCTGAATTGAGTTAGATACTAACTCACAACCACCATGGATAGCATAAATTAGCGGAAAAAGTTCAGAATTCACGGAAAAGCTATGCAAATAATGACGAAAATCGCTGCAAATTCACGAGCCGAAATTTACCCGAAAATCACGGCAATTTGTGGCAATTGGAGAAGTTCGCAGCATTCAAGCCAAAAGTGCCAAAGATCACGGAATTCACGGTTTGAATGACAGTGAAGATTTCTACTATCCAGAGCCATGGAGATAGATAGACACGATAATCTTGCGAGCATCAACATTGAACGTGCAGCTATTATAGTCCTAAATGTTCTGCAACTGCAGGTATAGTCCTACACCGGTCCGTTATTCACACTTTTGGCAGGCTGAAGCAAGGTCGATGAGAGACATTCCGGGCTAAAGTAATTATTTTATGGCTAAGGCCATGTTGCGAGAAAAAAATAATAAAAATTAGAAGCAACTTGAAATAATAAAATGCTGGGGCTGAGCGGGTTCTTGTCCAAAATATCTGGCCGACCTTATACTTTGGTCTCACGCAGCCTCCTCTCACCGTCCATTTCGTTCTTCCAACAGACTTGACCCGTTGATTCCTCGATCAAGAACTGCTATGGCTCAGTCTCGATCACATGCTTCGATTGATCCTTCTCTTTGGAATGCGCTTTCTCCTTGCGTTCGCTCTACACTTCTGTCATGGTGCTCTCTTCTTCCTTCTCTCTTCTCAAAACCCGCCTCTTCTCGCGAGGTCTTGCGCGTTAGGAGCGCATCTAAACAGTTCACTTTATTAGAGGCGCATTGTAAATGATTCAACACAATGCAATAAATATACAATAATAATTATTATGAATGTATTCAGGTGTTCATTTGAAGTTTGAACTGATTGTAGTTAAGTGTCAGGAATATTAAATTTTGAAAGGCATACATCATATATATATATATAATTATATATAACTATGTAACTATATACACACTTTACATATGAACCTGTAGTTAAATAGTCTGATAATTTTAGAGTAGGCCATAGTCGGGCCCAGAGTATTTTGATTAAGCCTATCACTTTTTAAAGAATGTTCCAAGCTTTCCTATAATATGTGTCTGTAGGCTATTTCAATGACGAAAAGCTAAAACTAAAAAAATTTATTGAACCTTGTTGAACAGATCAGTTGCCCTACCAATTCAAGCTTTCCTGAACAGCGGTTCTCGGGACATACGCTGCCTCAACCTCTTACAATTCCATGGTGCAGTCAGGGAAGTATTTACTTCCACACGGACACCGAAACGGCCTACTCTGGATTCAGCATCGATTATTTCGTCAATCATGGGGGTAGGTGTAATAACTAACAAATGCAAAAATTTGTATACTTTGATATAATTTCGAATTTCTTATTGTGAACAAAATAATGGCACAGCGTACATGCCATGTATAGTATTAAGAAAAATGTCTTTGATTTTAATAATTTCCTTGAAAATTTTGTTGCTGATTTTTTGAAAAATGTTGAGCTTATTGGATCAAACAGGCCGGTTAAATGAAAATAAAATTATGGCAATGACCATTTCCCATATTTCCCATATTTTTATAGGCCTACATGTCTTGTGAATACACTGAAATCCAGTGGCGTGGACAAGGGGGATAAGGGGTTAAAACATATAATTATTGACTTAGGAAAGTTTTTTCAAAGGTTACCTACTTAAATAGTAAAAAAAATTGTTTGTAGAAAAAAACAATTGTTTGTAGAAACAATTATTGTTTTTCTTGTTTCATAGCCGCTAAACAGGCTTGTTTGCAGATGGTTTGTTACCTTATTTGCTGTTGGGGTAGCCATCCAACCCGTGCAAGCATGGAACCTTCTCCATCAAAATTCCTGGATACGCCACTGCTGAAATCAGCCTCTGAATTTAAATTATACCGAGTACAGACCCAAGTTATAAGACATGAGCGAGAGCGACTAGACCTGGGCTGGTATTTATGACGGTGTCTTACGCTAAGTAGCCTATAGTCTACCTAATGGCTAAGGTGCTACTGACAAAGACACGTCTTTTAGTCTGCGACAACGTTATTCACAAGACACACTTAGAAGACCCCTACTTAGGCGGTAACTAAATCGTGGCTATAGTTAGCGCGCATGCGCAAAAGAGATTAATACATGTAGGCGGCCGCTTCATATATATATATATATATATATATATATATATATATATATATATTAGGCTGAATCGCACCTTGGCTACTCACTTTGTGCTATAAAACCTATACGCTAACCACTCACTGTTCTTAAGTACTCAGAATTGCTGAGTAGCTAACGTTTGACGTCCTGAAAAAAATATTTAAAGATGTTTGGTGACGGAAATTGACTTGGAAGCAGACTAATAACATAGTCTTGTACCAGCCTTCCAGTAGACCAGTTAAGATTTCAAGTTGATTCATAGTTAATTTTAGACCTGAAATTTGACCGCCTATATCAGGGTATATGTAAAAACGTAACATAGCTACTCACAGCATATATTTCATATAACTAAAAAACTAGGTGGCTTATTTTCAAAACAAATTACCCAGCATACTTTATCACAAATATTGACAGGCTTTGACGTTTTGGTTGAATTTTGTGCTCTCTTGCGTTTTTTATCAACGAAAATTAAAAAGTGTGCCCTGTTTTTTCGCGAATGTGATCTATAAATAACCTCAGCACTATTTCCCGCTAGGTATGACGGGAAAGGTCTTAGGTCACCGCACGTAAACAGAATCAAAAATGGCGGATAGGTCAGGCGAATAGTTGAAAATGATTGACATTAATCGATGAAAGTTAGACTATTTGAAGAAATTTATAAAGGACAGAGGGCACAAGGCAACTTATCGAATTAAACGTTAGTTCGTGGCTGCAGCATTTGAGAAATATCAGCAACAACTGCCGGTTGTTGCGGCAAATACGGATAGCGTAGAAGGACTGCAGATCGTCCAGGCTTCGCCCGAACAGTTCTGAAATCAGTTTTATTCTTTAAGCATCGTAATCAAGAAAAATTACTGCAATAAAAGGATATGCTACGTTACGCTATACACGGCCCGTCATGACAAGGATTCGCGAGGCAGCAGGAACGCGGTAGACTGCAGGCCGTATTGGACCGCTCGATCCGCCATGCACTATCTTCCCGAGGAATACCCTACCTTCGAGGCTTCGAGCAGTTATTTAGACCGGCGGACAGAAGGCTCATCGCAGCTGTCCCGCTTGATCAAGGACACGTATTGATCCCAATTCATAACTCCTTCCATCTTTGAGGCCACTATCTCATTTCACGAGGTCAAGAATTATCCCTAGTGCGAACAACCCAACGAGGAAATATTTTTGACAAAATGCATTAACTTAACTAAATGTCATGTCGTGCAATTACAAACCACAGAACATATATCTTGAGTACCTTGGGTAGTCTTATTACTGCATTTGAGTAGCTAAGGTGAAGAATGTAATCATATATGATATATATTGCTGCAAATACTACACCTTATGGAACATATGGTACTGAGTAGAGGGGTGAGCAATGACGTCGTAATAATCTACGGTAGTCTTAATTAACGGTATTATTATACTGGTATTGAAGAGCTAGGGTGCGGAATATTATCATGTATAATATACTGGTGTTAAAATACATACCTTGTGGAACATATATGCTGAGTACCTTGGGTAGTCTTATTACTGCATGTGAGTAGCTAAGGTGAAGAATGTAATCATATATGATATATATTTCTTCAAATACTACACCTTATGGAACATATAGTGATGAGTAGATAGGGTTGTCTTGATACTGCGATTGAGTAGCTAAGGTATCAAATATAATTATATACATATATATATATATGTAACATTACGGAAACTTAATACTGAGTATCTAAGGTAGCTCTAGTGCTGAGAGAAGATGCGGTGAAGAAATTTTTATATTCAAATTTCTCAATTCAATGTGTTTATTGATCTCATAAATAGAAGCAGGCAGACTATGAAACTTTCACAATATAGTGCATTGCAATTTTTATTTTTTATACCCTGAGGTATTTAGGATCCCTCAGGGACTTAAATATTATTATATAATTATTATTATTGTTATTAACATTATTATTATCAGCGAGACTAGGCATATATGAGTGTTTAGCCGTGCCTTAGGCAAAAAAACGACGTCAAAAATGACTTCAAGCGAAATGACGTAAGAGCAATGACGTCCTAGTATTCTACGGTGGTCTTAATCAACGGTATTATTTTGCTGGTATTGAAGAGCAAAGGTGCAGAATATTATCATGTATAATATGCTAGTGTTAAAATAATACCCTGAAGAACATATATACTGAGTACCTTGGGTAGTCTTATTTCTGCATTTGAGTAGCTAAGGTGAAGAATGTAATCATATATGATATATATTGCTGCAAATACTACACCTTATGGAACATATAGTGCTGAGTAGATAGGGTTGTCTTGATACTGCGATTGAGTAGCTAAGGTATCAAATATAATCATATTTATATATCACACATAACGGAAACATATTACTGAGTATCTAAGGTAGCTTTAATGCTGAGAGAAGATGTGGTGAAGAAATTTTTATATTCAAATTTCTCAATTCAATGTGTTTATTGATCTCATAAATAGAAGCAGGCAGACAATGATACTTTCACAATATAGTGCATTGCAATTATTATTATTTTTTATACCCTGAGGTATTTAGGATCCCACAGGGACTTAAATATTATTATTATTATATTATTATTATTGTTGTTATTAACATTATTATTATCAGCGAGACTAGGCATATATGAGTGTTTAGCCGTGCCTTAGGCAAAAAAACCACGTCAAAAATGACTTCAAGGAAGAAATGACGTAAGAGCAATGACGTCCTAGTATTCTACGGTGGTCTTAATCAACGGTATTATTTTGCTGGTATTGAAGAGCAAAGGTGCGGAATATTATCATGTATAATATACTAGTGGTAAAATAATACCCTGAAGAACATATATGCTGAGTACCTTGGGTAGTCTTATTACTGCATTTGAGTAGCTAAGGTGAAGAATCTAATCATATATGATATATATTGCTGCAAATACTACACCTTATGGAACATATAGTGCTGAGTAGATAGGGTTGTCTTGATACTGCGATTGAGTAGCTAAGGTATCAAATATAATTATATTTATATATCACACATAACCGAAACATATTACTGAGTATCTAAGGTGGCTTTTATGCTGAGAGAAGATGTGGTGAAGAAATTTTTATATTCAAATTTCTCAATTCATTGTGTTTATTGATCTCATAAATAGAAGCAGGCAGACAATGATACTTTCACAATATAGTGCATTTCAATTATTATTATTTTTTATACCCTGAGGTATTTAGGATCCCACAGGGACTTAAATATTATTATTATTATATTATTATTATTGTTTTTGTTTTTTTTTATTATTATTTTCCTTTTAATATTTTCAACGAAAAACATCAAAACAGGAAGTACAATAAAATAGGGAAGCAATAACTAATATTATATATCCTCTGGGACCGGCTCAGCTAAAGTTCCTCGAAAGGCCACCGAGTTGAAGCGCTGAACGGTCAAAGAGAGACGTTGCAGCAAAAAGCAGGTCTCTCTCAGTTCACCAGAGGACAAAGTTAGGACACGGCCTAGATCCGACAAAAAGTTTAGGCCTTCAGAGCAAATTGGACCTAGGGTTTCAAGGGCAAGAGGGACAAAGAAATGTGTGTTAAGAAGAGCGACGTATTTATTGTTTTTCCTGTCAGCTGCTATCTCGGCTGTCGCACCCGCCGTCGTTGCCGTTGCCTGGAGATACGAAGGTGCAAGAGTGTCAATAACAGTTGCATCCCACACAAGATGGCGGCCCGCACGCCATGGAATCAAGGACAGACCGTTATTATTGTTGTTATTAACATTATTAACATTATTATTATCAGCGTGACTAGGCATATATGAGTGTTTAGCCGTGCCTTAGGCAAAAAAACCACGTCAAAATGACTTCAAGGGAGAAATGACGTAAGAGCAATGACGTCCTAGTATTCTACGGTGGTCTTAATCAACGGTATTATTTTGCTGGTATTGAAGAGCAAAGGTGCGGAATATTATCATGTATAATATCACCTGGTCACCTGGTGCCGTCAGCTCTTGGAGCTCTGGCGATATTCCTGATGTATCCTCTCCAGTGTCCCCTCTCTCTTGTTGCCTCTCTCTTGGATACATCATGAATTTTCTTGGCAAAGATAAGGGGTGGTTTGCCATTGCCTTCCCCCCGTTTGCCGTCCGTGCCCGTTCGTTCACCCCTCCATACGGAGGGGTTACTAACAGGTCGCCCCACGAGAAGGTGGGCACGGTGGACTTTGGTTCGCCAGCCCAGGTCGGTTCCGAGTCTACGCTCCAATTGGAGTCGTCGGTCAGGTCTCCTCCCTGCTTTACTCACGTGAATGAGTGACTGACAAACCTTTTGCGACCCAATGTATAATATACTAGTGGTAAAATAATACCCTGAAGAACATATATGCTGAGTACCTTGGGTAGTCTTATTACTGCATTTGAGTAGCTAAGGTGAAGAATGTGATCATATATGATATATATTGCTGCAAATACTACACCTTATGGAACATATAGTGCTGAGTAGATAGGGTTGTCTTGATGCTGCGATTGAGTAGCTAAGGTATCAAATATAATTATATTTATATATCACACATAACGGAAACATATTACTGAGTATCTAAGGTAGCTTTAATGCTGAGAGAAGATGTGGTGAAGAAATTTTTATATTCAAATTTCTTATTTCAATGTGTTTATTGATCTCATAAATAGAAGCAGGCAGACAATGATACTTTCACAATATAGTGTATTGCAATTATTATTATTTTTTATACCCTGAGGTATTTAGGATCCCACAGGGACTTAAATATTATTATTATTATATTATTATTATTGTTGTTATTAACATTATTATTATCAGCGTGACTAGGCATATATGAGTGTTTAGCCGTGCCTTAGGCAAAAAAACGACGTCAAAAATGACTTCAAGAGAGAAATGACGTAAGAGCAATGACGTCCTAGTATTCTACGGTGGTCTTAATCAACGGTATTATTTTGCTGGTATTGAAGAGCAAAGGTGCGGAATATTATCATGTATAATACACTAGTGGTAAAATAATACCCTGAAGATCATATATGCTGAGTACCTTGGGTAGTCTTATTACTGCATTTGAGTAGCTAAGGTGAAGAATGTGATCATATATGATATATATTGCCGCAAATACTACACCTTATGGAACATATAGTGCTGAGTAGATAGGGTTGTCTTGATGCTGCGATTGAGTAGCTAAGGTATCAAATATAATTATATTTATATATCACACATAACGGAAACATATTACTGAGTATCTAAGGTAGCTTTAATGCTGAGAGAAGATGTGGTGAAGAAATTTTTATATTCAAATTTCTCAATTCAATGTGTTTATTGATCTCATAAATAGAAGCAGGCAGACAATGATACTTTCACAATATAGTGCATTTCAATTATTATTATTTTTTATACCCTGAGGTATTTAGGATCCCACAGGGACTTAAATATTATTATTATTATATTATTATTGTTGTTATTAACATTATTATTATCAGCGAGACTAGGCATATATGAGTGTTTAGCCGTGCCTTAGGCAAAAAAACCACGTCAAAATGACTTCAAGGGAGAAATGACGTAAGAGCAATGACGTCCTAGTATTCTACGGTGGTCTTACTCAACGGTATTATTTTGCTGGTATTGAAGAGCAAAGGTGCGGAATATTATCATGTATAATATACTAGTGGTAAAATAATACCCTGAAGAACATATATGCTGAGTACCTTGGGTAGTCTTATTACTGCATTTGAGTAGCTAAGGTGAAGAATGTGATCATATATGATATATATTGCTGCAAATACTACACCTTATGGAACATATAGTGCTGAGTAGATAGGGTTGTCTTGATGCTGCGATTGAGTAGCTAAGGTATCAAATATAATTATATTTATATATCACACATAACGGAAACATATTACTGAGTATCTAAGGTAGCTTTAATGCTGAGAGAAGATGTGGTGAAGAAATTTTTATATTCAAATTTCTCAATTCAATGTGTTTATTGATCTCATAAATAGAAGCAGGCAGACAATGATACTTTCACAATATAGTGCATTGCAATTATTATTATTTTTTATACCCTGAGGTATTTAGGATCCCACAGGGACTTAAATATTATTATTATTATATTATTATTATTGTTGTTATTAACATTATTATTATCAGCGTGACTAGGCATATATGAGTGTTTAGCCGTGCCTTAGGCAAAAAAACGACGTCAAAAATGACTTCAAGAGAGAAATGACGTAAGAGCAATGACGTCCTAGTATTCTACGGTGGTCTTAATCAACGGTATTATTTTGCTGGTATTGAAGAGCAAAGGTGCGGAATATTATCATGTATAATACACTAGTGGTAAAATAATACCCTGAAGAACATATATGCTGAGTACCTTGGGTAGTCTTATTACTGCATTTGAGTAGCTAAGGTGAAGAATGTAATCATATATGATATATATTGCTGCAAATACTACACCTTATGGAACATATAGTGCTGAGTAGATAGGGTTGTCTTGATGCTGCGATTGAGTAGCTAAGGTATCAAATATAATTATATTTATATATCACACATGATGATGATGATGGTGCTCTGCCCGAAGGCAGGTTCATTGGCTTACGCCTCTGGGGATGAGATGAGTGAGGTGGTTTCCCGTTGCCTTCCCCACAGACAATGATGGGTAAGCAACTTGCCCAAGATCGCTCCGCAGGAGCTTGCGCCCCTGCGTCCCACACGTGCTAGCCCGAGATATCTAAATCTCTGAATGTCAACTCCCAGCCCGGGGCTTGAACCGCAGTCCGTTGCAACCAACAGACGAATGCAGCTCGCACTTACCGGTGTAGCTAACTAGGCCAGTATATCACACATAACGGAAACATATTACTGAGTATCTAAGGTAGCTTTAATGCTGAGAGAAGATGTGGTGAAGAAATTTTTATATTCAAATTTCTCAATTCATTGTGTTTCTTGATCTCATAAATAGAAGCAGGGAGACAATGATACTTTCACAATATAGTGCATTGCCAATTATTATTATTATTATTATTATTATTATTATTATTATTATTATTATTATTATTATTATTATTATTATTATTATTATTATTATTATTATTATTATTATTATTATGTGAGTGTTTAGCCGTGCCTTAGGCAAAATAAACGACGTCAAAAATGACTTCAAGCGAAATGACGTTAGGAGCAATGACGTCCTAGTATTCTACGGTGGTCCTAATCAACGGTATTATTATACAGTATGTAAGAGCTAAGGTGTGGAATATCATCAAGTATGATATACTAGTGTTAAAATACATATCCTGAAGAACATATATGCTGAGTACCTTGGGTAGTCTTATTACTGCATTTGAGTAGCTAAGGTGAAGAATGTAATCCTATATTATATATATTGCAGTAAATACTGCACCTTCTTAAACATATAGTACTGAGTGGATAGGATGATCAATGACGTCGTAGTAATCTTCGTTGGTCTTAATCAACGGTATTATTATACTGGTATTGAAGAGCTAAGGTGCAGAATATCATCATGTATAATATACTAGTGTTAAAACACATACCTTGAAGAACATATATGCTGCGTAGCTTGGGTCGTCTTAATACTGCAATTGAGTAGCTAAGGTGCAGAATATAATGATATATATGGCATATTGCTGGGAAAACGACACCTTATGTAACTTATAGTACTGAGTAGATAGGGTTTTCCTAAATGCCGCAATTGAGCAGATAAGGTAGAAAATATAATCATATATATGATATATTGGAGCTAAACCTATGCCTTTCGAAAACCTGCGGAAACATAACACTGAGTAGCTAAGGTAGCGTTTATGCTGAATAAGACACGTGACCGGACACGTGACTGGAAGATAAAGAAGCTCGGCTTGAAGTTATTTTTCGTTTATCCAGCTAATAAAAAGGTAATTATTGCAAATTATTTACATTTTTAAAGCATATCGATCCGTAAATTATGAAGTGCAGCGGTAACTAAATTCTTGCGAAGGTAAGTGAGCAATGTAATGTAATGTAATTCAGACAATTTACATGTCATCGTCAGTGGCATGCCACTTCTAGGATGCTTTACACCCAATGCGTGAACGACGGTGATAAAATTAATTCATTAATGAAGTTTCTATTGCGCCCCGTCAAGGATACTAATCATTGCGGGTTCAATACGCAGATATGCTGAAAATGCTGAACATTCACATGTAGGCGCTTCAAATATAGACCCTAATCTGATAACTGTATACTAAACAGTACAAAATTGCTGATTGAAGTTCTTACTGATCCAATTGGCTGTGCCGAGGCCTATATGCGAGGCAGCCGCTATAGAGCACGTAGGGACAAAACTAAAGCGCCAAAAATAGTGAAGCTAATTTATTTAGAACAGTATTCTACCATAGTTCTGGTGAAACATTTGATATGCATTTCTGTCTCATTCGACTGTGACCTTGGCGCTGATGTAGGCCTACTTGTGATTTCATCAGAATGAGGTACTGGGTATAATATAGGTCTAATCCGTTATACTCCGACTGCCCAACAGATGATGACGCAGGCTGCCTGCTTCCAGAGCGCGACTACCACGGCCACCACCAGTGACCCCTTTGCAAATCCTCATGAAGGTCTGGTTGATACGATGTCTGAGCTGGCTGATCAACTGAAGCTCTTCAGCAACGCTCGAAGGTCAACGAAGAAGCCACCGAGTACATATCTGTGCCATCTTTGCTTCCAGAAGGGTCACCTCATTGAGGACTGCCCCATGGTAAGGCATTTTGAGTAGTGGGGGTGGTGATGGTGGTTGTGGTTGTGATGATGATAACAATGATGATGATGATGATGATGATGATGATGATGATGTTATTTGATTCCAAACTTATAAGTGCACCTTCATGATATGAACGGATGATGTAATACAAGTCTACCCGAGTCGAATTTAATTTTCGCCACAAGAGACCTTTTAGCTTTCTAACCTTCCTGCAAAATTCCTCTATAATATCTCAGTAGTCTTACTAGCACTGATAGAGACGCGCAACATTTGAAACTAATGAACCGCTAACCGTCACATTAGTCTGTGAGACTTTCAGTTCCTGACCAGTTCATGGTCAAACATTTTAGGGAGTGGACATATTGCAACAGACGCGGACATAGTCCAGAGATCGAGAATGCCAAGTACCAATACGCTACATGCAAGATTTGAAGAAGAGGAAAACATAGGCAACCAAGACTACTCTGGATAGAGAAGAGGACGTGACATTACTTGGGCTAACAACACTGGACATGACAAATGACACTGGACATGACAAATGACCTCCTTGGACGATGGAGAACATTTATTCTAACCATACATCCATCAACCTCACTGATTTGCCTTTCTCATGGATGCTTGTGATTAGGCCTTGGCTTTTTTAGTAGGGATTGTTTCATTTGAGCTAATGTTTGCTTAGGCTCGACCTCGGGATGATGGACTTACGCCCTATCAGGGCAAGAAGAGATGTTTCGGGGAGTATAAATGCCCCAAGTGCAAACGAAAGTGGATGTCTGGCAATAGTTGGGCTAACATGGGACAAGATTGCATCAAGTGTAAAGTCAATGTCTACCCTCATAAACAGGTAAATACGTAACAAACAGTAAATCACTGAATGAATGATCATCACCAATAACTTTAGTCTGAATAGATTAAGTGCATAAAGTCGATCTATTGTGGAAAAAATAAAAAAATCGATCTATGCTGTGAATTGAAGCTACTGGCGATGAACACTACTTAGCCGTTTCTAGATAGTTCTGAATTATTGCGTTTAAGTTGAAATTGCAGCACTATAGTTGGCCCGATAGTCAATTGCCATTAACATTTAACATGTATTATGATTATTATTAGGTTTTATGTTAAGGAGTCGGTCTAAGGGTATGGTTTATTGCAGGATATTCTTCAGATTGATTTGTATTCTTTTACATTGATTTTATTTTGACTGAATCCCCACCCAACTAACAAGCTCTGCACATCTCATTATGCCCCAATTTTTAATTCAAAACGCAGCCAAAGGCTACATCTTTATTGCTGTTGGGATCCCATTCTACAAATTACTCCCTCGATCTCTGCCACTCCTCCAATTATATAGACACCTCCCACTCTGCTTACCTGTCTCCTGAAAGTTGGAACTCTGATTCTAACCTGACGTAACGTTATGTGTGTAGGCCTACTGATGGGAAACATTTCCAAAAAGCATAACTAGCTTGTCAACTGTTGTTGACTTTGCGCCTGCCATGAATTAGCTATTATTTCCGCGACTTACCTTTCTTGGACATTGCAATGAAGTTGAAAAGTTGATTCTGTGCAGATTCTGAGTTGCAGTCTGTATGTGGGTGTGTGTTTATTATGTAGCGCCCTCTTGAGAAGAACGTCGACTTTGATATTGGTAACAACAGCAAAGTCCATCCGCAACATCTGTGTGAGAAGTGCAAGGGTCTCGGCTTCTACTGTCGACACATCAACTGAACAGCTAAGCAGCAGCACAGTTGCATCGTCTCTCCCTCGTGCGATCTTTGTCATCTTATTCCAGTTACAGTTATTTTTATATGTCGATTGCGAGCAGCTGGTTTCGAAATTGTTTCAGCCAGGAAGTAGTGGGTGCATTATCAATGTTAGTAGGGGTTGTGTACATGATTCACAGTTTCAGTTTCAATTATATTCGACTGTTTTGAAAGTGATGAATTGAAGCCTGTCAT